>SMDT01002746.1:0-406382 GCA_005392925.1 Aquilaria sinensis
CAAAGATTTGGTGGCTATATTAGATGACTACATTCTGTCTCCGTGCTTGGCTTGGATATCTTGGACAAACAGGGGACAATGGCTATATCGATGATGATTCATAAATGTTTAGTCGACTCCTGACAATCTTGTCCCTTTGTAGCAATGATGTGTCGCTAGACACTGCTCATGCTTTGATCATAAATGTGATTTAATGATCATTGCCAGAGTGGTAAGGCCTATTGGGTCGCCACATATAGTCTATTTGTATCATTAGAGTGTCATGGGCTAATTAATTTGGGTTATGGTTTTTCAAATAATTTTGTATTAATATATGGGCTCAAAGTTGAAACCATTACTAAGCCCGAAATTGAAGCGTCTACTTGATTATGGGGTGTGTGTGTAAAACCCGAGCTGGCCTAGAAAAGTTAGTCCTCACACTATAAATACAACATCCTTTTAGTGAGAAATTTGAAAAGGCTTCTTGCCCTACGCCTCCCACAATGACAGTCTCAGTCTTTTCTTCATTCCTTGGAGGGATCCAATCGAGCACTGTGGGAGCGCAAGAGGAAACGCATCTGGCGGGATGTGTTCAGAAGCAGTGGTTATCCGGAGAGGCTCGTGTGGATACCCACCCATAGAGAGCCTGAGCACGGTCAACTGTTTCAGGTTTTGTGATTTGACTCTACCGTTGCAAGTAAGAGATCGTGCAACCGAAAATTAAGGTATGAAAAAATTTCCATCACCGCCCGGTTTTACACCTACCCTTTTCACTTGGATCCCTAGAGGGTTTTTTCGGTGAATTCTCCGCCGCACTGTTTGGCTCCCAAAACCCAACAGTGGTATCAGAGCTGCTGGTGAAACCCTAAATCAGGATAAAATGTTGAATCACATGATGTTATGTGTTTGGTTGCTTTCGGCCATGATTAATTAGGTTGATTCATGATGCATGAAACCGGAACTTGTAATGAACATATGACATATATGAAGAAATAACACTAATTGGTTAATGAGATTAACCCAAAATTGATAGGTATGAGATACCTATATGGACTCGGTTTGTTCGGGCACCGAAAGTAAGGTATTTTTGGTGGCTCGAATGGAGGAGTCTCGGGTGCCTACTTGCTCGAAATGGAACCACCGCCCACTAACTGGCCAACGGGATCGCCGTATGCGAAGCGCCACATAAATAAAACTGGTTAATCAACTCACGTAAATTGGCATGCATTTGTTAAATGAGATTAGACATGTTATCCTGATTGATGATTGTAGCATGGTGCATGGTTATAGCCTTTGATTGGTTGTACTTGTAAATATGGCCTGCGAGTCATGGCTTCTCTTATTACTCTCATTGTACATTCTCTTCACACCTTACTCCCCTCGAATGTAACTCGAGGTTTCTATTATTGATGTAATGGTACATTAAACGATCATCCAAGGTGGTATGTCCAAGGATCATCCAAGGTTGTATTTCCAAGGAGGTGACAACAAAAAGGGCAACCAAGAAAGGAAGAGAAGGAGCTTATGAAGACCTTTTTCTTTTCTTAGGCTTTTATGATATTCTTATTGGCTTGAGAATATCGCATAGTTTGGGCTATAACCAAGTCACGTTTACTTTCTTGTAAGCATGAGATGCATGTTTTATATTTGTATGCAATGCATGTATAAGACAGCCGGAGATAACAAATTGGTGAGATCAAAAGAAAAATCCCTCAAAAAAATATTATGTCATTAAATATGATGCCTTCCAAATGTTGGCACTCATCAAGACTTTGATCAACATTAGGTGGGTTTGCAAAAACAAAGCACCTATGTTCATCTTGGTAAGGCGCGATGGGATAATAGTGATATCCAAACTGCTAACTTTGGGTCTGACATAACTAAGTCATCCTAATAGGATTAGGGACTTAGAGGCATAAAGTTGGGCTTAAGTTCACGAGATGAGGTTTGTGATAATTGGAATGATGTTATAATGCATCGTAGATTGTCTTGTGATAGTTGGTTGTGATCTATGTAACATGGTTTACATGTATGTGAAGTTTGGAGGTTAACCAAGCATGTTTGATACATTTCATAAATGTCCAAAGTTCATAGCAGCAAAATCTATGAAAATTCTGCAGATTCGTAGATTGGCGACGCGTCGCCGATTTTGAACCATTGCCCATGGTGCGTCACCAATACTAGAAAGTTGGTAGAATGTTACCAATTGCTGCTATTGTTGTAAAACTAAGAGTTTATCAATTTGTAACCCCTAAAAACCTGCAAGAGCCTAAAGTTGTAGTGTACTCAAAGGTGAATAGGGGTATCGTCCCAAGGGAATTTAGTTACTTTTCCTAGATTCGAAATTCACATTACTCAAGTTACATAAATGAAAATGAGAAAGACGTGAGTCTAAAGAAGGTGATAGGTCCTAATGAGGTACTTAATTGAATTACGCTAAATGAATTCCCTAGATGCTAAAAGGAACTTGTCAAATGAACTTAGGATTAAAGCAACTATCTGTTGGGTTTCGGGTGCCAAACAGTGCAATGGAATTTAACCGAAACCCTCCAGGATCCAAGTGAAATGGGGTAAACCGGGTGTTCAAAAATTTCATACCTAATTTTCAGTTGAGATCTCTCACTCAACTGTAGAGTCGAATCACAAAACCTGAACAGTTGACGTGTTCAGGCTCTCTATGGTATCCACACGAGCCTCTCGGGATCACCACGCTTCCACCACGTCCCGGCAGATGCGTTTCTCTTGCGCTCGCAGTGCTAGCTTGCGTCCTCCAAGGAATTGCAAGAGAAGAGTGCGGCTGTCCTTTTGGGAGGCTAGGGCAAGGAGACCTGCAAATTTCTCACTTAAAAGTTGTATTTATAGTGAGACTCAACTTCCAGGCCTAATAGGTTTCAAAGCCCTAATCCAATTAGGATTTAATTTCGGGCTTAATAATGGCTCAACTCTTGGGCCCATTTTTAATACGAAATTAAAGTGAAACCATAACCCAAATAATTAGCCCATGCACTCTAATGATCCAAATAGCTCTATGTGTGTGACTCAATAGGCTCTTGCCATGTTGGCAATGATCATAAATCACATTTATGATCATAAGCAATGAGCGGTGTCTAGCAACACATCATTGCTACCCAAGTGACAAGATTGTCGGTGAATCGACTAAACCTTTATGATCATCACCAATATATGCCATTGTCCCTTTGTCCAAGATATCAAGACTAAGCACGAGACATGGAATGTGTCACTCTCGTATAGCCCAATCTTTGGTTTCTTGATTACTGAGTAGACCAACTTAAACTGATGACATTGATATCGTATATCAACTCATCGGAGCATGGCCATGCATTTTCTAAGTCTCACTCTATCAAGGGGCCCGAAGATATCACTCCTGTTACATAGGAGGGACAAATCCCATCTTGATCATACAAATCCCTCCGCATGATATGTGACATACCCAATTACCTCCTTCAAGTTCACTCAGTTACGAGCAACAAAGGAAAGTATCAAAGTATGTGACTCACATGTAGGGAACCTTGATGATCTTAGGTCGAAGGACTACATATACCATGATCACTATGAGAATCACTTATGACACTCGTATAACGATCCATGAAGTGTTCTCAAGGTGGGTCGGTCCAGTACACAAGTTCTCCAACTTGTACCCATATGTAGACTACATATCTCATATTAGTCTCCACATATGCTAGTCATTATGTATTATTGCAACCCGCTCCGCAATAATACTAGACTAGGGACGTTTAAGAATATCATTATTCTAGGGTTACAATTATGTTTATTACGTTACGCAGAAACAAAACAACAAACAAAATTGCTGGATTAATGCCTTAATAAAATATCATGACTCAATGTACAAAAATATAATCATCTCATGATTGGCTTTTTGGGCACAACACTAACACTATCTCCCTAGGATTCCACTCTTACCCCTTACTACCCAAGTAATTTTGTCCTCAAGAATGATTTTCTTTGTGTGGAAATGAGGATCTAACTTCAAGAACTTCTTCCTCAAGGTGAGTCCTTGCTCACCCTCAACTAACTTGGGCCTTACTCAAGCTCCAATTTTAACTTAGAGTGGTTAAGGATTAAACCCCTTTTTGATTCCTAATGGTCACCTAGATTATCTCTAATTTAGGTTACCACTATGCCCCCTCCACTTCTCTTCATCACCTATTAAACCTTTCCCAAGGATTAAGGGAACTAGCACATTGTGTATGGTGGCCTACCATCATTCAACAATAAGCACAATGAAAAGGGCAACACAAGAGAATCTCAAACATAAACACAAGACAAATTCATTAAGTAGCAAGGTAAGAAATGTCACCCTAGAGAGATTGATTGAACTACTCACAACCCATAATAAACATCATCATAAATCCCACAATAAAAATATCCACAAAAATCCAACAACTAAAATAGAGAAAAGAAGAAACCCAAGAAAACCCTTAAAAGATTGAGCTCCCAGGAATGATCACCCCTGCTTCAAGCTCCCAAAATGCTTCCTTGATGATCAAAAATCTCCAAGAGTGATTAGAGATCAAAATCAGCCAAGTGAGGCCCCATGGGCACTTCTTTCACCTTCCTATTTATACTCCTTCACCCTTAAACCCTAAAGGGATAAGAATCCCTCTACAAAGCCAGCTCATCAGGTAGGAAGAGTGGGGGACCAACAAAAATGTGATCTTTCGGCAAAACAGAGTGACGTTGGCGACGCGTCGCCAATCTGGGTCGAATTCTGCGACGTGTCGCCAGGTGGGAAAAATTTCTTAGAATAGTGATATCATTGGCGACGCGTCGCCAATCTTCGTGATTTCTGGCGACGCGTCGCCAGCCTTGATTTTCCGCTTCTCCCGCTTCTTTTATTCAAATGCCATTTCGCTCGAGTCTGCTTCTAACGCCCTGTCCGCAACACAGACCCAACCTGTAGTAAACCAAAGAAAACAGGAAAAACTAAGACAAAGAGGGAAGAGTTATAAGAAAATGTTGGACAAAGTTGTCAAAAAGTCAACACTTTGACCGTGTATTAATGCACTTAACAAATTCCCCCAAACTTAGACCTAAGCTAGTCCCTAGCGTCCTAACCTACAAAACAAACACACAAAACCAAGAAACTACAATGTTAACCAATTGTTACACCTAAACTTCAATGATTGGCTTGTTTGACTTCAAAAGAAGAAAGGGTGGCTAAGGAAAAAGAAGTTTTGCCACTTAGGGTGTAGCCCTTGGGGGTATGACCCTCAAGATTTAATTCAATTTCTACTAGAGGAGTTGTGCCATTTAACTTGGAGCTTGCACTAAGTTCTCTTCCATAGGCTTGCAAAAAGATCCAACACCCTCTACCTTATTCCCTAAGGTAAGTTGCACAAAACTCAAAGCTCAGATGGTTTTTCGAAAGGTAGCAACGGGTTTGAGGTTCAGAAAAGAGGAGGAACCGGATGATAGCTTACAGAATGGAGTTAGTGAGGTGGTCAAAACAAAATCAAGTGCTTAAAAGAAACAATCAAGTTGAACAAGCATCAATCCACTATTCACCAACCCATTACACCTCTTTACTAACTATTATTTCCTCTTCATGTATTTCCCCGTTTAGCAAGTGTATAAATAGGAGCTCTGCCTATACCCAAGCTACTAACTTAATACAATCCAAGGTGATTTTATTTTATTTAAAATCATACTCTTATTTCAAGTATCTTTTTCGAGCTATGATCAACTATTGCCTTAGGAGAAGACCCCAACCTACTTCGATACTAAGAAACAGCAGAGTAGTATACTCTTTTTTTTTTAACCCCCAAACTTGCCATTATTTGCCACTTTATTCAACTCAATGCAATTTCTTTTAAGCCCAAAATTTTACATTTTCCACCTCAAGTACACTCAAGGGTATATCAAAGGGAAAATGAACACTCCGAATAAGGGTGAGTAAAGCATAAAAGAACCCACTATGAGAGAACATAGTAGGATTGGCTATTTGGTGGAAAGGTTCCTCCTATGAAACCAAATGAGCTTCAAGATCATACAACTACTGTGAGTTTGCTAGGTCCTTAGGCAAGTTCTAGATCAAAACTCAGTACAAGGATCTCAACAAAGAACAAGTTCATAGCACAACTCCCAGGCTCATTATATCACAACAGCAAGATTTCACCAAAAGTATCAAAGCTAATTTTTCCAAATTCATCAAAACTTCAAGAGAGTCAAACTAGTAACCACATCCATCCATATGCCACAATGGTTTCCATTGGGTCCTAAAAACATAAAGAAAAATAAGGAACTCAAAACAAAATTGACCTAAATGCTCCTATATGCGACCTATTAAAAGAAAAAGAAAAAGAAACAAAATATGCAAGAAGTATGCACCCTAAATGAAACAACCACCATTACCCTAAAACATAGAAACACAACACAAACAAAGAGATCAAGTATGACAGTCAAACAACAACTCCCCCAAACTTAAATATAGCATTGTCCTCAATGGAAAGTGGTTATCCAAGAATCATACCTAGGGGCGGGTTCCCGCCCCTACTACTCCTCATCCATGTCAACTTGGCCGGAAGAGCCACCGGCAGGAGGGAAACAAGAAGGACCTTCAGACGGGTCACGGGAAGGGCCAAAGTGTGGGTAAAATGGAGGAGGATGGCTGGAGGGGTGTGGCATGTACCACTGGTATGCCGAAGGGTGGAAGTGTGGTGGTATGGGATGGAAAGGAGGGTATTCTGGCGGGAGGTTGTGCTGCTGCTGCTGGTGGCCCCAGCAGACTTGACTGGAAAGAGACTCCTGGTTGCCGGCAATGAGCGAGATGCCCTCACGCATCTCTTTAGCAAAAGAGGCAAAGGAGACACCGAGTGATTCGAACCGGGCTACAGACTCTTCATGCTGCTCTCTCATCAACACGTACATCTTGTTGAGTGCTACGACCAATGAGGCCTAATGACCAAGGATATCTTTGAGGGGTCCTCCATGTCAACACCGGCCCTTAGCAGTAAGCTAGTTACTAGCTGATGGAAGGGCAGGTTCCCCCATTTTGACTTGGTGATGCAGAGGATATGCTGAAGGATGAGCCGGCCGACATCTATCTGAAAATCACAAGTAATGCAGTATAAGATCTCCAAGCATTCCAGGGTAACTTCCCGGACATGAGTAGTCGGGACGAGGCGGGAGGAGATGAAGTAGTTCCACACTTTCATCTCTGGTAGGAGAGCTGCGGAGCTGAAATAGAGCTTCCTGTGAGACTTGTCCCGGCTCAATGTCTAGTTGACCGGGTGACCACATACTATTTGAGCCTACTGCTTAAGAGAAGCCTCTTTGAATTTTCCTCCAATTAAGGGGTTGATGTTGAGCAACATGTTGATAGTCGCTTCATCATAGTGCACAGTGCGCTCGCGCACAAAGCAAGCCTTGGCTTGACGATTCAGATAGTAGGCTCCCATCAAGTTGGCATAAAATTCCATGATGAGGATCTTGGACACCTCCACTTGAGAATGAGTGACCCATTGCTGCCATCCTTACCTTTCCACCACTCTCAATATCCCCTCATTTTCTTTCTTCGAGAAGTCAAAACCTCGCTCTGGTGTGAGCTTGCGATTCACATACCCCTCAAAGTAGTTGTTCGCCCTAGTAGACATAAAGCGAAACTTATCGTACAGAGGTTCTTGAGGCTCCTCTTGACGAATCCTTTTCCCCCTCCCCTTATCTTTCAAAGAATGAACTAGCACTGACTTGCGAGGCATGATTCCTACAAAACCACAAAATTCAATTCAACTTCCTTTACATGAAAATATAAGGAACAAAGGATTAACCTTTACCACACTATTCACACCTTCAAGTTGATAAACCATATAAGAAAAGCTCATGCATAAGAGAAACATCTACAATATCACTTCAAGTCCATCCTAGGTATTCTGAAAGATTGCACCAAGTATCGTAAGGGCCATGCATGTTGGGATTGGACTACTATACAACACACACTTGCCCATTGAACACATCATTAAGAAAAACCCAAATTAAGGCCACTAGTTGTATGCCCATGAACATGTTAGCAAGGAGAATCCCATCAAGGTCCATACACAAATCTTGCTCTTGGTACATATGAAAAACATGCTTCCGGGTGCAAACTAATGGTTCAATCTTGCACTATGCAACACCTAGATGCAGCATGCACAAAGGATTGAGGTAAACTAGAAACACACGAAGCCACATTGTTGTGCAAAATAACTATGGAGGAAGTCAAGTTAAACTTTTCCGGAAATGCACAAACTGAAAAATCAATCAATCCAGAGAAAATTGGTAGCAATTCAAGATTGACCCACTCCTATTTCAAGTAGATACCAAGTTTAGAATCAATCAAACATCATGAACTAGCATAATCAAGAAGTTACCATGAAAATTCGCAGCCCTTAGTGTGAGAAAAATTCTAACTTTGATTTCTAATCCAAATTCACAATCCAATGCACAAAACACTCCCAATACATAAATGTATCCATATTAGATCAATAATCAATCATGGAATCCATGAAACTCAAGCATAATCAATCAATTTTTGGAACCCCTACTAGCATGCACCATTCGCCCAAAAACGCATCTTACAGACGAAGGAGAGAGGAAGAGGATGAAAGAAACTTACTTGCTTTGCGTCTTGGTGTGAAGAATCAACACAAAAATTGAACCGTGATGCTTACGAAAGGGCTAGGGTTTGAAGGTTCAGAGGTTTTTTTGTTAGAAGAGCAAGGTAAAAGTGAGAAGAGTGAAAAATTGCGAGGTTAAAATAGCAGTTTCAGTCTTGGCGGCGCGTCGCCAATTCTGGATGAATTCTGGCGACGTGTCGCCAATGTTATCATCATTCGGAGAACTTTTGCACAATTTGGAGACACATCGTCAGCATCTCGACTTCGTCCTTCTATTTTTAAAAATTTTGCAAACTAACCCATAAGTTTTCATCCTGACTCTCATACCCTTTGAAAAAGCAATACATGGTACCTCCTTAAGTTCAGAAAATGTTGTCCATTCCCCTCACTCTCCTTCCAATGGGTCTTCCATCCCTACAAACACACCAGAAAATACCAAATAAAAAGAAAATCACAAAGGACAACACAACTTAACCTATGAAAATGAAAAGAGAAGGTAATGAAAATCGGGTTGCCTCCCGACTAGCGCTTGATTTTACGAGTCTAGCTAGGCACCTTTAACAAGCTCTTTCAATGGTCGGGTTTGGCCAAAATGGTTTGACCAATGTGCCTAAGTTTATCACCGTAATAAGCCTTGATTTGTTGATCGTTGACTTGAAAGGTGGATCCATCTTGTCCTTTGAGCTCCACCGCTCCATACGGTTGCACTCTAACCACCTCAAAAGGACCCAACCATTTAGACTTTAACTTTCCCGGGAAGAGCTTCAACCTTGAGTTGAAGAGTAGCACTTTTTGACCCGGTTAGAACTCCTTCTTTACAAGCATCTTATCATGCCACAACTTTGTTCGCTCCTTATAATTCCTCGCATTCTCATAAGCATCCATGCGAATTTCCTCCAACTCGTCCAATTGGATAACTCTCTTCTCTTGGGCACTCTTCAATTCAAAATTGATCTTCTTAACCGCCCAATATGACTTATGCTCTAATTCCACTGGCAAGTGGAAAGCTTTCCCAAACACAAGTCGGTATGGAGACATTCCAATGGGTGTCTTAAAAGCCGTCCTATATGCCCAAAGTGCATCACTCAACTTTTGTGACCAATCTTTTTAGTTAATGCCCACCGTCTTTTCCAATATCTTCTTGATCTCCCGGTTTGAAATTTTGGCTTGACCATTCGTTTGTGGATAATAGGGAAGTGACACCTTATTCCGCACACCATACTTCAATAGAACTTGAGTCAACATTTTGTTAATGAAATGTGACCCCTCGTCGGAGATAATTGCTCTAGGTGTACCAAACCTTGCAAAAATATTCCTTTGTAGGAACTTAACAACCATATTAGCGTCACAAGAAGGGGTGGCAATAGCCTACACCCACTTAGACACATAATCAACCGCAAGTAAAATATAATGATTGGCAAAAGGAGGAAAAGGACCCATAAAATCTATACCCCATAAATCAAACACTTCCACCTCAAGAATGTTTTGCAATGGCATTTCATCCCTCCTAGAAATTTTTCCTAACCTTTGGCATCTATCACATGTTTTCACAAAAGTATATGCATCTTTAAATAAAGTTGGCCAATAATAACCGGTTTGCAATACCTTACTTGCCATCTTGGAAGCTCCAAAGTGTCCGCCACATGGTGAGGAGTGACAATGGTAGAGAAGATCCTTCACTTCCTCATTTGATATGCATCTTCTTATGATTTGGCCCGCACATCGGGGAAAGAGGAAAGGCTCATCCCAAAGGTAATGCTTGACATTGGCTTGAAATTTCTTCTTTTCTTGATAAGACAAGTTTGGTGGCAAGACTCCACACGCTAGATAGTTCACAAAATCTGCATACCATGGTATTTTACCTTCCACCTTGAATAAGCTTTCATCCGGGAAGTGCTCTTGAATAGGTCGCTCCAATGGTTGTTCATGGCCTTCCAATCTAGATAAGTGATCGGCCACAAGGTTTTCACATCATTTCTTGTCCTTGACTTCTAAGTCAAATTCTTGAAGCAAAAGAATCCATCTTATAAGTCTTAGCTTGGCATCCTTCTTGGTGAACAAATATCTAATTGCCACATGATCGGGGTGAACCACAACTTTAGAACCCACGATATAGGATCAAAACTTATCCACCGCATAAACCACCGCCAAGAGCTCTTTCTCCGTAGTGGTATAATTTTGTTGAGCTCCATCTAAGATCTTGCTAGCATCGTAAATTACTCGAAAAAACTTTCCTTCCTTTGCCCCAACACTGCTCCCACGGTGAAATTGCTAGCATCACACATAATTTCAAATGGTTCCTCCTAATCGGGTGCTATCACCACCGGTGCACTCACCAATTTCTCCTTCAAATTCTTGAATGCTACCAAAAAATTTTCATCAAAATGGAAAGGCACATCCTTCTCAAGCAAGTTGCATAATGGCTTAGCAATCTTGGAAAAATCTTTTATAAATCTCCGGTAGAAGCCGGCATGCCCTAAGAAACTTCTCACCCCCTTCACATTGGAGGGTGGTGGTAGTTTTTCAATAGCTACAATCTTAGCTCTATCCACCTCCATGCCTTCACAAGAAATTTTGTGCCCAAGCACTATTCCCGAATTAACCATGAAATGACACTTTTCCCAATTCAAAGCTAAATTAGTTTTTTGACATTTCTTCAAGACAAGGGCTAAGTTATCCAAACATGCATCAAAGGAATCACCAAGTATCAAAAAATCATCCATAAATACCTCCATGCATTTCTCCACCATATCGAAAAATGTGGCCATCATGCATCGTTGGAAGGTTGCCGGTGCATTGCAAAGTCCGAATGGCATTCTTCGAAAGGTATATGTACCCCAAGGACTAGTGAAAGTAGTCTTCTCTTAATCATCCGGTGCTATTGCAATTTGATTATACCCCGAATAACCATCCAAGAAGCAATTAAACTCATGTCCCGCCAACCTATCCAAAATTTGATCAATAAAAGGAAGAGGGAAATGGTCTTTTTCGGGTAGCCTTGTTGAGCTTCCGGTAATCAAAGCATACTTTCCATTTGGTAACCAACCGAGTAGAAATCCATTCATTATTATTGTTGCCCACCACGGTTATACTGCCCTTCTTAGGCACCACTTTGCACCGGACTCACCCATTGAGAATCCGAAATTGGATAAATAATACCGGCATTGAGCAATTTCACAATCTCCTCCTTGACCACTTCCTTCATCTTCAGATTTAACCTTCTTTGAGCTTCAATGGAAGGCTTAAAGTCATCTTCCATAAGAATTTTGTGCATGCAAATTTTTTAGCTAATTCCCTTGATGTCGAAAATGGACCAAGCTATCACCCCTCTATGGTCCCTCAAAACTCGAATCAATTTTTCTTCCTCCAAAGTGGTCAATGTAGAAGAAATAATCACCGGGAAGGATCCCTCATTGCTAAGATAAATGTACTTAAGATCTTTTGGTAATGGCTTTAACTCCAACTTGAGCTCTTCCTTGAAATCACAAGACAAAAGTTGTTCAAACCTTTTTCTTGGAGTTTGCAACCTTCCACAAGAATCAAGAGTTGTCAAAGTGCTCATCACTTCATGGTCTTCCTCACTACATGCATTTCCAAACACTAGAGCTCTTCCAATAGGATCCTTCATAAGCAACAAATCTTTTTTCTCTTCAATACAAGAATCAATCACATCAATCATCTAACACTTGGGCACCTTATCGTCAATAGATTTCATGGCTTGAGCAAGATTAAAAGCAATTTCCTCATTATTAGCTCTCAAGGTGAGATTACCTTTTTCCACATCTATGACGGCCTTCCCGGTGGCAAAGAATGGTCTCCCAAGTATGATTGGCATGTTCCAGTCTTCCTCCATATCCAACACCACAAAGTCTACCGAAAATATAATTTTTCCAACTTTAACTAATACATCCTCCAAAACACCTTTTGGGAATGTGAATGACCTATCCGCTAATTGAAGACAAATAGATGAAGGCTTCACCTCTCCAAGGCCAAGACTCTTACAAATGGATAAGGGCATCAAGTAAATACTAGCCTCAAGATCGCATAAAGCCTTGTCACAATGGAAAGACCCAATATCTCGGGGTATCGTAAAACTCCCCAAGTCCTTGAGTTTTTTAGGCATCTTCCTTTGAATGATGGCACTTGCTTCTTCTTTCATCAAAATGAGCTCATTATCAAGGAACTTCCTCTTTTTAGTAACCAACTCCTTGAGGAACTTGGCATAGGAGGGCATTTGATTTAGTGCTTCCAAGAAGGGAATGTTAATCTCCAATTTTTTGAATATTTCTAGAAACCTCATAAATTGAGTATCCTCTTTCTTGGGCTTGAACCTGTGGGGGTATGGAAGGGTTGGAATATGCTTGGGTAATTCCTCTTGTGTGGGTACATTTTTAGCTAGCTTCCTCACTTGTCGGTGATGGCACTTGAACATCTCTAATATTCCCCAATGAGGTGGGCCCTTGGAAAGGATATTCTTCTTGAGTGGGTGGCTCCTTAGGAAGAAGTTCCCTCCTCCTTGCTTGGGTGGGTAGGGATTCTGATAACCCATAAAACTCACATCTTCCACTTCATCCACATCTTCACTGGCCATGGCTTGTTGCAATTTCACTTTGTCTTGATTTTTTTACAACTTGGCTACCATGCTAGTGAGTGCCGAAAGTTGTGCTTGGAGGGAGATATCTTTGTTTACCTCATACAATCCACTCCCTTTCCCTGGGATCCATTTCCCTCTAAGCTCAAGACTTTTGGCCATGTTGTTCAATAACTCAAAGCATTCCTCCACATCTTTCAACAACAAGAAACCACCGGCGGCGGCATCAACTTGCAACCGAGTATTCAAACTCAAACCATTGTAGAAAAGATGAAGTTGGTGAGCTTGATCAATATCTTGAGTTGGAACCCTTTTCACCATCCTCTTGAAATGCACCCAAGGCTCCGCAAGTGATTCCCATTCATTTTGCCTAAATGCCAACAACTCATTCTTAAGCTCAAATGCTTTATGAGATGGAAAAAACCTCCTAATAAATGCATCATATAACTCTTGGCAAGTATGAACCGAAGTAGGCTCCAAATTCTCAAACCATTCTGATGCTTCATCCATAAGAGAAAAGGGGAAAAGTCTCATCCTTTTCGCATCTTCACTTACACCATCTAAATCAAAAGTATCACATAGATGAACAAACCTCTTGATATAGTTGTTTGGATCTTCATCAAGGGTTCCTCCAAATGGGTGTGCTTCAAACAATTGGAGAACATGGCTAGGAATCATGCAAGCTCACCCTCGAAGCGGCACCAGTCTTATCATGTTGTCATGGTCCTCCACCCTTTAAGGGCGAAAGTAATCAAGCACCGGTCTTCCTCTTCTTCTAGCACCATTTCCATTGTCCATTACCTCCTCAATTCCATTGTGATCCATGGCATTGACATTCCTTTCTCATCCAAGGTTCCTCATATCATCTTCTTGATTTCCTTCCATATTGATGGAATCAAAGGTACTAGTATCTCCTTTTTGAATCACCTTGCTTCTTAGCCAAAGTTCCCTCAAGCTTCTCTCAATCTCTAGATCAAGTGGTATCAAGTGAGAACAAAAGCTCCGGGTCATGAACTAGATGTACCTACAATTTGACAACAAACAAAGAAGACACTAACTATAAGGACTAAAATCAAGTGAACAAGAGTAACCAATTTTCAATAACCAAGGTAAAAATCAAATCAAAATTTCCCGGCAACGGCGCCAAAAACTTTGTTGTAAAACTAAGAGTTTATCAATTTGTAACCCTTAAAAACCCGCAAGTGCACGGAGTTGTAGTGTACTCAAAGGTGAATAGGGGTATTGTCCCAAGGGAATTTGGTGACTCTTCCTAGATTCGAAATTCACATTACTCAAGTTACTTAAATGAAAATGAGAAAGACGTGAGTCTAAAGAAGGTGATAGGTCCTAATGAGGTACTTAATGGAATTACGCTAAATGAATTCCCTAGATGCTAAAAGGAAGTTGTCAAATGAACTTAGGATTAAAGCAACTATCTCCCTAGGATTCCACTCTTACCCCTTGCTACCCAAGTAATTTGGTACTCAAGAATGATTTTCTTTGTGTGGAAATGAGGATCTAACTTCAAGAACTTCTTCCTCAAGATGAGTCCTTGCTCACCCTCAACTAACTTGGGCCTTACTCAAGCTTTAATTTTAACTTAGAGTGGTTAAGGATTAAACCCCATTTTGATTCCTAATGACCACCTAGATTTTCTCTAATTTAGGTTACCACTATGCCCCCTCCACTTCTCTTCATCACCTATTAAACCTTTCTCAAGGATTAAGTGAACTAGCACATTGTGTATGGTTGCCTACCATCATTCAACAATAAGCACAATGAAAAGGGCAACACAAGAGAATCTCAAACATAAACACAAGACAAATTCATTAAGTAGCAAGGTAAGAAATGTCACCCTAGAGAGATAAATTGAACTACTCACAACCCATAATAAACATCATCACAAATCTCATAATAAAAATATCCATGAAAATCCAACAACTAAAAGAGAGAAATGAAGAAACCAAAGAAAACCCTTAAAAGATTGAGCTCCCAGGAATGATCACCCCTGCTTTAAGCTCCCAAAATGCTTCCTTGATGATAAAAAATCTCCAAGAGTGATTAGAGATCAAAATCAGCCAAGTGAGGTCCCATGGGCTCTTCTATCTCCTTCCTATTTATACTCCCTCTCCCTTAAACCCTAAAGGGATAAGAATCCCTCTACAAAGCCAGCTCATCAGGTAGGAAGAGTGGGGGACCAACAAAAATATGATCTTTCGGCGAAACAGAGTGACGTTGGCAACGCGTTGCCAATCTGGGTCGAATTTCGGTGACGCATCGCCAGGTGGGAAAAAGTTCACAGAACAGTGATATCGTCGGTGACGCGTCGCCAATCTTCGCGATTTCTGGCGACACGTCGCCAGCCTTGATTTTTCGCTTCTCTCGCTTCTTTTATTCAAACGCCATCCCGCTCGAGTCCGCTTCTAACGCCACGTCCACAACACAGTCCCAACCTGTAGTAAACCAAAGAAAACAGGAAAAACTAAGACATGAAGGGAAGATTTATAAGAAAATGTCGGTTAAAGTTGTCAAAAAGTCAACACTTTGACCGTGTATTTATGCACTTAACAGCAGTGCATCACCACAGGTATGTTGGCTAAATTTTCCATGTTTTGCTAGGAAGCTCAAGGGGAGACCTAAGGGGATTCTTAGGTTACCTTGGGGTCTAAGCATTCCGGGGGCACTCTGAGACTTTCAAAAGTCCTTGAAGACCTATGATTTTTCTTGAGTTTTATGAAGTTTTTTGGTTACTTCTACCATAAGCAATAAAACTAGTTTATTAAGGATCACAATTAAGTACCACTAGCTGGGGTGAAAGGTTTAAAAACCTTGGCGACTTAACTGTGCCGTTACCCACGAGGTTGCAAGGTGAAACCTTAGTGTACCTAGTTTACAAGGTCTTTATGGGCTACTTACAATAGTCCCACCAGAATTCCCCTGTACAACATAAAAAGGGAGAGGTTCAATTGGCGAATTATCACTAGTTAGGGTAGCAAGCTAAGCTTGCTAGAGGACAAGGCTATGCCTTGTAGTTCAAGGACTAGGATGAGGAGAGGTCTTAAGGACCTAGTTATATGTGCATATATCAAACCCTCAGGCTGTATTGGCTCACAGCAGGTTACATATGTTATCATATGTGGAGTCCTTAGTAATTTACTTGCAGGTACCGTAAAGACCCTTATTGAGAATGTTTATGCTATCACTCTCTGGTTATGTTGTGTAGATTTTGAAGTTATTGGATCGGGTAACTGTTGAGAGTTATTGCAGTAGTTAACTCTTGTTTCAGGTATTTCCCTTTAGAATCTTTATGGTTCTAGTCTACTTGGGTAGCTTGTTGGTCAAGAAACAGTACTAACTAGAGTCTTCCTTTGGCTACAGAGCCTAGTACACTTGGACAAGGGTTTTTGTGACTCGCCACTAGGACTTGCATCCAAGGTGGGAGTTAGTTCAAGAAGATCTCAGTTAAGGATTGTATATATAGTACTCTTAATTGCCTCCATTGTCTATGTTTTGAGGAGTCCTAGACTTTAGGGTTACTCTTGGGTGAGGGCATTAGTCTACTTTATGTATGAATGCTCCCACACAGTTGCTATGTGTAGTAAACTCACATAAATGTTGATTTTGTATGCTTTGGCTATTTGGACTTATTTTCTGTGGAAATCTCTTGGCCAAGTCAATGTTTAATGGTTTTTGTTAATCCAAGTCAAAGCATGAAAAGCATGCATCTTGCATATTCTAGGTTAATCAACTAGCAACACAGAGTTTTAATTCGCGCACATATTTAACTAGCCAATTGTAATCCACCATGAGACCAACTCCACAGGTCTCCTGGGTAGGGGTCAAGGATGGCCATGTCATGTAGTCTAGTTATCATGGCAAAATTGTGCATTTAAAACTCCCAGGGTTGGTATGTATTGTAGGCCATCAGAATAATACACTTAGTGTGCACACCTAAGTGGCACTCTTGCGCATTATGTAAATGCATGCATATTGGTCAAACCATTACACATATATTCACATTTTGTGTACACCATGGCAGCAAGGATGGAAAACACTAGCACAATTGTTAATGTTGGCTACTGCACATTAAGCAATCCTATTATGGTAAGTGACCAACCACTGCACCTGAAACTTCTTCCAAAAAATTGTATTCATCTAGCCTTGTAACCCCATGTTTTATTTTCTTTATTAACAAGTATAGTCTTTAACCAAACCAAGGAATTTAGTTTTACATCAATATCCCACCTATGGACCAAGTTATGGATTTTTTAAATTGGTTACAAAATTCTGACCAAATGAACAGTAACTTAGCCAATTTTTCAATGTCATAACTTTGGCTGCAGGGCTTTAAATTTAGAAATTGTAAATCCTAGTTCAATCGTTAGATCTGCTCTATGGGTGGTCAAAATTTCATATTAAGATTCATTCTACGTAGGGAGATACAGAACTTTGAGTGCAGAGTCAAAATTCTAGTCACTTTATGACCATTTTGCCCATACAAAATTTCATAAGTATGCAAATGCTCCATTCACAAGGGCTAAGCCCTCCAAGGCTATCCTATACATATGCAACACACATAGGAATTATATGCTCATGCATCTAGCAACTTTATGTGGCCAAAATAGATTTTACAGGAAAGCAGCCTATCATTCACACTTAGGCAACTTTGCACCAAATCACATACATACCTAAAACATTACACAAATGTTCACATACTTGTCTTATTTTACATACACTACATGTACATGCATACATGAAATACATAATGGTCTTAAATTAGCTAAATATGCCCCTTAAGTTATAGGAGTGCCTAAGACACAATAGACTCTAGAAACAGGACGCTGGACAGGTACTACATGACACAATGAGCACCATCACTAAAAATACCAAATGTGCACCTCAAATCACCAAGCTTTCCAGAAATATGGAAGTTTAAGTAAAAATTCAGAGAAAAAGTCAAACCACAATGGTGTTAGTTTGAAGGTGATCTCTCAACTGGACCTGAAACGATAGAATTGAGGGGAGTAAGTTTCATTAAGAAACTTAGTAAAGGTAACACTTGGATTCAATAGGCAATGTAACCATCATGAAAAACTGCATCCAAAGACACTAAAACATAAAAACCACAATGCATATATACAAGATATAGCAACCAAACGCACCAGCCATTCACAACCAACAAATACATGAAATGCAGCAGCAACATAAACCATAGGTTAGTCCATAAAACACATAATAAACATAATCAAATCACTATGGTAGCCCTCCTCATGCTAATGCTTGGTATTAGGAGGATTTTAACACTAGTTAGTACTAACTTCGGGCTCTAGAAACCCTTATTTCATGCCATCTTTGTGCACTCCCCTCACTAAGCCTGGTTCATCAAGCTTATGGCTATCTTCCAAGCTTAGCCCTAGCTCCATGGTTGCTTGAAAATATAGAAAATAACCCATTACAGCAAAAGAACCTTTACCAAAGTGGGTAGACTGAAAATTAAGCTTAAACCTTGAAGTATCCAAGCAATAGCTATAGTTTGCTTCCAATTGCTTCCTTTTGCCTTGAATTTCAATCAATTGTAAGTTTGAAGGTATGGTGACTACAGAGGAAGTGTGGCTGTGTTCTTGGGCCTGAGGAGGCCAAAAATGGGAGAGATATAATTGAGTTGGCCACTTAAATGGGCTTAAATGAACTTTAGGGCACAAAACACACTTAACAAGCTTAACCTTGCTTTATGACCTATTCCTTGCTACAAAACCTTGGTTTATTATGCTTAATTCCTTGGACCAAATTTGACCATATCCATACCATGAATTAGCTATCCTCCCTTGTGTGGGATAACCACAAAATTTCTCCATTTGACTCAAGTGAAAACCATAAACAACCAAAGGCATACACTAGGACACTTAGGTCCTTAAGTCATTTTTGTGTTTTCTTTGCCCACACTTGTCTTCCATAAGCAACTTGGTCCTAGAATATCACTTTCATACCATCCATATCTTTGTCATAACTCTCCAAATCTCTTTTATAAAAGCTTTGTAATTGAGTACCCAAATTTCCAAAATCTTACAAAAAAGTTCATAGGTTGCTTGATAAACAAGCAATCCTTAAGGATTTTCTTGGGGGCCAAGTTACCAACTTGGAACACTTTTAAGGAGGTATTGATCAGGTCTTTTTCCCCTTACACTTCAATCACTATGGTGGGAATTATACAATATAATGATTTTTAGCCATTATGACATACTTGTAATTCTCCCATTTTTGTGAGGTGATAACACCTTAAGGCAAACCCTGAAAAGGTCAAGGCAGTGCAAGAATAGGAAAGACCAAAGACTGTAAAGGAAATCAAAAGTTTCCTAGGATTACCTGGATATTATAAAAGATTTGTATTAGGATTTTTCATGATTGTCTCAGTTCTTACTCATATGACCAAGAAGGGTCAAAGGTTTGAGTACTTTGACAAAGAGTAAAAAGACTTGACGACTCACTTTTGGTGGCCAAACATGAAGAGAGACATAGCTACTTATGTCACCATATGTGCCACATGCCATAAGGTAAAGGTAGAGCACCAGAAGCCAATTGGTACCCTACAAACTCTACCTATACCAGTGAGCAAGTAGGGCAACGTAACCATGGACTTTTTGACTGGGTTGCCTATGACCAAATTAAGGCATGATACAATTTGGGTCATTATGGATAGGCTAACCAATGTGCTCACTTCTTACCTATGAAACTCACAGATTCTTTGGAGAAGTTCGCTCAAATGTATATCCAATAGATAATGAGGCTACATGGAGTACCAGATTTCATTGCATCTAATAGAGGTCTAACATTTACAGCTTGGTTTTATAGTGCTTTTCACAAAGGACAAGGTACCAAAATCCACCTGAGTACTGCTTATCAGCCTTTGAGTGATGGGCAAACTGAAAGGGTGATATAGATATTAGAAGACATGCTTAGGAGCTGTGTGTTGGATTTTAAGGGTGAATGGAACCAACACTTGCTATTGGTTGAATTCTCATATAATAAAAGTTAATAGACTATCATTGGCATGGTACCTTATGAAGCATTATATGGAAAAAGGTGCATGACACTACATTGTTGGGTGGAAGCTTTAACTAGGCTAGAGTTGGGTCCCAAAATTGTTGCAGAAACTACCACCAAGATCAAGAAGATTCAAGAAAGATTAAAGGCAACCAATGAAAGAACCATAGCTTATGTGGATAAAAGAATAAGAGACTTGGAGTTTGAGGTTGGTGACTGATGCCCGTTGGCATCCTCGTTGTGTGACATAATGGCTTGAAGTTGGGACTTTCGGTATGAAGGCATCTGAATGAGAGACTTCCGATATGAGGGTGGTTGCAAGACTTAGAAAAACAAGGGTTAGAGACCCCCCAGAATGTGTTTCCGGGGGAGAAGCCTCTGACGCCCAGGTCAGTATTTGGGGAATAAGAAGCAGAAAGGGGACTGTAAAAAGTAGATAGAGTTCCCCTTTTACCAAGGTTGTTCCCAAGTATTTATAGAATGGAGTAGGGTGGAGGCCGTTTGACACAGCCCACTTAGATTATGACACATGTATAGTCATATATGGTCTGTACCTTTGGAGATAGGTATCTCCAGCTAGCCGCAGACCATTCTGGCCTGAGATCAGGGCCATGTGGGAGGTCTCTATGTCAGGGGCGTGTGCGAAGTCTCTGTGTCAAAGGCTCCCCAACCATTTTTGTCGTTTCTTTGCGAGACCCTTTCAGGGAATGAGACCCCTTCAGCATGTAAGACTTCTTCAGAATAAGAGGTCCCTTTCGGCCTGATACTACGACTGAGGGCGGCTGGGGAAAGCCCGTCAGGGAAGTAGGGCACCTTTGGTAGACGTTATTCCTCATCGAGGATGGTGATATCCTTTTTTGAACTTGGTTGGTTCACCATTCCAAGGGTGGTAACGCACAACCATTCCGAGGTTAGTCCCGTTATTCCCCGAGTTTAGTGGTGGGTCACCCAAGTTGGAGCTTGGTACCACCCAGGGTGTTTCCTGTCTGGTTGGTCAGGCGATCAAGGATAATGCGGGGCCCTTCTTTCCCGAGGTTGGTTACTCATCCTTTCCGAGTGTGGTGCTGGTCTTTCCCAAGGTTGGTGCTCATCAGACAACTCAGGAATTCTAGGTGTAATAGCCCTTTGGCTTTCACATGCCCCCCTTGGACAGCCGAAGTTGTATCTTCAGTGGGTTGAGCCTTTGCAAGCATATCGTGGAGCTATTTGTGGAAAGTCACGATTGTCTTAGTTATCGTGACTGAATTTTGACCGAGGTCACCTTCTCCGGGGGAGGTCACTTCTTTGGTTCATGTTGACTCCTCAAGCCGAGATAGTCCCGTCACCATTTGAGTAGTACTTCCTCATTTTTGGCCAAGCTTTTGACTTTCCCTAAAGTTGTTTCTTGGGATTGACATGTATATTCTCCTTCCAGGTTTTTTATTGCCTGCCAAAGATTTGTCACATCTCCTAAACAGATAGATGCGTCACCTCAGGAAAGACTTGCATAGGTCTGGCAGTTGTCAGGAGTGTGCCCTTGTTTCTCGCGTCAGGTGACATGTGTCACCCAGTGACTGGCAAACAGTCACGTCCGTTATGCCATTCACATCTATTCACCTTCGAGGGATCATTATGGCGGCACTTTGCCTACCTCCTTTGGTCTATATAAACTCTTCCTCCTCAGTTTTTTCCACACTTTTGTTCTTTTGCTATCTTTTGCTCTTGAGTTTACTCCTGTTTTTTTCTTTTTTCGGTGGCCGTGCTAGTGGCGAAGTGATTTCCAGCGATACTTGCTGTGGTCTTTCCAAAGTTCATACATTGATCTGAGCTAGGTGGGTCTCTTTTCCGAAGTCCTTCTTCGGTATCTTTTGTGTGTCTTCCCCATTTTTTTCTTTTGATTCCCCGAGGTTAGACTTCCTCTTTCTGAACATGTCTGATCTAGTCCCGCTTATGTCTGTTTGACCTATCCTTGAGAGTTGGCTTCCCCATAACTCTCATCCAAGTTAGAGAAGTGGACAGCTAAATTCTTTCTCCCCTCTTACGCTGTTACTAGGCTACCTAGTCCCAGTTTGCCTAGTTACATGAATCATTAGGATGAGGTTACCGTCTTTCGGGCCCAGCTGAAGGTCAGACTTCGGTATCCTCCGCCGAAGATGGTTTGCAAGTTCTGCCAATTCCATGGCATAGCTATGAATCAACTTCTTCCGAACTCCTATTCTTACTTCAACCTCTTCCTCTGCATGTGTGGGGCCTTCAAGATAGAGCCTCACTTCATTTTCTTCATGCAATATTACAAACTCCACCCCGTCTTGAAGGGTGAGTTCTACTTCCTGCTTCCTTAGGGATCTAGGAGCAGGAAATACACGTTCACCTTCAGAATGAAGGACAGCTGGTGAGGGTGGCAGAAGAAGTTTTTCTTCTTGAAGGTTAATGAGAAGTGGAAGCATGTGCCGACCAAATGGGCATTGGGGACGTTGGGTATAGATGTAGTCGATCCCAAGAAACTGCTAACCTTAGAGTTAGAAGTCCAGTTCGAGGAGTTTGACAGCCGCACTCGGGCTGTCGCGAACTGGGATCCCGAGGTCCCTCCGTGTTACTTGTACCCCTTCCCTATTAGATGGAACTTCATGACCGAGGAGGTCCTTCGGCAGCTAGGGGTGATTAAGGAACATGTTACCGACCTGAACATGCCGAAGCCTCCTTTTGACGGGAAGAAGCCGTGGTTGGTAATGCTCCTTCAGGGCGAACTCTTGTATCCGACTTTTCAAGAGAGTAAGTTTATTCCAATATTTTTTCATATATCTCCTTCTGTACTTACATTGATGTTCTTCTTTTTGTAGAGATAGGTGATAAGTCTTCTGCCTTTTACAAGTCTTTCTTCTTCGGCTAGGTTGAGAAAGGGGTGCAGCAGAGGAAGAAGCCAATGCCGAAGAGGAAGAAGGCACCTGGGGGATCATCTTCGGCCCCGAAGTCGAAGAAGACAAAGGATTACTATCTTCCCCCTCTGCCCGACATCAATGTGGAGGTGCAGGACCCAACCCTTGTTCGCGCCGACCCCTATTCGGAGTCGGCCATCTGCTCAACTCCCCTCAGTCCCAATACTGCGGTGGAGACCTTGGGGACTTCGGTTGGAGGATTTTTGGCCGAGGAGCTTGAGGAGCGCCGAAGGAGAAAAGGCAAGCATGTTCCCACCGAGGTCCTCGAGGTTAGTGACTCTGAGGGAGACGACGCCGAGTTGCCACCAGGTTTGTCCCTTAGCCATTCTTTTATGAGCTTGGGAATTTTTGGTAGTTAAGATCTTATAGATGAATGGCTAAGGGATAACGTCTAGATGGAACTTCGGCGTGATTTTGCAAGCGAAGAAGTACAGGCTCCTTGGGTGGAGGATCACGCCCGAAAAAGGACCCTTCGGGACACCAAAATCCTGAGGGGGAAGGTTCCTATGGAGCCCTTCTAGACTTTCATGAAGGACATGAACTTGTTCTTCAAGGATAGCCAAAAGATGGCTCCACAGATGTCGGAGGGCATCATCACACATGCGATTTTTCAGTCCTTGATTGAGGAGTGTCCGAACGAGGAGATCCTCACCACGAGGATGAATGAGTAGGCTGACCAGGTAAAACCCCAACTTTTATTGTTGCCCTTTGTTCCTTATTCGGGGTCTTTTCTTTTACAACTCTTGTCGTATACTTGGCATTTCCGAGCTTGGGCAGCCAAACAATCTTCGATTCAAAGTCAGTCCAAGGAGTCCCTGGCAAAAGCCAACGAACTCTTGGCTAGCTCTGTCGCTAAATACGGCGAGCTTAATAAAATAGCCAAAGAGGATCTGGTAACCTTCGGGAGGAGATGCTCAAAAGCCAGGAGGAGCTCATTTAAGACTTCTCGATGAAGATGTCAGACCTTAGTACGAGGGTGATAGCTCTAACCTCGACTAATGAGGTATTACAAAAGGAGACAAAAGATGCCGTTGCTAAAGTTACAAAGGCATTCGACCTCAACTCAAAACTTTAGGCCGAGGTTGATAAGCTAAAGAATGACGGAAAGAAGAAAAAGAAAAATTTGGAGAAGAAGGTCATGGAGCTCAGGAAAGAACTGGTAGATTTGGTCACGGAGAAGGCCAAGTGCGACCAGGCAACAAAGATGTCTTATCAAGATGGTTTTTTGCCCGGCCCATTACCAAGTTCTGTCTAGATTTCCGGACCTTGACCTCTCCTTTTTGGTGGCCTTGGACATCCCTGAAGGACCATCATGGCAATGGTCAAGGGTAGAGTTCCTCAATCTTCCTGTTATTCCTCCTTCAGCACCTAATGTTGCTGCCACGGAAAGAGACTCTGAGGGTGAAGATGCCAAGGAACTGGCAGATGCCCAGGACCCCGAATAGGCCTCCTTTTTCTTCTTTTTCTTTTGTAATCCATCCTTTGTACTTTTATCACAGTGTTAATGAAATTTCTCTTTTCTTCAAAATTTTGGCTAAGTTCCTTAATGGACTATCTTTGGAGCCGAAGGGTGTCGTGGCCATATTCGGTCAGTACCCCTTCAGAAAAACATCACCGTCTGCAGAACTTAACTTATGTTCAAATCAGTCAAGTTCCTTTTATGCCAATCATGTTCGATTAGCATCTTTTGGACAAAGTTACCCTTTGCTCATGCCCACATTTAGACCACCCTCTTCGGCGTTCTTAGCATCATTTCTTTCTAGAAAATTTTTCTAAGTTCCAGTCATGCACTTTTGGTAAACTCCCCTTCAAGAACCATGTTCGGCCAAAGGTAATATTCATCTTCAGAAGTAACCATCTTCAGTTATACCTCTATTTTTGCACGACTTTCTACTTGAAAACTTTTCTAAGTGTGTACTTAGGCACTTTTGGGCCATCAGCACCTTCGGTCATCATTCATCGAAGGCAACTATGTTCGGTTGGGCATCTTCTGCGCAACTTAACCTCTGTGCTGTAGTTTACCCCATTTTTCACCAACTATCCTCGGTTGGCATAATTCAGCAAAGATTGACCATTTCCACGAGTTTACCTTTTCAACGTGACCATGTTCAGTCTATCTCCTTGGAATAGGACATTTTTTATTTTCTCGTTCAGAGGCAAACATGTTCAGTCAAATATGCCTTCGGTCTAAAATGAAAATAGTTTCAGACAGGCATTTTTGGAAAAAATCTCATTAGGTTTTTACACCATATTCAGCCAGTCACCCTTTGGGGAGAATTGTACAAATTTTTCCTTGGACAAAATTTCTAAGTGTAGAATTTTTTCAAAGAATCTGAATGCCATGTATTTTTGAACTTTCCTTCTTCGGTATCACCGAACTTGTAAACTCGACGACAAACTTCCTCGAGGACCAAATAGGGTCTGTCCCAATTTTCCTGGAGTACTTCATGGGATGGTCTTCGCTCTTCAAACTCAACTCTTCGGAGGATGAGGTCCCCTTTTTGTAGCAACGACTACTCTTTGTAGCAACGGCTACTCTTTGTTGAAAGGCTTTTCTTTTGAGTTCGGCAATTTCTCTATACTCGTCAATTAGGTCCAATTTCATCCTTAATCGGAGGTTATTCCCTTCTTCATCGAACACCTGTATCCACAAGGATGGCTGTATGACCTCGACAGGGATAATGACCTCTGTGCCGAACACGAGTGAGAAGGGTGTTTCACCCGTGGCCCTCCTCGGAGTGGTTCAGTAGCTCCACAGCATGCTCAAAAGCTCTCCTGGCCATTTTCCCTTTGCTTCTTTCAACCTCTTTTTCAGACCATCTTTTATAGTTCTGTTGCACACTTCAACTTGTCCATTGCTATAAGGATGGGCCACCGGGGTGAAGTGCATTTTAATTCTAAGGCTAGTTATGATTTCCTGGAGCCCTTTATCAGTAAATTGGGAACCATTATCAGCTAGTATTACCCTCGGTATGCCGAATCTACATATGATGTTCTTCCAGACAAACCTCTGTATGTTCTTTGCTGAGATTGCCGTTAAAGGCTCTGCCTCGATCCACTTGGTGAAATAATCTACTGTGACTATGCAAAGCTTCACTCCTCCTAGAGCTATTGGGAAAGGTCCAATAAGGTCAATACCCTATACGGTGAAGGGGCAGGGGTCGTTGGCCAAAGTTATCATTTCTGAGGGTAGTCTCTGGACAGGAGCGTGTCTTTGGAAATTGTCGCACTTTTGACAAACTGCCTCGCATCCTTCCGCAGAGTAGGCCAGAAATATCCTTGCCATAGGAGGACCCCAGTAAGGGTATCGGTTACTATGTATGAACCATAGGCTCCCTCATGGACTTCTTTGAGGATTATTTCAACATCCTCTTCATTGATACACCTCTGTAATGGAGTTGCATACCTTTGCCGGTACAGCTCTTCCCCAATCAGGAAGTATATTCCTGAACGCTTTCGCACTTTGGCTGCTTCAAAAGGGACCTCGGGAAGTTCCAAGGTTGATAGGATGCAGTACCTCAATAGACTCTTTTGATTTTGCCACAGTGTCAGCCTCCATATTATCTCATCAAGGTACGTTTTCTATATGCACCATGTCAAACTCCTGGATGAGCTTTTTGACAAGGTCATGATATTTTGCCAAGGTTGGGTCCTCTGCGCTATAGTGCCTCACCATCTGCCAGACTACTAGCTGGGAATCGCTGTCGGCCTTCAAGTTTCTCACACAAAATCTTGTTGCCAACCGTAAGCCTGCTTTGAGGGCTTCATATTCGGCAATGTTGTTGGTGACATTGAATCCAAATTTGATGGCCTTCATGGCTTCCTTGCCTTTGGGACCGCGGAGGATTACTCTAGCTCCTTGGTGTTTAGACCCAGAGGCTCCATCAATAAAGAGTGTCCACTCGGGTTCCTACTTTCCTGGGTCCTCAGGGGTATCCTCGGCTTTTGGCACTTCGGCGAAGAAGTTTGCCAATGCTTGGGCCTTTATTGCCTTTCTTGGCTCATAAGTGATGTCGTACTCACCGAGCTCAATACACCACTTTGATAGTCTTCCCGAGTGCTCTACCCGTTTCATGACATCCCGAAGAGGTAGGTTACTTCAGACAGTAATGGGGTGTCCTTGGAAATAAGATCGCAACCATCTACTTGCCAACACTAAGGTGTAGATGGCCTCCTGTAGAATAGGGTACCTAACTTCGGCAGGGTGTAGGGACTTACTCGCATAGTATACTGACCATTGCCTTCCTCCTTCTTCTTTTATGTGCACCGAACTCACTAGTTTTTCACTGACGGTGAGGTAAATGAATAGAGGTTCTCTTTCCCTCAGCTCCTGAAGTGTCGGCAAATGTGTTAGGTAGCTTTTGAGCTCATCCCAGGCCTTTTGGCAATCCTCGTTCCAAGGATATTCCTTGGAGCTGAAGGTACCTTCATTTTTTGCTGCTTTGGTGAGCACTTTGAAGAATGGTTGGCACTGATCCCCATATCTAGAGATGAATCTACTGAGGGAAGTGATTCTCCTAGTCAGCCTTTGCACGTCCTTGGTTGTTGTGGGAGTTCAAAATCCTAGCAGAGCCTTAACCTTTTCTGGGCTGGCATCGATACCTCTTTTCGATACCATGAATTCAAGGAACTTGTCCACATTCACCCCAAACACACACTTCTCGAGGTTGAGACGGATTCCAACTTCCCGAAGTCACTAGAATGTTTCCTTTAAGTCTAAGATCTAACTACTAGGCAATTTGTTTTTAACTATCATATCATTGATATATACTTCCATATTCCTCCTGATTTGGGTGTCAAACACCCTATTCATCAGCCTTTGGTATGTGGCCCCTGCATTCTTCAGACCAAAGGGCATTCTAATGTAGCAATAGGTCCCGACTTCGGTGATGAAGGTGGTTTTCTACTCATCTTCGGGATCCATCCTAATTTGGTGGTATCCAATGACGGCGTCGAGGAAGCTAAGCTGTCTGTATTCGGCGGTCGAGTCCCCAATTGATCTATTGGTGGCAAAGGATACGAATCCTTAAGACAGGCATCATTTATATTTCAGAAGTTGATGCACATTCGGAGCTTTTCACTCCTTTCCTTCGTGGCAATGACAACATTGTAAGCCATTTGGGATACTTGACCTCTCTTATTATGCGTGCTTCCGTTAACCATTCGACTTCAGTTCTGATGAAGCTGTTCTTATGTGCCGAGAGGCTTTGCTTTTTCTGTCGAACAGGCTTCACCTTCGAGCGTACTTTAAGGCTATGTTGGATTATGCGAGGGTCTACCCTAGGTATGTCCTTCAGAGAGTAGGAAAACATATCTTTGTTCATTAACAGAAAAGATACAAGCTTTTCAGTGTCACCTTCTGTAAGGTTCATCCTTCAGTGCTTAGCCTAGGCCAAGAAAATGAAAGAAATACAAAGAAAATGTCATGAGAAGCTTGAGGGACCTGATTAAAAATGGTGAACAAAAAAAATATATGTATGTGTAGAACCGAGTCCATTCAAATGAAATAAATTGTTCACTCAGGTGAAATTCTTGCACATGAAAGCTAAGCATGAGATGAGTAGCGACAAATAAAAGTGGAGAACTTGATTGAAAATATGTATAGTGATATGAGTGTAAAACCAAGAAGTCTCGCGTCCAAATTGCACATGGGAAATGATTAGATTGATCATAGCGGGAAACAAAGTTTTGTGGCCATTTTGTACTTTTAACCGAGTGATTTAAATGAGATTACGAGGTCTTGAAGACTTAATGGTGCCATGCAAAGTTAATGAGGCCGAGAGTGAGCATTAGGCCATTTTAGTGACATGTGGCTCATTACCGAAATTTGCATGCTTCTAGTAAACCAATTGCCATCATTTCAGGCTTAACTCCCAATTATGCAAGGGCAAAAACCGGTTCTTGTTGCTCTTGAATGGTTGCTACCGATTTTGTGCCAAATTGTGGTGAAATTGAAGCTTGAAGAAAGAATCAAGCTTGGTTTACTCATTTTCGGCACTAGGTAACCTAGAAGTTTGAGTTAAAGCTTGGATTTTGAAGTTCCAACTGGAGGCCGAGACATTCAAGCTTCAGATTAGGGTAGACATTCACAAATTACTTGAATGCGTGGTATAGATTCCATGAACAAGTAATATTGGTGACTAATTGATAGTTGAAATATGCTAGGCCATCTTAGTTTGAAAGACATTTCGGTCTTGTATGCTCAAGTGCAACCAAGAGCTCAAGCATTTTGTTTTGAGGTAGGTTTTCACTTCTACTTGAATGCTTGGTAGAATTCCATGATCAAGTAGATAAAGTAATTAAGTGATGGTTAAGATTAAGCCATATGATCTTGGTTACTTGATGGGCATATGAAGGAAATTCGGATTCATGAGAATTGATTAGCTAATCAACTATGGGCATATGCTAGAAACACTAGTGAGTGAGGCCAACTTACTAGGAGTTTTGGAGCTCTAATGGAAGGTGGATTTAAATTTGAAGAATTTTGTGCAAAAATGCACAAGGGCACATGCTAGTGGTTTCGGCCGGATGGACATGGCTGAGTGTGTGTGAGTTTTGCGTGCTTGAGTGCTTTGTTGTGCTTGCTAACCATTGGTAGTTATGTTTATATATGTATATTGCCTGTATCTTGGTGTCTTTGTGTTTTCTTTGCAGGTTAAGGTTACCTCTTGGAGGTTAAGTCTTGGACTTAACTAAATAGGCCCAATGTGGGTCAGTTTGTATAGTGAATCCTACTAAGTATGATTACTCATTGCCTATACCATTATGTTTCAGGAAAGGATATTCGGCTTGAGTAGTTTGTCCTTGAGTTGCTAGCTTGTGTGTGCTAGTGGTGCTTTTGTGCTTAAGGTATGTGCCAATGTTGTGCGTGGCTTGATTAAGTTGTTACACTTTCAAGTCTTTTGTTTAAAGCTTTCGGCCAAAACTTATGCTCTAAGCTTCATAGGCTTGAGTAGTTGTAGGACTGTCTCGGTGGGCAGCTATGGATGTGTGGACTATTGCTCTGATAGTGGTTTTCACGTTCATGACAATGAACATGGCTATAGGTCTTGTGCTGCAGTGTGTCCTACTCTATGGTACACTCAAGGTGCTCTTTGGAGAGTAGGTTCTTTGGGTTGGAAGCATGACTTGGTGGGCTTCACTATGGGTTAGTATTGGCATGGCCAAATTAGGTGTACCTTTATAGACTACTCTTTTGTGTACTTGTATGTGGTATCGGGTGCCCTTAGGTTTTGTTGTACTTGAAGCATTTTGTCTACCAAGTTGTGCTTGGTTGTGGTTGGCTCTAGCTATGTACATGATGAATGCTAATGGGCCAATTTATGGCATGTTTATATGAATGTTGGATGTGTTTCATGTTGTTCCCTACTCTGGTACTTCAGCCTGTGACAAGTTCTACATCCTCTATTTCTATTTTTTTGAAGTCACCTACTCATTCCCCCATTGCCTATTCTCCGAGCATAGTTTTTTCTCCTGAAGTCTGTGCATGGACCTTCATTGGGCTTTGTCTTGCTTTCACAAAGACTTTCCTTTCTTCAGCTTGGTCGATGAATATCTTCACATCCCCTTCCTTTTGCGCTGAAGGTGACCGTCAAGTACTTCACATCTAGATGAATGTGGAGATTCCTCTGCGTTTGCCTTCCAAGGATTGCATTGTATGAAGAGGGGACATTAATGATGATAAACCTTGCCGTTGCGGAGGCAAAGAGTTCTTCCTTGCTCTGAGCTGAAGTCCCTTTTGACATCAGAGGTAGGTTGATCCACCTGAGGGCAGGGAGTTTGGATGGGCCTACCTCGAAGGTAGGTGAGTTGACAGGTTTGAGGTCGTCTTTTGAGGTTCCCAAGTTTGGCAGTAGGTGGGAGAGTAGAACATCAGTGTTGGAACCGTCATCAATGAGCACTCTTTTGACGTCCCAACTCCCTATCCTTGCCATAATTAGGAGGGGGTCGTCGTGAGGGAACTTCACTGTAGACCCATATTTCTGAACAAGCTTGTTCGCTGGGTTCCCAAAGTCCATCATCTAGATTTCCCAAATTTTCCTTTTCCTCTCGACTGAGGGTATTCTTATGGCGATTGTCTGGATCACTCCCGCCAGAGGTGGAGGATGCTTTCTAGGACTTCGGTTCCGACGTTAGTCAGAATTGTAGTCTTCATCTTTTGGTTTTCTTTCCTCCTCCCTCCTCCCCTCTGGGGAGGGCATCTGCAGGTAATGCCAAAGTTGGCCCTGATTTATTAAAGATTTGATATACTTATTTAGCTGAAAGCAATCCTCAGTGTCATGCTCATTGTCCTGATGGAACTGGCAGAACTTCTTCATGTTTTTCTTGTTTTTCGAGGTCATGGCCTTTGGACATTGAATATGGCTTCCTTGGCTTTCCATGGCCAATAGTATGTTTGTTCTTGTGGTATTCAGGGGGGTCAACGTCATTGGCTTCTTGCCTATTTGTTTCCGAGGTCTGCCTCTAGCCTCCGCTGGATACCGAGGTTGATGGCTTGGACCCTCGGAGCGAATATGGTCGGACTTTGGCCCTCCCATCCTTAGTTCCTCAACTGTCATGTGTTGTTCCGCCCTTCGGTAGAATTCTCTGAAGGTGTCTGGGTCTTTGGAGAACTCGTAGAAAAGCTGTGAGTCCCTCCGAAGTCCCCTGATCATTGTGAGGATACGGATTTTGGGGCGGAAGTCCGGCACACTTAGCGCTTCCCAATTAAACCTCTCGACATAGTCATGAATGGTTTCCCCATTCCTTTGCACTATATCGAACATCTGGATATGCATCTTCTCCGTCGGCCAACTTTTGATGAACTGCTGAGTGAATGTGGTGGACAACTCCTGGAAATCCACTATGGTTTTGGGGGCCAGGGAGTTATACCACATAGTCGCCGACCCTGAGAGGCTGACCTCAAAGCACTTACAGAGGGTTGCATCATCAACACCTTGCAGCACCATGCTACGCCTATACTTCGTGAGGTGGGCTTAGGGATCGCTACTGCGCGGATGAAAGGTGGCTCTTTTCCGGTGAAGGTCTCCGACAGCCTTGACCAGATAGGCTTCTGAGAAATCTGCCTTTCTACTTTTTCCAGCCTCTTTAGGATCTTCTCCATGAGGGTGGTCGTACTGGTTTCTTCTCGTTACTTGGTGACCTCTAGCAACGGAGAGGGACGTCTCCTTTTTGGGGACTAACTTCGTCAGCGTAGGGATTACGACTTCTCATCCAATGATGAACTCCGCCGTTGGGAAGTTTTGGGCCCTATTGACCCCGTTTCTTCAACACGATGACCTCTGGCGGGTACGTCCTCTATTGAGGACTCATCGTGGAAGTCCCCACTTCCTGAACTCTAATAAGCAGACTTAGAACTTCTCTCCCGGTGAGCAGCTAGTGAAGAGGCCTTTGGACCAAAGGTGGTTGAGACCACATTTGGTCAAGCTGTTCCGCATCTCAACCAAAACAGAGTGCTGAAAATCACACAAGAAGCTCATCGTGACCATCAGAGGACAATCGTCCTTAGGCAAAGAAGTCCCTATGGTAGGTTGTTCAATCACCGATTGAGCTTCCGGTGCGGACGGGGACTACGGGAATCCCTTGTCCTTAGAACATCGGGTCTCAATGACGGTGACCTGCGAGTGAGTTCTCACAAACAGCACCAAATGATGCCCGTTGGCATCCTCATTGTGTGACATTGTGGCCTGAAGTTGGGACTTCTAGTATGAAGGCATTTGAATGAGAGACTTCCGATATGAGTGCAAGACTCAAAAAAACAAGTGACCTCCAGCAATGGAGAGGGACGTCTCCGTTTTGGGGAGTACCTTCGTCAGCATAGGGATTGTGACTTCTCATCCGGTGTTGAACTCCGCTGTTGGCAAGTTTTGGGCCCTTTTAACCCCGCTTCTTCAGCACGATGACCTCTGGGGGGTACGTCCTCTATTGAGCACTCATCGCGGAAGTCCCCACTTCCTGAACTCTAATCAGCAGACTTAGGACTTCTCTCCCGGCGAGCAGCTAGTGAAGAGACCCTTTGGACCAAAGGTGGTTGAGACCACATTTGGTCAAGCTGTTGCGCATCTCAACCACAATAGAGTGCTGAAAATCACATAGGAAGCTCATCGTGACCATCAGAGGACAATCGTCCTCAGGCAAAGAACTCCCTACGGTGGGTTGTTCAGTTAGTGATTGAGCTTCCGGCGCAGACGGGGACTTTGGGAGTCCCTTGTCCTTAGAATGTCGGGTCTCAATGATGGCGACCTGCGAGTGAGTTCCCATAAACGGCACCAAATGATGCCCATTGGCATCCTCGTTGTGTGACATAGTGGCCTGAAGTAGGGACTTCTAGTATGAAGGCATTTGAATAAGAGACTTCCGATATGAGGGTCGCTGCAAGACTCAGAAAAACAAGGGTTAGAGACTCCCCGGAATGTGTTTCCAGGGGAGGAGCCTCTGACGCCGAAGTAGTATTTAGGGAATAAGAAGTTGAAAGGGGAGTGCAAAAAGTAGAGTGAGTTCCCCCTTTACCAAGTTTGTTCCCAAGTATTTATAGGAGGGCGTAGGGGGGAGGCCATTTGACACAACCTACTCAGATTATGACATGTGTATGGTCAGATATGGTATGTACCTTCGGAGATAGGTATCTCAAGTTGGCCATAGGCCGTTCTGGCCAGAGGTCAGGGTCGTGTGGGAGGTCTCTGTGTTAGGGGCGTGTGCGAGGTCTCTATGTCAAAGCCTCCCCAACCATTTTTGTCATATCATCATGAGACCCCTTCGACGTATAAGACTTCTTTGGAATAAGAGGTCCCTTTCGGCCCTATATTACGACCGAGGGCTGCTGGGGGAAGCCCTTCGGGGAAGTGGGGCACCTTTGGTAGACGTTATTCCTCACCGAGGATGGTGATATCCTTTTCCGAACTTGGTGGGTTCACCATTCTGAGGGTGGTAGCGCACAACCATTATGAGGTCAGTCCCGTTATTCCCCGGGGGCGGTCGTGGGTCACCCTGGTCAGGGCTTGGTACCACCGAGCGTGTTTCCTGACTGGTTGGTCAGACGATCCAGGATAAGGCGGGGCCCTTCTTTCCCAAGGTTGGTTACTCATCCTTTCCGAGGGTGGTGCTCATCAGACAACTTGGGAATTCTAGGTGTAATAGTCCTTTGGCTATCAGTGACAATTTGGCTAAAAGTTGCTCCAACCTAGGGCACTGTCAGATTTGGTAGAAGAACTCAGTTAGCTACAAGATATATAGTTCCTTATGAGATCTTGGATAGAGTTGGCAAGGTAGAATAAAGGTTAGCTCTACCGCCAAGCACGTCAAGTGTTCATAATGTTTTTCACATCAGTGTGCTTAATAAGTGTCTATTGGACACAAAACATGCTATTGTAGTGGAAGACATACAGTTCAAACCAAACTAGACATATTAAGAGAAACTTATAGCTATCTTAGACAATGATACTAAAAGGTGAAGAAACAAGCTCATTCCTATAGTTAAAGTTCAGTGGTCACACCACTGTAACAGAGAAGCAACATGGGAAACTGAGAAGACGTTTCCAATAGAATACCCAAAGCTAAAAGGCCATTTTGGAGTGCTAAAATTTTTAAGCAGGGGAGGATTATTACCACCTCACAAAAACGGGAGAATTATAAGTGTGGCATGATGGTCAAAAAACCATTATATTTTATAATTCTTTTTATAGTGATTGAAGTATGAAGGGTAAAAGGTATAATGAACACCTCCTTAAAAGTGTTATATGTTGGTAACTTGGCCCCCAAGAAAAGCCTTAAGGATTGCATGTTTTTCAAGCAACCTATGGACGTTTATGTAAGCTTTTGAAAATTTGTGCACTTAATTGTAAAACTCTTAAGAAATAGCCTTTGAGAGTTATCAGAAGGATATCAATGGTATGAAAGTGCTATTGGAGGACCAAATTGCTCATAGAAGACAAGTTTGGACAAAGGGAACATTAAAGGCATTAAGGACCTAAATGTCTTAGTATAAACCTTAAGGTGTTCAAGCTTTTTACTTAAATCAAAGGGTAGAATTGTGGGGTTATCCCACCATGGGGGAGGTGGCTATTGCTTGATAAATAGTCAAAAAGAGAAGCAAGCTATCTTAGACAAGGATACTAAAAGGTGAAGAAACAAGCTCATTCCCATAGTTAAAGTTCAGTGGTCACACCACTGTAAAAGAGAAGCAACATGGGAAACTGAGAAAGTCGTTTCCAACAAAATACCCAAAGCTAAAAGGCCATTTTGGAGTGCCAAAATTTTTAAGTAGGGGAGGATTATTACCACCTCACAAAAATGGGAGAATTATAAGTGTGGCATGATGGTCAAAAGACCATTATATTTTGTAATTCTCTTTATAGTGATTGAAGTATGAAGGGTAAAAAGTATAATGAACACCTCCTTAAAAGTGTTATATGTTGGTAACTTGGCCCCCAAGAAAAGCTTTAAGGATTGCATGTTTTTCAAGCAACCTATGGACCTTTATGTAAGCTTTTGGGAATTTGTGCACTTAATTGTAAAACTCTCAAGAAATAGCCTTTGAGAGTTATCGGAAGGATATCAATGGTATGAAAGTGCTATTGGAGGACCAAATTGCTCATAGAAGACAAGTTTGGAAAAAGGGAACACTAAAGGCATTAAGGACCTAAATGTCTTAGTGTAAACCTGAAGGTGTTCAAGCTTTTGACTTAGGTCAAAGGGTGGAATTGTGGGGTTATCCCACCATAGGGGAGGTGGCTATTGCTTGATAAATAGTCAAAAAGGTGCGCAAAATGTTGACCAATAAGTTTAAGACAAAGAAATATTGCTTATGGTATGGGCAAAGAAAATGACTTAAAGCATGATTAAGGGTAACAAATATGTTTAGTGTCCTAAAGCTAATTTAAGAAGCCAAACTCAATTTTTTTTAAGGTTTTAGGAGCCAAACAAGTGCAGCAAAATATAACCGAAACCCTCCAGGATCTAAGTGAAACGGGGTAAACTAGGTGTTCGAAAATTTTCATACATAATTCAGTTGAGATCTTTCACCCAACTGTTGAGTTGAGTCACAAAACCTGAATAGTTGACACATTCAAGCTCTCTATGTTGTCCACACGAGCCTCTCGGGATCACCACGCCTCCACCATGTCCCAGTAGATGCGTTTCTCTTATGCTTACAATGCTAGCTTGTGTCCTCCAAGGAATAGCAAGAGCAGAGTTCGGCCGGAACTTTTTGGGAGGCTAGGGTAAGAGTTGTGAGTTCCTCACTACATGATGTATTTATAGTAAGAGTCAACTTCCAGGCCTATTGGGTTTTGAAGCCTTAATCCAATTAGGTTTAATGTCGGGCTTAATAATGGCTCAACTTTTAGGCCAATTATTAACACGAAATTATCATGAAACCATAACCCAAATAAATTAGCCCATGCACTCAAATAATCAAAATAGGCTTTATGTGTATGGCCCACTAGGCTCTTACCATGTTGGCAATGATCATAAATCACATTTATGATCATAAGCAACGAGTAGTGTCTAACAACACATCATTGCTACCCAAGTGACAAGATTGCCGGTGATTCGACTAAACCATTATGATCATTATTCGTATATGCCTTTGTCCCTTTGCCCAAGATATCAAAACTAAGCATGAGACATGGAATGTGTCACTCTTGTATAGCCTAATCTTTGGTGTCTTGATTACTGAGTATTTGAACTTAAACTGATAACATTGATATCGTATATAAATTCATCCGAGCATGGCCATGCATTTTCTAAGTCTCACTCTATCAAGGGGCCCGAAGATATCACTCCTGTTACGTAGGAGGGATAAATCCCATCTTGATCATACAAAATCCTCAACATGATATGTGACATACCCAATCACCTCCTTCAAGTTAACTCAATTACGAGCAACAAAAGGAAGTATCAAAGTATGTGACTCACATGTAGGGAACCTTGATCACTTTAGGTCAAAGGACGACATATACCATGATCACTATGAGAATCACTTATGATGCTTATATAACAATCCATATAGCGTTCTCGTTGTGGGTTGGTCCAATACACAAGTTCTCCAACTTGTACCCATATCTAGACTACATATCTCATATTAGTCTCCACATATTCCAGTCATTATGTATTATTGTAACCCGCTCTACAATAATACTAGACTAACGACATTTAAGAATACCATTATTCTAGCGTTATAATTATGTTTATTACTTTACGCAGAAACAAAACAATAAACATGATTACTGAATTAATGCCTCAAAAAAATATCATGACTCAATGTGCAAAATTCAATCATCTCATGATTGGCTTTTGGGCATAACACTAACAATCTCCTACTTGCACTAAAGCCAATCATCCATGTATCTAATACCGATGGACCTAGAATGGCTATCATGCTTCTGTTGCGTAAGGGGTTTTGTGAGATGATCAACAATGTTGCTGTATGTCGAAGTCCTGCATATCCTCACATCACCCCTCTCGATGATCTCCTTGATGAGATGATAGCGTCAGAGTATGTGTTTGGATCGCTTGCGAGATCGAGGTTCCTTAGCCTATGTGATTGCTCCATTGTTTTCACAATAGAGCTCTATCGGGTTGGCAATGCTTGGAACCATTCCAAGTTCTATGATGAACTTCTTGATCCAAATTGCCTCTTTCACAGCATCAGAGGTGGTAATGTACTTAGATTCTATTGTAGAGTCGGCCACTGTCTCTTACTTTGAACCCTGCCAGCTCACAGCACCACCACCAATACAAAACACATAACCAGATTGTGACCTAAAATCATCCTTATCTGATTGAAAGCTAGCATTCATGTAACCCCTTACAACAAGCTCATCTTTGCCCCCAACAACTAAGAATGCATCCTTAGTCCTTCGTAAGTACTTAAGGATGTTACCAACAGCTGTCTGGTGACTCTCACCAGGGTTCGATTGGTACTTCCTTGTCATGGTCAAGGCATATGAAACATCAAGATGAGTACATATCATGGCATACAAGATAGATCCAATTGCTGAGGCATATGGAATCTTACTCATGCGCTCTCTCTCTTTGGGAGTTCTTGGACACTGAGATCTAGAAAGAGTTATGCCATGTGACATGGGCAAGAATCCTTTCTTGGAATCTTGCATGCTAAACCTTTTTAGCACCTTGTCAATGTATGTACTTTGACTTAGGCCAAGCAATTTTCTAGATCTATCTCTATAGATCCTAATGCCAAGTCCTTCATATAGGAATATTTTCTTAGCCAAGTCTTCATAGACTATAGCTCAGGAATGTCACTCCCGATGAGTAGTATGTCATCTAAATACAAGACGAAGAAGACAATAATGCTCCCACTAACCTTTTTGTAGACACAAGGTTCATCTTCATTTTTGAAAAAACCAAACTCTTTGATTGCTTCATCAAAATGAAGATTTCAACTCTAAGAGGCTTGCTTCAGCCCATAAATGGACCTTTGCAGCTTGCACACTTTATTGGCATTCTCAAGAGTGACAAAACCCACAGGCTGTGTCATGTACACATCCTCAAGTAGATTTCCATTTAGGCATACAGTTTTGACATCCATTTCCAATATTTCATAATCATAGTGTGCAACAATAGACAATAAAATTCAGATGGATTTAAGCATGGCAACTGGTGAAACAGTTTCATCGTAGTCAATACCATGAATTTGGTTGAAACCTTTTTTGACCAATCATCCCTTAAAGGTAATCACATTACCATCCATATCAGTTTTCTTCTTGAAAAACCATTTCCACCTTATAGGTTTAACCCCTTCAAGTAGATCAGCCAAAGTTCATACTTGGTTTTCATACATGGATTCTATCTCGGACTTCATGGCCTCTAGCCATTCCTTAGTGTCAGGCACCAACATAGCTTGTTGGTAGGTTGTGGGCTCATCTTGATCCATGACAATCACATCACCAGTGTGAGTCACGAGAAATCCATATCTCCCGGGCTCACGCCGATTCTTACCAGACCTACATGGGCTCTATGTTACAACAACAGACTCTTGAACCACAACATCTTGTGGTGTCTATTTAGGTTCCATTTTAGGTTTGATGTTCCCTTGTTGTTCTTGAATTTCTTCAAGTTCAACTTTCCTCCCACTAGTTCCTTTAGAGATAAACTCTTTCTCTAGAAGGACACCAGTTCGAGCAACAAACACTTTTTGCTCAAAAGGATTGTAGAAATAGTAACCCTTTGTTTCTTTAGGATACCCAACAAAGAGGCATTTATGATATTTGGGCCCTAGCTTGTCAGAGGATTGACAATTCACATAAGCATTACAGCCCCAAATCTTCACAAAAGATAGACTGGGACGCCTCCCACTCCATATCTCATATGGTGTCTTTTGAACCGATTTAGATGGAACTCGGTTTAGTGTAAAAGCAGCTGTCTCTAGAGCATGTCCCCAAAAGGAGTTTGGAAGGTCAACTTGACTCATCATAGATCGAACTATGTCTAATAGAGTTCAATTTATCCTTTCAAACACACCATTCCATTGAGTTGTACCAGGTGGAGTGAGTTGCGATGCTATACCACACTCCATGAATAGTAAAGGAACTCTCAATACAAGTATTCTGCACCTTAATCTAATTGATGTACTTTGATACCCTTCCCAAGTTGATTCTCTACTTCATTCTTAAATTCTTTGAACTTTTCAAACGAATTTGACTTGTGTCTCATGAGATACACATAGCCATATCTACTAAAGTCATCAGTAAAGGTAATGAAGTATTGGAAGCCTCCTCTAGAATGTATAGACATAAGGCCTCATACATCACTATGTGTGAGTCCTAGTAAGTCAGTAGCCCTTTCACTTTTCCCTATGAATGGGGCTTTGCCCATCTTGCCCAATAACCATGACTCACAAGTCTCCTATGATTCAAAATTAAATGAGTCCAAGAGTTCATCCTTATGGAGCTTGGATATGCGGGTCTCATTTATATGGCCTAAATGATAGTGCCAGAGATATGTCAGGTTTGAATCATTCAATCTGACCTTCTTGATATTCACATTATAGATTGGATCTTTGAGTTCTACAACGAACAACTCATTGCTAAGTTGAGTACTACCATAAAAGATTTCATTCAAATAAATAGAACAACATTTTTCCTTCATTATAAATGAAAAACCTTTCTTGTCCAGACAAGAAACAGAAATCAAATTTTTACTAATAGTAGGCACAAAGTAGCAATTGTTTAATTCTAAAACTAATCCACTAGGTAATGTGAAAATAAGTCCTTATGACTAAGGCAGCAATCCTTGCTCTATTTCCAACACGTAGGTCCACTTCACCTTGGGCCAATCTTCTACTCTTACTTAGATCCTGCACACTTGTACAAATGTGAAATCCACATCCAGTATCCAATACCTAAGATGAGGAAGTAGAAAGTTTAGCCTCTATAACAAGAATACCTGAAGTGGAAGTCTTACTTCCATTCTCCTTAGCAAGTTCTTTAAGATAGAGCTTGCAGTTGTGCTTCTAGTGTCAAGGTTCCTTACAATGGAAACACTCCCCTTTATTTGCCGCACCACCAGATGGTTTCAGTGCAGCTGAAGAAGAATTAGCATTGGACTTTCCTCTAGCTTTATCCTTCTTCTTGTTGGCTTTTCCTTTTCCTTTGCCCTTTTGTACCATCATAATGGGCTAAGCCTTCTTAAGGTTTTGCTCAATAGTTCTCAACATGTTGAGCAATTCAAGGAGGGACTTGTTAAGGTCATTCATTATAGTTCATGACTAATTGACTATAGCTTTCCTGAATTGACTGTAGCTTTCCTGCAACAATTGCAGGACTACATCAATAGCCAACTCTTTCTAAAGAGCAAATCCCAAACTCTTAAGATTCTCAATGTACCTAATCATCTTGAGCACATGAGGACCCACAGGACTTCCCTTAGACATTTTCCACTGAAACAATGCCTTAGAGGTATCAAACCTCTCATGCGTAGCTTGCTCTTGGCAGAGCATTTTGAGATGTTTGATCATATCGACCGCCCCCATGTTTTCATGTTACTTCTAAAGCTCAGATTCCATGGTAATAAGCATGAGGCAAGCAACATCCAAAGCATCATTAGAATGCCTCTTGTGAGCATCCCTTTCAGCTTTTGGAGCAATGGTAGTAGGCTCATTTGGAATGGGCTGTTTTAGGATGTAAGCCTTTCTCTCTTTCTTGAGGACTATCCTCAAATTTCGGTACCATTTAAGAAAGTTAGTCCCATTTAGTTTTTCTTTCTCAAGGATCGATCACAACAAAAGTGTCGATGGTTATCTACAACAGTAAATATGCAGCATAAGACTCATGCATTTTAATTCAATTAATAAGGACTTTTAATAAATGAAACTCCCACTATTTTACTCAAAATAATAACCCTCGATATTATTTTGAAAGACCTTGGCGCTAAGGTGTTCTAGTGGGCAAAGACCCATATTTCACCACAACCTGAGTCATCTTTGGCTGTTCTATCAAGTTATAGTTATTTTGGTAGGCAACTCCTTGCCAATAGCATCTCTTGCTGACACGGCCGTCCCTCGCCTTTGCCCAGGAAGCCCTATGAGAGCTAGTCTCACAGTGGCTGCAATTGGCTAGTTGTTTATGTGTGCGAATTAAAATCCCATGATACTAGTTGATTATCCTTGAATATGCAGGATGCATGCTCTTCATGCTTTGACTTGGATTAATAAAATCATAGAGCAATAAATTGGCCAAGTAATTTCTAGAGAAAATAAGTACAAATAGCCAAAGCATACAAAATCAACATTTATGTGAGTTTACTACACATAACAACTCGTGGGAGCATTCATGCATAAAGTAGACTAATGCCCTCACCCAAGAGCAACCCTAGAGTCTAGAACTCTTCATAACATAGACTACGGAGGCAACTAGAGTACTTTATATATACAAGCCTCTACTAAGATCTTCTTTAACTAACTCCTACCTTGGATGTGAATCACAGTGGCAAGTCTTAAAACCCTTGTCCAGTGCTACTAGGCTCCACAGCCAAAGGAATACTCGAGTTAGTACTGTTACTTGACCAACAAACTACTCAAGCATACACACGTAGACTAGAATCACAAGGATTCTCAGGTGCAATACCTGTGCACAAAAAGCCACTACTGCAATAACCCTCAATGGTTATCCGATCCAACAACTTCTGAATCTGCACAACATAACTAGGGAGTGAGAACATAACATTCTTAGTAAGGGGTCTTCAGTGCACCTGCAAGAAAAATTACTAAGGACACCATATATGATAACATATGTAACCTGCTGTGAGCTCATACAGCATAAGAGTCTAATATATGCATATATTTAGGTCCCTTGAGACCTCTTCTCATCCTTGTCCTTAAACTACAAGGCATTGCCTTGCCTACTAGCAAGCTGCGCTTGCCAGCCTAACTAGTGATAAATCACCAATTGAACCTCTCCCTCAGTATGTTATACAGCGGAATTATGGTGGGACTACTATAGACTAGGTCATTTAGACCTTGTAGACTAGGTGCACTAAGCTTTCACCTTGCAACCTCATGGCTACGGGACGGCTAGGTTACCAAGGGTTCTAAACCTTTCACCTGAGCTAATGGTACTTACTTATGCTCATTTGCAATTAGCTTCCTTGCTTATGGCTTAAGCAACCATAAAATCTTTCAAACCTCAAGGAAACGCTTAAGTCTTGAGGGACTTTCGGAAGTCTCGGAGTATCCTTGGCATACTTAGGCCCCAAGGCACCCTAAAAACCCCTTAGGTCTCACCTCAATCACTCTAGCAAAATGTGAGAAATTCTGCCATCCTGCCTGTGGTGACTCGTCGCCAACTGTTGATGATGCGTCACCACAATTGGTAATGTTCGAACCACATTTGCAAAATTGGTGACGCGTTGCGAACTGGTGCACGAAATTGGCAACGCGTCGCCAATCTGTGAATCTGCAGAATTGGCACGCATTTTACTACTATGAACTTTGGACACTTAGCAAACATAGTAAACATGCTTGGAAAGCCTCCAAATTTCACACACACATAGACCATGTTGCATAGAACATAACCAACTATCACAAGCCATTCTATGATGTCTCGTAACATCATCCAAATCCTATCAAACCTCATAGTCCACCACAATTCAACCTGATCCTCTAACTAATGCTATTGCTAGAATTACTCAAATTCTTCAAGCAAACTCATGTCAATAGCATTAATTGGTCTTCAAGTCATAACTCCCTTACCTCAACTCCAAGTAACAAGCAATAATCAACCTCCTTTCCAATTACTAAGCTCAACAAAGTGTCACCTAAGTTCCAAACAAAAATATAGACACCAATCATCAAAACCTTGCTTCCTAACCAAAACCCAATCTCCAAACTAACCAAATAACATGAATTCAATCAAGAACACATTGGTTACCTCATATCAAAAATAGGGAATGTGAGAAAACACACTTCCAAGCTCAAAAACCATGGTTTAATGCTTGAAATGAGCTCCTCCTTGCTTATATACTCTTGATAGCTCTTCTTGACACCAAGAAATCTTGATTTCAAGGTTTAATTTAGGGAAAAATAAGAGTGAAAAGGTTGAAAATGAGATTATGGTAGCCATAGCCTCACTTTCCCCTTCTTAAACCCTTACTTAACCTTCAAGCCACCAAAGTATTAAGCTTAATACAATTAAACCCCCATCTTTTGGTACTTAGTTATTCTTGATTAAATTCTTGTTTATTTCTTCCAAGTTTGGGTTAAGGTTGAAAGTTAAGTTATGAAAACTCATTTTAACCACTTGGGACCATGCCCAACTATTCAGGATGCAAAATTACCAGTTTACCCCTAAACCTCATTTAGTGCCTTATCTTCTTCGGAACTTAGTGAACTTTGCTAAACTTCTCCATTCTTGCTATGTAAAATTGAAATTAGGTTCCAAACTTAATTTAGATCACTTTACCTTCCTTGGGAGTGCCTGCAACTAGGAGGTCCATAACACTTGCAACTCTTGGATAGTTGGGTGAACAACTTGTCCAAGCTTATCTTGTGAACTTAAGTCGAACCCTGTGTGTCTAACTCCCCAATCTTATTAAGATGACTTCATTAAGTTGGACCCAAAGTTAGCAATTTGGATATCACTATTATCCCATCGTGCCTTACCGAGATGAACATAGGTGCTTTGCTTTGTCAAACCCACCCAATGTTGATGAAAGTCTTGACGAGTGCCAACGTTTGGAAGGTATCACATTTAATGACTTAATATTTGGTTTGAGGAATTTTTCCTTTTGATCTCAGCAATTATTATCTTAGGTTGTCTTATACATGCATCACATACAAATATAAAGCATGCATCTCATGCTAACAACAAAGTAAATGTGACATGGTTATAGCCCAAACAATGCGATATTCTCAAGCCAATGGGAATATTATGAAAGCCTAAAAAAAGAAAAGGGTCTTCACAAGCTCTTTCTCCTCCTTGCTTGGTTGCCCTTTTGTTATCAGCTCTTTGGACACACTACCTTGGACGATCCTATAATGTACCATTGCATCAACAATAAAAACCTCTAGTTGGATTTGAGGGGAGTAAGAGGAGAATGTACAGTGAGAATAACATGAATAAGGCATAACTCACAAGCTGTATTTACAAGTTCAACCTACAAGGGTTATAACCATGCACCATGCTACAACCATCAATCAGCATAACATATCAAATCTGATTCACCATAAATGCATGCCAATTAATGCACATTGACTAACCCATTTTTATTAATGTGGCGCTTCGTATATGGCGGTCCTACTGGCCCGTCAGCAACTAGGCACCTGAGACCACCTCCATTCGAGCCACCAAAAGTACTATACTCTTGGTGCCCAAAAGCCCTAACCTAATCTATGATAGGGTTTTACAACTATTGCAAGAATCTTAATCCGTGTAAGTATCTCATACCAATCAATCTAGGGTTAGTCTTATTAACCAATTTGTGTCATTTTTTCAAATATCTCATATATACATTATGAGTTCCAGTTTCACGCATCATGAATCAATCTAATTAATCATAATCGAAGACAATCAAACACACAATATATGATGCAATTTGACATTTAATTCTGATTTAGGGTTTCACCAGCAACTTTGATGCCACTGTAGGGTTTTGGGAGCCAAACAAGTGTAGTGGAATATAGCTGAAACCCTTTAGGATCCAAGTGAAATGGGGTAAACTGGGTGTTCAAAAATTTCATACATAATTCAGTCGAGATATTTCACCCAACTGTTGAGTCGAATCACAAAACCTAAATAGTTGTCGTGTTCAAGCTCTCTATGGTATCCACACAAGCCTCTCAGGATCACCACGCCACCACCACATCCCGATAGATGCATTTCCCTTGTGCTCATAGTGCTAGCTTGTGTCTTCCAAAGAATAGCAAGAGAACAGTGCGGTTAGAATGTTTTGGGAGGCTAAGGCAAGAGCTCCAAATTTCTCACTATATGATGTATTTATAGTGAGACTCAACTCCCATGCCTAATGGGTTTCAAAGCCCTAATCCAATTAGGTTTAATTTTGGGCTTAATAATGGCTCAACTTTTGGGCCAATTATTAACACGAAATTATCATGAAACCATAGCCCAAATAAATTATCTCATACACTCAAATAATCCAAAAAGGCTTTATGTGTGTGACCTAATAGGCACTTACCACGTTGGCAATGATCATAAATCACATTTATGATCATAAGCAATGAGCGGTGTCTAGCAACACACCATTGCTACCAAGTGACAAGATTGTTAGTGATTTGACTAAACCTTTATGATCATTATCCGTCTATGCCATTGTCCCTTTGTCCAAGATATCAAGACTAAGCACGAGACATGGAAAGTGTCACTCTCACATAGCCCAATCTTTGGTTTCTTGATTACTCAGTAGACTAACTTAAACTGATGACACTGATCTTGTATATTAATTCATCCGAGCATGGCAATGCATTTTCTAAGTCTCACTCTATCAAGAGGCCTGAAGATATCAGTCTTATTACATAGGAGGGACAAATCCTATCTTGATTATACAAAAACCTCCACATGATATATGACTTACCCAATGACCTCCTTCATGTTCACTCAGTTACGAGCAACAGAAGGAAGTATCAAAGTGTGTGACTCACATGTAGGGAACCTTGATGACCTTAGGTCAAAGGATGACATATACCATGATCACTATGAGAATCACTTATGACACTCATATAACAATCCACGTACTGTTCTCATGGTGGTTGGTCTAGTACACAATTTCTCCAACTTATACCTGTATGTAGACTACATATCTCATATTAGTCTCCACATATGATAGTCATTATGTGTTATTGTAACCCACTCCAAAATAATGCTAAATTAGGGACATTTTAGAATATCATTATTCTAGGGTTATAAATATGTTTATTACGTTATGTAGAAACAAAACAACAAACATAATTACTGGATTAATGTCTCAAAAAAATATCATGGCTCAATGTGCAAAATAAAATAATCTCATGATTGGCTTTCAGGCATAACACTATCATCTTTCTTCTCGCATATTCAACCTAACTAGCCACCACCCTTGTAAACATTTCTTCCATAGCTCCTACATAGCAACCATACTTCCAAGATTGAAATTGAAGGTAAAAGGAAGCAATTGCAAGCAAACTAGAGCTATTGCTTGAATATTTCAAGGATCAAGCTTCAAATTTGGCCTACTCATCTTGGAAAGGGTTCTCTTACTCTCATGGATTGTTTAGTATATTTTCAAGAATCCATGGATCTAGGCCTTAGCTTGGAAGAGAGGCATGAGCATGAAGAACCAAGCTTAGTGAGGGCAGTGCACCTATTGAAGGTTTTGTGACCTAGTGTAAGGTGCACAATGATGGCAGTGAAGTGACGGTTTCTAGAGGCCAATGTTAGTACTAACTAGTGTTAAAATCCTCCTAACACCAAGAATTAGCTTGAGGAGGGCTTCTATAGTGATTTACTTAAGTTTATTGCATGTTTTATGGACTAACCTATGGTTTATGTTGCTGCCGCATTTCATGTGTTTGTTGGTTGTGAATGGATGCTGTAGTTGGTTACTATATCTTGCATATATGCATTTTGTTTTTGTGTTTTAGTGTCTCTAGATACAGGTATTAATGAGGGTCACATTTCCTTAAGAAACAAAGTGTTTCCCTTACTAAGTTTCACAATGAAACCTACTCCCCTTAACTCTGTCATTTCAAGTTTAGCAGAAAGATCACATTCAAACTAACCTTTTTCATTTGAGTTTTGGCCTAAAATTTTAGATACCCGAACTTCCATGTGTCTAGTTATGATCTAGAAACCTTTAGGAGCACATTTGCTATTTTTAATGATGGTGCTTATCGTGTTACACAGCAGTTGTCTAGCATCCTATTTCTAGAGTCCATTGTGTCTCAGGTAGTCCTGTAACTTAGGGTGCATATTTAGCTGGGTTCAAACCATTATTTAGTGCATGTATGCATTTACTGTACTGTGTGTAAAATGAGACAAGTATGTGAACATTCGACTAATGTTTTGGCTACGTGTATGATGTGGTACAAAGCTGCCTAAGTGTGAATGATAGGCGGCTTACTTGTAAAATCTGTTTTGGCCACATAAAGTTGCTAGATGCAAGAGCATGTAAACCCCTTATTTTCTTTGCTTCATTATCAAGTAGAGTCTTTAAGCAAAACAAGGAATTTGGTTTTACATCAATAGCCCACCTATGGACCAAGTTATGGATTTTTAAAGTTGGTTACAAAATTCTGACCAAATGAATAGTAACTTAGCCAACTTTGCAACGTCTTATCTTTGGCTACAAGGCTCCATAACTTACATTTTTTTGGAAGAAGTTTCAGGTGCGGTGGCTAGTCACTTACACTTAATAAGATTGCCTAATGTGTGGTAGCCAAGATTAAGACTTGTGCTAGTGTTTGCGTCCCTTGCTACTGCATTGTGCATAAAATGTGAATATGTGTGTAATGGTTGGACCAATATGCATGCATTTACATAGTGCCCAGGAGGGGCATTTGGGTATGCACACTAAGGGTATTGTTCTGATGGCCTACATAACATACCAATCCTGGGAGTTTAAAATGCACAATTTTGGCACCATAACTGGACTACCCCGAAGTGGGTAATAGTGATAGCCTTGGAGGGCTTACCCTTTGTGAATGAAGTGTGTGCACACTTATAAAATGTTGTATGAGCAAAATGGTTATAAAGTGGCCACAATTTTGACTCTGCACTCAAAGTTCTATATCTCCCTATGTAGAATGAATCTTGGAATGAAATTTAGACCACACCTAGAGCACATCTTGAGGTTAAACTAGGATTTACAATTTTTTAATTTGGAGCCCTGTAGCCAAGGAGATGACATTACAAACTTGGCTAAGTTACTGTTCATTTGGTCAGAATTTTGTAACCAACTTAAAAAATCCATAACTTGGTCCATAGGTGGGTTATTGATGTAAAACCAAATTCCTTGTTTTGCTTAAAGACTCTACTTGATAATGAAGTAAATAAAAATAGAGGGTTACATGGCTAGATTAATACCATTTTTTGGAAGAAGTTTTAGGTGTAGTGGCTAGTCACTTACATTTAGTAAGATTACCTAATATGTGGTAGCCAAGATTTAGACTTGTGCTAGTGTTTTCATTCTTTGCTGCCATGGTGTGCATAAAATGTGAATATGTGTATAATGGTTGGACCAATATGCATGCATTTACTTAGTGCCCGAGAGGGCCATTTAGGTATGCACACTAAGGGTATTGTTCTGATGGCCTACATAACATACCAGTCTTGGGAGTTTTAAATGCACAATTTTGGCACCATAACTAGGCTACCCCGAAGTGCCTAGTAGGGATAGCCTTGGAGGGCTTACCCCTTGTGAATAAAATGTTTGCACACGTATGAAATTTTGTATGGGCAAAATAGCCATAAAGTGACCAAAATTTTGACACTGCACTCAAAGTTCTATACCTCCCTGTGTAGAATAAATCTTGGTATGAAATTTTGACCACATCTAGAGCACATCTAGAGGCTAATTTGGGATTTAGCATTTTTGAATTTAGAGCCCTGTAGCCAAAGATATGATGTTGAAAATTTGGCCAAGTTGTTGTTCATTTAGTCATAATTTTGTAACCAACTTCAAAATCTATAACTTGATCCGTGGGTGGGCTATTGATGTAAAACCAAATTCCTTGGTTTGCTTAAAGACTCTACTTGACAATGAAGTAAAGAAAATAGGGTGTTCCATGGCTAGATTAATACAGTTTTTTGGCAAAAGTTTCAAGTGTAGTGGTTGGTCACTTGCACTTAATAAGATTGCCTAATGTGTGGTAGCCAAGATTAAGACTTGTGCTAGTGTTTTCCTTCCTTGCTACCATGGGGTGCATAAAATATGAATATGTGTGTAATGGTTGGACCAATATGCATGCATTTACATAGTGCCGAACAGGGCCACTTGGGTATGCACACTAGGGGTATTGTTCTGATGGCCCACATAACATGCCAATCCTGGGAGTTCTAAACGCACAATTTTGGCGCCATGACTGGACTACCCCAGTGTGGGTAACACCCTCCAATATCTATAAAGAGAACTCTATGTTCTGATACCAAATTCATGTAGCCGTCGTCTACCCCTGCCCAAGAAGCCTGTGGGATCTAATCTCACAGTTGCTGTAATTAGCTAGTTGTATGTGTGTGCAGATTAAAACTCTTATGCTTTGAATTAAGTTGAAAGAAGTAATAAAACATTCACTTGGCCAAGATAATTAAAAAAAAATAAAATAGCCAAAGCACACCAAATCAACATTTATGTGAATATACTACACATAATAACTGTGTGGGAGCATTCATACATAAAATAGACTAATGCCCTTACCCAAAAGCAACCCTAGAGTCTAAGACTCCATTATAGACAATGGAGACGACTAGGAGCACTATATATATGAGCCTGAACTGATATCTTCTTGAACTAACTCTCACCTTAGAAATGAATCCCAGTAGTGAGCCACAAAAGCTTGTCTACATGCTGCTAGGCTCTGTGTCTAAGAAAAATCCTATAGTTAGCATTATTACTTAACCAATAACTAACCCAAGTAGATTAGAATCATAAAGATTCTCATGCATAGTATGTATAAACAAACAAACTACCATGACAACCCTCAACAGCTATCCGGCCCATCAACATTAGTATCTGCACAACATAACTAGGGAGTGAGAATTCAGACATTCTTAGTAAGGGTCTTCACTTTACATACAAAAAAAATTACTAAGGACTCCACATATATGAATATATGTAACCTACTGTCAGCTTATATAGCCTGATGCTAGACTTATGCACACAATCTTGGCCCCTTGGGACTTTTCCTCAACCTAATCCCTGAACTACAAGCATTACCTTGTTCTCTAGCAAGCTTAGCTTAACAGCCTAACTAGTGATAAATCACCAATTGAAACTCTCCCTTATGTTGTACAGGGGTACTATGGTAGGACTATTGTGGCCTAGGCCATAAAGACCTTGTAGACTAGGTGCACTAAGGTTTCACCTTGCAACCTTCTAGCTAACTGCACAGCTAGGTCACCAAGGGTACTAAACCTTTCACCCATACTAGTGATACCTAGTTGTGATCCTTTGAAAACTAATTTCCTTGCTTATGGTGGAAGTAACCATGAGACTACATAAAATTCAAGAAAACTTCTCGATCTTGCAGGAGTTTTGGCACGGAGTACCCCCAGAATGCTTTGACCCCAAGGTACCCTAAGAACCACCTTGGGCCTCCTTTTGACCTTCCTAGAAGAATTTGAAATTTTAAGCTACCATGCATGTGGCGACGCATCGCCATAGTTGGTAACGTGCTGCCATTTTTTGTGGTAATGGTGACGAATCATTAATACTGGCAACAATTTCCGATGCATTGCCAAAACTTGTGATAGCCTAGAAATTTCCAGTTTTTGCTGCTATGAACTTTGGACACATACCAAACATATCAATCATGCTTGGTTAGCCTCCAAACTTCACATACATGTAAAAATTGTTGCATAGATCATAGCCAACCTATGATGCATTTAAACATCATTCCAATCATCACAAACCTTATAGTACACCACTATCCAAATTTTCCCATTAACTAATGTTATTGCTAGAACTACTTGAATTCATCAACCATACTCATTCCAATAGCATCTATTAAGCTTGAAAACATAACTCTTTTACCTTAGATTTACCTTACAAGCAAGAAACAAGCAACCCTTCTCTCACAACTCCAAGTTCCCCAAAGTTTTAGCTAGTTCTAAGCAAACAAAGGCACAAAACTGATAAAAACTAACTTCTAACCAAAACCCAAGCTTCCAAGCTTCTAATAAACCAGAACCTATGAAGAACAGAAGTGTTACCTCACATAAAAAATAGGGGATGATGAAAAAATTGGTTCCAAGCTTCAAAAAATTGAAATTATGCTTGAAGCAAGCCCTTCATAGCACACATACCCTTGGTGCGTTCTATTTTCATCAAAATCTCTTGATTTTTGGCATGGATTGATGGAGAATTGGTAGGGTAAAGGGTGAGCTTGGGTTTAAGGATGAAAATGGTAGCCTCCCCTCGACTTTACCAATTTTATATGTGACTTAACCGAGAAGCCATCCAAGAATTTAAAAAGATTCAAATAAGTACCCTTTTTTAGGCAACCTTAGTCAAGCTTGGTCAAATCTTGTCTATTTCATCTAAACTTGACATAAAAAGTAGAATTTAGGTTTTACAAACTTATTTTTAACACTCGAGACCCCCCTCGACTATTCGAGCTGTAAAATTACCATTTTGCTCCTGAACCTCATTTAATGCCTTGAACTTCTTGGAACTTAGTGGACTTTGATAAAGTTACCTATTCTTGCTATGTGAACTTGAATTAAGGTTCTAAACTAAGTGTTAAACACTTTACCTTCCTTAGGCAAGCTTTCAGCTAAGAGAGCCAAAACAACGGCGGCAGCAATCTTGAAATAGTTTCACTCTTTGCCTTATTTACTTCTATACCCATACTTGATATCTTGTGACCTGGAAATATACCTTCCTGAACTATGAAGTGACATGTTTCCCAATTGGGTACTAGATTAGTTTCTTCATATCTTTCTTATACTTTATCCAGATTATGACAACATCTATAAATTGAATTGCCATGAAGAGAAAAATCATCCACAATACCTCCATAATGTCTTTCATTGAATAATAAAAAATTGTGAGCATTCATCTCTAGAAGGTGGCAGGGGCATTATCCAAACCGAAAGGCATTCTACAATAGGCAAAAAAATTGTAAGGACAAGTGGATGTGGTCTTATCTTGATCTTCAGGAGTGATTGGGATTTGAAAAGGTTGATTTGAATGATTGGGAAACCATTCAGGCAATCAATGCATTTGACCCTACTAGCATAAAATATGGAGGTTACTATAAGGGTGTAGGTTTTTTAAAATAGAGGGAGGCAAGTGTAACCTTAGGTACCATCCAAAAAATAGTAGTAAGCATGACCGGCTAAATGTTCTAACACTGAATCAATGAAAGGAAGTGGAAAGTGGGCCTTTCTAGTGGCATCATTAAGCCTCTTATAATCAGTACACACTCTCCATCTGGTAATTGTTCGAGTGGGGATAAACTTGTTATTCTTGCTCTAAACAATGGTCATTCCTCTTTTCTTGGGTACGACCTGAACCGGGATCACCCATACACTACTTAAAATGGGGCAAATGACTCCAGCACGTAACAACTTAATCATTTCAGCCTTCACTACCTCTTTGACATTTGGATTCAACCTTCACTATCATTGTAATATTGGTTTATGGCTCTCCTCCATTAAAATTTTGTCTATGCAATAAGATGGATTGATCCCTTTTGTATTGGCAATAGACCACGTTATGGGGCTCTTCCCTTTTCATAACCCTTGCAACAAAATTCTCATCTCCTCTTTATTTAATAGAGCAGAGATAATCACTGATAATTTAGACTCTAATGCTAACAAGGCATACTCCAAATGATCAAGTAACCATTTCAGCTCTAAATCTAAAAGTTCCTTAATAGAAGGTTTTCCTCTGATTATACTGGAAAAAATGTATTCTTCTTTTTCTGCAATCTCTGAAACTTCTTCAGCATCGAATTGAGCTACTAACTCTTCTTGTTATGGATTATTGATTTCAAACTCATCTATACACACATCCAATTGATATTCTAAAATGCACTCCCAAAAACAACGTACAACTTCAATGCAACTGAGTCCAAAAATTAACAAGTATCATCTTTATCAAGAGTATTTTTCATTAGGGGTGATTATTCAGTTTTTTTAGTTTAAAATGAACCAAATTATTTAGTTTAGTTGATTTTTAGTTTTGGATGATAAGAAACTGAATTAATTGAATTAGTCTATAAAACTGAATTTAAACCAAACCGAAATATTTCAGTTCGATTCAGTTCAAATTGAAGTAACCAAAAAAATGATAGTAAAATTCTATAAGAGATGAAATGAGAGAGAAACATTTTTTTCTTTTCAAATTCCATTCAACATAGAAAATCATTGTCCATGGAAAGAAGGAAAATAAGAAACCAAGCTAAATTAGGTTACTTGGTAGCTTTATTGTTCATGAAAAAAAAAATCTAGTATAAAAATTTTCGATTAATTCAGTTACTGAATTAGCCAAATTCTAAAACTAGAACTGAACTGAAACCAAAATTTTTGTTATTCAATTTTAATCAAAATCGAACCAATTTACCGAATTAACTAAACTAAAATTCCAAGTTATTTTAGTATTTTGGTTTTTTTGTTTGAATCGAATACTAATCACCCATGTTTTTCATAATCTCATAAATATGAAAATTAGCTTCTTTTCTTCCTTTCTTTAAGACTAGCTTGTGTTTTTGAACATCAATGAATGTACCGGCAATTATTAGAAAAGGTCATCCTAGAATCATAGGCACGTGTGCATCCATTTCCATATCCATATCCTGTATAACAAAATCAGTGGGAATGATAACCTTGTCAACTTTTGACAAAACATCCTCAATTATTCCTCTAGGATATTTTACTGACCTATCAGCTAACTAGATGCTCATCCTAGTATGTTTAGGTTCCCCAAACTCTTATTTTTTAAACAAAGTATAAGGCATTTAATTTATACTAGCACCCAAATCTACTAAAGCTCTACCACTTGTTAAGTGACCAATAGTATAATGAAACGTAAACCACCTTCGACCTCCAATCTCTCTCAGTAAGTCATTCTAAATGATAACTGAGCATTCTCCACTCAGAATTACTAAAGACAACTCATCCAACATCTTTTTCTTGGCCAATATGTCCTTCAAAAATTTAGTGTAGCATGACATCTATTTCAAATCATCTGCAAAAGGAATATTAATATAGAGTTGTTTAGAGATAGCTAAAAATCTAGCAAATTCTTCCTCCTCCTTATCTTTTGATAAATGAAAAGGATACTTGACTTCTTCTTCCTTCCTTGGTGGTTTTGACTGTAACTCTTCCTTTTATAGGGGAGTGACCTTTTGCTAGAATTCTTGATGTTCTTTTTTAGCTTTTAAGGACCTTTTTTTAACCATTTTTGGTGTGCAACTCCTTACCACTCTGAAGATTAATAGCTTCTAAGTGTTCACACGCTGTTGTTATAATTGCTTTGTTAATTTCCATCACAGTTTATGGCATCTGATCATTTGCTTTTGAAACATTAGCGATTGCTTTTCCATGGTGTCCTTCATACTCCGACACTGGGCTTGAATGTTGTCCATAAATCCTATCACTATTACTTCCAAATTTAGAGAAGGGAAAACTGAAAATACATACTTCTTATTTGTCTTATCCAATTGTTAGTTGAATGACTCTCCCATCTTAGCCTAGAATAGTTGCTTCATTGTAAACCCAATAAATTTCTAACAAAGCCCACATGTTCATTTCTACACCTTCATTTATTCATTTAACACTCCTAAGTTGTGTGCTTTCTTCTACAATCATTGCAATATAGCTCTACAACTTGCTTTTTTCCAGTACAAAAATTTCCAAGTTCCCTCATCAAGGCTTCTACTTGAATTTCAAATGCTAAATAAGCATCAAAATTGTCAACTACAACTGCTCTACCAAGAGTAATCCTGCAGGATGATTGCCATTGGTAGTTGTTCATAGCCACCACTTCAATCATTTCCTAGGCTACTTTAGGTGTCTTCTTATTCAAAATACCACTAGTTGCTTCATTAATCATTTGCCTGGAAGCATAACTCAAACCATTATAGAACATTTGCACTTGCATCCAAGTAGGTAATCCATGATGTGGATGTTATGGACCTCCTAGTAGCAGGCACTCTTGAGGAGGTAAAGTGATCTAAAGTAAGTTTGGAACCTAATTTGAAGTTTACATAGCAAGAATAGAGAAGTTTAGGAAAGTCCACTAAGTTCTGAGGAAGATAAGGCACTAAATAAGATTTAGGGGCAAAACGGTAATTTTGCATCCTGAATAGCCGGCCATGGTCCCGAGTGGTTAAAATGAGTTTTTATAACTTAACTTTCAACCTTAAACCAAACTTGGAAGAAATAAACATGAATTTAATCAAGAATAACTAAGTACCAAAAGATGGGGGTTTAATTGTATTAAGCTTAATACTTTGGTGGCTTGGAGGTTAAGTGAGGGTTTAAGAAGGGGAAAGTGAGGCTATGGCTGCCATAGTCTTGTTTCCAGCCTTCTCACTCTCATTTTGCTCTCAATTCAACCTTGAAATCAAGATTTCTTGGTGCCAAGAAGAGCTATCAATAGTATATAAGCTAGGAGGAGCTCATTCCAAGCACTAAACCATGGTTTTGGAGCTTGGAAGTGTGTTTCCTCACGTCCACTATTTTTGATACGAGGTAACCAATGTATTCTTGATTGAATTCATGTTATTTGGTTAGTTTGGGGCTTGGGTTTTAGTTAGGAAGCAAGGTTTTAATGATTGGTGTCTATGTTTTTGTTTGGAACTTAGTTGATACTTTGGTAAGCTTAGTTGATTGGAAATGAGGTTGATTCTTGCTTGTTACTTGGAGTTGAGGTAAGGAAGTTATGACTTGAAGACCAATTAATGCTATTGAGTTGAGTTTGCTTGAAGAATTTAAGCAATTCTAGCAATAGCATTAGTTAGAGGATTTGGTTGAATTGTGGTGGACTATGAGGTTTGAGAGGATTTGGATGATGTTACAAGACATCATAGATTGACTTGTGATAGTTGGTTATGTTCTATACAACATGGTCTATGTGTGTGTGAAATTTGGAGGCTTTCTAAGCATGTTTACTATGTTTGCTAAGTGTCCAAAGTTCATACTAGTAAAATGCGTGCCAATTCTGTAGATTCGTAGGTTGGCAATGCATCGCCAATTTTGTGCACCAGTTCGCGATGCGTCGCCAATTGTGCAAATGTGGTCTGAACGTTACCAACTGTGGTGACGCGTTGCTATAGGCAAGATGGCAGAATTTCTCATATTTTGCTAGAGTGGTCGAGGTGAGACCTAAGGGGGTTTTTAGGATGCCTTGGGGCCTAAGTATGCTGAGGGTACTCCGAGACTTTTGAAAGTCCCTCAAGACTTAAGCATTTCCTTAAGGTTTGAAAGATTTTATGGTTGCTTGAGCCATAAGCAAGGAAACTAATTGCAAGTGAGCATAACTAAGTACCCTTAGCTCGGGTGAAAGATTTAGAACCCTTGGTGACCTAGCGGTGCCGTAGCCACGAGGTTGCAAGGTGAACCCTTAGTGTACATAGTCTACAAGGTCTAAATGACCTAGTCTACAATAGTCCCACCATAATTCCACTACATAACATACTAAGGGAGGTTTAAATCGTGATTTATCACTAGTTAGGCTGGCAAGCGCAGCTTCCTAGTAGGCAAGGCAATGCCTTGTAGTTTAAGGACAAGGATGAGGAGAGGTCTCAAGGGACCTAAATATATGCATATATTAGACCCTCAGGCTGTATGAGCTCACAGCAGGTTACATATGTTATCATATGTGGTGTCCTTAGTAATTTTTCTTGCAGGTACACTGAAGACCCCTTACTAAGAATGTTATGTTCTCACTCCCTAGTTATGTTGTGCAGATTCAGAAGTTGTTGGATTGGATAACCATTAAGGCTTATTGCAGTAGTGGCTTTTTGTGCACATGTATTGCACTTGAGAATCCTTGTGATTCTAGTCTACATGAGTATGCTTGAGTAGTTTGTTGGTCAAGTAACAGTACTAACTAGAGTATTCCTTTGGCTGCAAAGCCTAGTAGCACTGGACAAGGGTTTTGAGACTTGCCACTGGGATTCACATCCAAGGTAGGAGTTAGTTAAAGAAGATCTCAGTAGAGGCTTGTATATATACAGTACTCCAGTTGCCTCCATAGTCTATGTTATGAAGAGTCTTAGACTCTAGGGTTGCTCTTAAGTGAGGGCATTAGTTTACTTTATGTATGAATTCTTCCACGAGTTGTTATGTGTAGTGACTCACATAAATGTTGATTTTGTATGCTTTGGCTATTTTTACTTATTTTTTGTAGAAATTACTTGGCCAAGTTAATGCATTATGTTTTTATTAATCCAAGTCAAAGCATCAAGAGCATGCATCCTACATATTCTAGGATAATCAACTTGTTAGTGTTGTGCCCAAAAAGCCAATCATGAGATGATTGTATTTTTTTTGCACATTGAGTCATGATATTTTATTAAGGCATTAATCTAGCGATTATGTTTGTTGTTTTGTTTCTATGTAACTTAACAAACATAATTGTAACCTAGAATAATGATATTCTTAAACATCCCTAGTCTAGTATTATTGTGGAGCGGGTTGCAATAATACATAACGACTAGCATATGTGGAGACTAATATGAGATATGTAGTCTACATATGGGTACAAGTTGGAAAACTTGTGTACTGGACCGACCCACCATGAGAACACTTCATGGATCATTATATGAGTGTCATAAGTGATTCTCATAGTGATCATGGTATATGTAGTCCTTCGATCTAAGATCATCATGGTTTCCTACATGTGAGTCACATACTTTGATACTTTCCTTTGTTGCTCGTAACTGGGTGAACTTGAATGAGGTCATTGGGTATGTCACATATCATGCGGAGGGATTTGTATGATCAAGATGGGATTTGTCCCTCCTATGTAATGGGAGTGATATCTTCGGGCCCCTTGATAGAGTGAGACTTAGAAAATGCATGGCCATGCTCGGATGAGTTGATATACGATCTCAATGTCATCAGTTTAAGTTGGTCTACTTGGTAATCAAGAAACCGAAGATTGGGCTATACGAAAGTGACACATTCCATGTCTCGTGCTTAGTCTTGATATCTTGGACAAAGGGACAATGGCATATATCAGTGATGATCATAAAGGTTTAGTCGAATCACCGACAATCTTGTCACTTGGGTAGCAATGATGTGTTGCTAGACACCGTTCACTGCTTATGATCATAAATGTGATTTATGATCATTGCCAATGTGGTAAGAGCCTATTTGGTCGCACACATAGAGCTATTTGGATCGTTAGAGTGCATGGGCTAACAATTTGGGTTTTGGTTTCACAATAATTTCGTATTAATAATGGGCCTAATAGTTATGCCATTATTAAGCCCAAAATTAAAGCCTAATTGGATTAGGGCTTTGAAACCCATTAGGCCTGGAAGTTAAGTCTCACTATAAATACAACTTCTAGTGACAAATTCGCAGGTCTCCTTGCCTTAGCCTTCCAAAAAGGACAACCGCACTCTTCTCTTGCACTTCCTTGGAGGACACAAGCTAGCACTGCGAGTGCAAGAGAAATGCATCTGCTGGGACGCGTTGGAAGCGTGGTGATCCCGAGAGGCTCGTGTGGATACCAAAGAGAGCTTGAATACGTCAACTGCTCAAGTTTGTGATTCACTCTGTAGTTGACCTTGAGAGATCTCAACCAAAAATTAGGTATGATTTGAACACCCGGTTTATTTTCATAGAAATTACTTGGATGTTGGAGGGTTTCGGTTTTAATATTCAAGCTCATGAAACGTTTGCATACTCCCATATTGTAGGATACTAAACTAGTATCATGGGATTTTAATCCGCACACATATACAACTAGCCAATTGCAACCACCGTGAGACCAGCTCTCACAGGGCTTCCTGGGCAGAGGCCAGGGACGGCCGTGTCAGTTTTTGGTATCAGAGCTTAGAGCTCATTTCATAGATATTGGAGGCTAAGACTGAGGTCTAGATTGGAATGTCCATGTGCTAGGAAGTTAGTACTGACCAACATCTGGGGAATGTTGTCTGGCTTTGGTTGCAGGTTGCTATGGTTGACACTAGGTCAGGAACTTCAAGGGGAACTAGGGAACCTGGTGAGGGTTCTAGTGACCTAGTTGTGGCAAGGCTGGATGAGATATCCAGGGTACTACAGGGGTTGACACAGACTATGGCCCAAGTGGCACAGGGTATGAATACTATTGTGACTGAGATGTTTAGAGATTATGAGGACAGAGATGTTGCTCAAGAGGAAAATGATGTACACCAGGATCAAGAAAGGCATGCTGAGCAGCAGCAAGTGCCTAGGGCTCATGAATGGAGAAATCATGTTCAGGAGGAGGAGGAGCCAGAAGTTATAGAGGCTCCAAGGAGGGGAGACACCCCATACCAGATGAAATTGCTAGAGAAATTTAAGACTGTGGATCCACCAAGCTTTGATGGGACAGGTGATCCTGATCGAGCAGAAGATTGGTTGTCTAGGATGAACCGACTTTTTACTTGTGGAGGCTATGAGTCTGAGCAGAGGATGACCCTAGTACGTTTCTTTTTTAGAGGAAGGGCTAGTTTATGGTGGGATGATGTGATGGAGATGCTGAGGGAGAGTAATGGTACCCGACCAGAGCACAAGAAAAAGGTGCTCAAGTGGTCAGACTTCGAGAAGAAGTTCAGACAGGAATATATCAGTGAGGCTGCACAAGACCAAAGGAGGGTTCAGTTTGAGAACCTAGTGCAGGGAGAGATGTCTGTGCGGGAGTATGAGCAGCGCTATAACTCACTTATTCGGTATGCTCCTTACATGGTTGGTAATGATGAGTTGAAAGCCAAGAAGTTCTTCCAAGGTTTGAAACCCGTGCTTAGGAGGTATATGGCGACAGTGGATATCAGAAGCTATCGCCAAGTGGTCCAAAAGGCGTTAGCCTTGGAAAGAGAATTTGAGGACTCAAGGACACCTAGTAAAAAGGTGGAGGTTGGACCAGCCAACCTAGGAAAGAGTGCCGGGAAACGACCGATGGTTGAAAACCAAGGTCCATTCAAGAGAAGGAAGACGAGCTTATGTCCTAGGTGCAGATGGTTTCATGGTGGAAGACCATGTACTTTGGGGACTGATATTTGCAATATCTGTGGCCAGAAAGGACATTGGGCGAGAGATTGCCCGAGGGCTCGACCTTTGTCAGGTCCGCCCAGGAATTTACCCCTGTACCCCTTGCCATAGGAAATCGACCTGGTGTAGCCGCAGCAGCAGTTGAGCCGAGGGTTTTCGCCCTGGTGAGTCAGGTGACCAGAGAACCAGCCGCTGTTCGAGGTAATTTTACTTTTCAGAATGGTAGTGTTAGAGTGCTTTTTGATACAGGAGCTACTCTTTCAGTGATATCATCTGCTTTGGTAGACAAGTTTAAATTGCAACGAGAAATCTCGGGTGAGTTGAGACTCATCAGGACTGCAGGGAGGAGTTTTATTGTGACCAATGAAGTGGTTACTAGGTATCCCTTGCAGTTAGGCGACCATGATTTCTGTTGTGAGTTATGGGTGATAGAATTGAGGTCTTATGACCTAGTGTTGGGAATGGATTGGCTAAGTAAGCATAAGGCGCAAATTGACTGTGCGAATCACTCAGTCGACATTACTGATGCTCAGGGAGTTAGAGTGACTTGCACAGGAGGATTGGCATCTAGTGCTAAGAGTTTGCATCTTAGACTTATGGATACCATCCCCATAGTTAGTGAAGAAGAGTATTATTCATTGAATGGGGTGGCCATAGAGGAGGAACTTGAGAAGATTCCTGTAGCCAATCAGTTTCCTGAAGTGTTTCCAGTAGAGTTACCTGGGTTACCACCCAAGAGGGATACTGAGTTTGTAATCCATCTGCAGCCAGGGGTTGAGCCTATTTCAATACCACCTTATAGGATGTCAGCTCCTGAGATGGATGAGTTAAAGAAGTAGTTGGAGGAACTGCTAGAGAAAGGCTTTATAAGGCCTAGTGTGTCCCCGTGGGGAGCTCTGGTATTGTTTGTTAAGAAAAAGGATGGTACTTTAAAATTCTGCATCAACTATAGAAAGTTGAATGCAGTAACAATCAAGAATAAGTATCCGCTTCCTAGAATTGATGATCTGTTTGACAGGCTCAGGGGAGCAAAAGTGTTTTCTAGGAATGACCTCCAGTCTGGATACTTTGAAATCAGAGTTAAGGAGGAGGATATCCCAAAAACTGCCTTCAGAATGAAGTATGGACATTATGAATATACAGTTATGGCATTCGGTGTAACAAATTCTCCAGTAGTATTTATGGATGCTATGAATTGGATCTTTAAACCGTTTCTGGATCAGTTTGTTGAGGTTTTCATCGATGACATCTTGATATATTCACAGTCTTCATCAGAGCATGAAAAATTTTGCAAGTGCTGAAGGATAATCAGTACTATGCAAAGTTGTCTAAGTGTGAGTTTTGGTCTGAAAAGATTCAGTTTTTGGGGCACATTATCAGTGCTCAGTGTTTGTCAGTTAATCCTGAGAAGGTTCAGCCGGTAGTTGAGTGGAAGAGACCAACTATAGTTACAGAAGTTATAAGTTTCTTGGGTTTGGCAGGTTATTATAGACAATTCATATAGAAATTCTCTATGATAGCTGTACCATTAACGGCCTTGACCAAGAAAACTCAGAAATTTGACTAGACACCAAAGTGTGAAGAAGCTTATATGGAATTGAAGGAAAGATTGACTAGTGCACCTGTACTTATTCTACCAGATCAGAATAGAGCTTTTACAGTATACACTGATGCATCAGGTTCTGGTTTAGGATGTGTGTTGATGCAAGACAGTCAGGTGATCGCATATGGTTCGAGGTAGTTGAGGCCTAATGAATTGAACTATCCTATTCATGATCTTGAGCTAGCGGCAGTAATTTTTGCATTGAAGTTGTGGAGACATTATTTGATGGGGAGGTCGTTCAGGATCTTCACCGATCACAAGAGTTTGAAGTATCTGTTTACTCAGAAGGATCTGAATATGAGACAATGACGATGGATTGAATACATCAAAGATTATGATTGTTCGATTGAGTACTGTGCCGGAAAAGGAAATGTGGTAGCAGATGCATTGAGCCAGAAGTACACAGGAGTGATCCTATCTAAGGATCAGGCCACGAACTCCTCTGAAGGAGTGTTGAGGGATTGTTTCTTAGTTTTGCATAAATTATGGAAAAGCCGAGAGGAATCCCTAGTCTACGTTCTGGAAGTGCAATCAGCTTGGTTAGTCAGAGTTAAGGAAGCTCAGATGAAAGATCCATTGTTGAAGAAAATTTCAGGAGAAGTGAAACTTGGCACTATGAGGAAAGAATTCAGATACAAGCATGGAATACTACATTATGGAGATTGTCTCTATGTACCGAATGTGGATGGACTTAGGCAGCAAGTCTTACAAAAGGCACATAGTAGTACTTTGAATATTCACCCTAGTGTTAGTAAGATGTATCATGATCTGAAGACGCATTTCTGGTTGCCAGGACTGAAAATAGATGTAACAGGACATGTGGCAAAGTGTCTAACATGCCAAATGGTTAAAGCTGAACATCAAAAACTAGCGGGCACACTTAGAGTTTACCTCTTCCAGTGAGGAAATGGAGGTCCATTGCTATGGATTTCCTAGTAGGGTTATCGAATACTCGGAGTCAGCATGATGCTATATGGGTAGTAGTCGATCGACTGACGAAGTCGGCACACTTCATACCTATCAAGATAATTGATGCCCAGCAGCGTCTTCATTATACGACATGGTAGGCCTGAGAGGGACTTCTGGTAGGAGATGCTAGTAGAGGAGACTTCCAGCGTGAGGTTGCCCGAAATGCTCAAAAGAACAGGGGTTAGGAGGGCCCCTAAGTGTGTTTCCGGGGAAGGAGCGTCTGACGCCCAAGTTAGTATTTGGCAAATGAGGAGTAATGATTGGAGAGTAAAGGGCAGAATTCTCTTAAGAGTTCAACATGTCCCCTTACCAAGGTTGTTCCCCAAGTATTTATAGGGGGCATTGGGAGAAGTCCGTTTGACACAGCCCACTCAGATTATGACACGTGTTCAGCCAGATGTGGTCCGTACCTTCAAGGATAGGGATCTCCAGTTGGCTGTAGGCCGTTCTGGCCAGAAGTCAGGGCCATGGGAGGCCTATGTGTCAGGGTTGTGTACGAGGTTTCTGTGTTAGAGGCTCTTTAACCGTTTTTGTTGCCGACAAGACCCCTTCGGGATAAAAAGACCTCTTCTCGATATGAAAGCTTTTTGCCAAGGTTGTCCTAATCATTCGGAACGCCCCTCAGCACAGAGGATATCTTTCAGAGGTTGTTTTTCCCTACCCGAGGATGGTGAGTCTACTTTTCCCGAAGTTGGCCAGGTTATCTTACCGAGGGTGGTGGTGCACCGTACCCCCAAGGTCAATCCTGTTTTTTCCCTAGGGTGATGGTGGACTACTGAGGTTAGGGGTTCAAGGACTGCAAACCCTCTTTCCAAGGTTGGTGCTCGTCTTCTCTGAGGGTGATGTTCGGAAAGACTTGTGAGTTTGGAGGGTAATAGCCCTTTGCTTATCACATGCCCCCATCGGAAAGCCGAAGTTGTAACTTCGGTAAGTAGAGTCTTTGGGAGCATTTCATGGAGCTCGCTGTGGAAGCTAGCAATTACCATAGATGTAACTTATTGGCCTTCTTAGGCAGGGGATACTTCATTCTCTGAAGGTGTGTCTGTTGGGTTTCGGGAGCCAAACAGCATAGCGGAATTTAACCGAAACGCTCCAGGATCCAAGTGAAATGGGGTAAACCGGGTCTTAAAAAAGTCTCATACCTAATTTTTGGTTGAGATCTCTCACTCAACTGTAGAGTCGAATCACAAAACTTGAACAGTTGACGTGTTCAAGCTCTCTATGGTATCCACATGAGCCTCTTGGGATCATCACGCTTCCACCATGTCTCGGCGATGCGTTTCTCTTGCGCTTGCAGTGCTAGGTTGCATCCTCCAAGGAATTGCAAGAGAAGAGTGCGACTGTCCTTTTGGAAGGCTAGGGCTAGAAGCTACGAATTTCTCACTAAAAGTTGTATTTATAGTGAGACTCAACTTCTAGGTCTAATAGGTTTCAAAGCGCTAATCCAATTAGGCATCAATTTCGGGCTTAATAATGGCTCAACTTTTGGGCCCATTATTAATATGAAATTATTGTGAAACCATAACCCAAATAATTAGCCCATGCACTGTAATGATCCAATTAGCTCTATGTGTGCGACCCAATAGGCTCTTACCACGTTGGCAATGATCATAAATCACATTTATGATCATAAGCAATGAGCGGTGTCTAGCAACACATCATTGCTACCCAAGTGACAAGATTGTCGGTGATTCGACTAAACCTTTATGATCATCATCGATATATGCCATTGTCCCTTTGTCCAAGATATCAAGACTAAGCATGAGACATGGAATATGTCACTCTCGTATAGCCCAATCTTTGGTTTCTTGATTACCAAGTAGACCAACTTAAACTGATGACATTGATATCGTATATCAACTCATCCGAGCATGGCCATACATTTTCTAAGTCTCACTCTATTAAGGGGCCTGAAGATATCACTCCCGTTACATAAAAGGGACAAATCCCATCTTGATCATACAAATTCCTCCGCATGATATGTGGCATACCTAATGACCTCCTTCAAGTTCACTCAGTTACGACCAACAAAGGAAAGTATCAAAGTATGTGACTCACATGTAGGGAACCTCGACATCACCTTAGGTCGAAGGACTACATATACCATGATCACTATTGCCATATTTAGTGTTCACTCATATAACAATCCATGTAGTGTTCTCATGGTGGGTCGCTCCAGTACACATGTTCTCCAACTTGTACCTATATGTAGACTACATATCTTATATTAGTCTCTGCAAATGCTAGTCGTTATATACCATTGCAACCCGCTCCACAATAATACTAGACCAGAGACGTTTGAGAATATCATTATTCTAGGGTTACAATTATGTTTATTACGTTATGCAGAGACAAAACAACAAACATAATTGCTGGATTAATGCCTTAATAAAATATCATGACTCAATGTGCAAATAATACAATCATCTCATGATTGGCTTTTGGGCACAACACTAGCAGTGTCTTCTCAGCCGAGGTCGTTTATAGGTGTTACTCCTCGTTTCTTGGCTAGGCTCTTGGTATTTTCAAAGTGCGTATTCCCCCGCTTTTAATTTTCTGCTACAGGTCAGTGAATCATCATGTCTCCTTAATCTGACAGATGCGTTACTTCGGATAAGCTTGCCTAGGCCTTCATGCTGTCAGGAGGCGTGCCCTCATTTCTTGCGTCAGGCGACACATGTCACATGGTAATTGGTTGACAGTTGCATTGCTTACATCAACCACGTCTCTTCGCCTTCGAGGGGTAATTATGATGACGATTCACCTACCCCTTCAACCTATATAAACCTTCCTCTCCTCATAGTTCCCCTCACTTACTTTCTTTTGCTTCCGTTTTGCTCTCGTTTGCTCTCAAGCTTCTCTTTTTTTCTGCGGTGGCCCAAGCGGCAGAGTGATTTCTGGTATTTTTCATGACGGTGTCCAGAAATCTAGACTTCAGCAAGAGTTTTGGTGGGTCTTCCTTTCCGAAGTCCTTCTTCGGCATTGTTTCCTTATCTTTTTCTCACATTTCCGAAGTTAGTTTTCCCTTTTTCGAATGTCTACCCCAGTTCTGCTCATGTCTGTCCAACCTATCCCCGAGAGCTAGACTCCCCTTAATTCTCATCCAAGTTGTACCACTTCAGAAAAATTAGCAAAGTGGACAACTAAATTCTTTCTTCCTTCTTACGCAGTTACCAGGCTACCTAGTCCTGGCCTGTTCAGTTACATGAATAACACAGATGAGGTTACCATCTTTTGGGCCCAACTGAAGGCCGAACTTCGGTTTCCTCCACCGAAGATGATTTGCAACTTCTGCCAATTTCATAGCATAGCCGTGAATCAACTTCCCCCCAACTTTGACTCCTACTTCAATGCTTTCCTTTGCATGTGTGCGGTTTTCAAGATAAAACCTCACTTTATTTTTTTCATGCAATACTACAAACTCCACCCTGTCCCAAAAGGTGGTTTCTATTTTTTGCTTCCTCGAGGTAATGGGAGTAAGAAGTACACATTTACCTTCAACACGAATCATAGTTGGCAAAGGTGGTAGAGGAAGTTCTTCTTCCTGAAGGTGGCTGACCAGTGGGAGCACATTTCAACCAAATAGGCATGGGGGACTTTGCCTATAGATGTAGTTGACCCCAGAAAACAGCTAACCCTAGAGTTAGAAGCCCAGTTCGAGGAGTTTGATAGTCATATTTGGGCTGTCGCGGACTGGGACCCCAAGGTCCCCCCCATTCCCTGTGTTACCACCTCCTAAAATGGGAGAATTACAAGTGTGTCATAATGGCTAAAAACCATTATATTGTGTAATTCTCACCATAGTGTTTAAAGTGTGGGGGGTAAAAGGCGTGATCAACACTTCCTTAAAAGTGTTCCAAGTTGGTAACTTGGCCCCCAAGAAAAGCCTTAAGGATTGATTGTTTTTCAAGCAACCTATGGACTTTTTTGTAAGGTTTTGGAAATTCGGGTACTCAATTGCAAAACTCTCACAAAAGAGATTTGGAGAGTTATGGGAAGGATATGAATGGTATGAAAGTGCTATTGGAGGACCAAATTGCTTATGGAAGAGAACTAAGGACAAAGAAAACACAAAAAGGCATAAAGGACCTAAGTGTTCTAATGTAGGCCTTAAGATGTGTATGTCTATGACTTAAGTCAAATGGAAGTTTTGTGGGGTTATCCCACATAAGGAGGGCTGCTAAAGGAAGATAAGGATGGTCAAATGTGGGCCAAGAGATTAAGACTAAGAAACCATAGTCTTGTAGCAAGGAAAATGACATAAGACAAGGTTAAGACTACTTAAGTGTGTTTAGTGTACTTTTGACTATTTAAGTAGTCAAGACCACCTTTGCTCTCTAAATTTCGGCCTCCACCAGAAAAAATAAAGCCAGCCCTCTCCTCCACACTTCCTCCATAGCTACCATACCTTCAAACTCAAAACTACTTGCAATTGAAGTCAAGGAAGCACAATTGGAAGCTATTTGGTGCTATTGCTTGAGTGCACCTAGGATCAAGCTCCAATTTCAGCATACCCATCAAGGTAAGGGTTCTCTTGCTCTCATGGGTTGTTTTCTGAAATTTTCAAACATCCATGGAGCTAGGGCTAAGCTTGGAAGAGAGCCATGAGCTTGATGAACCAAGCTTAGTGAGGGGAGTGCACTTATTGAAGGTTTTGTGACCTAGTGTGAAGTGCACAATGATGGCAGCGAATTTGAGGGTTTCTAGAGCCCAAAGTTAGTACTAACTAGTGTTAAAATCCTCCTAAGACCAAGCATTAGCTTGAGGAGGGCTTCCATAGTGATTTGGTTATGTTTATTATGTGTTTTATGGACTAACCTATGGTATATGCTGCTGCCACATTTCATGTGTTTGTTGTTTGTGTTTGGCTGCTGCATTTGGTTGCTATATCTTGTATATATGCATTGTGGTTTTTTTGTGTTTTAGTGTCTTTGGATGCAGGTTTTAATGATGGTTACATTGCCTATTGAATCCAAGTGCTACCCTTACTAAGTTTCTCAATGAAACTTACTCCCCTCAATTCTGTCATTTCAGGTCCAGCAGAAAGATCACCTTCAAACTAACCTTTGTGGTTTGAGTTTTGATCTGAAATTTCAGGTACATGAACTTCCATATGTCTAGTTATGATCTGGAAATTTTGGTGATTTTAGGAGCACATTTGGTATTTTTAATGGTGGTACTTACTGTGTTGTGCAGCAGCTGTCCAGCATCCTGTTTTTGGAGTCCATTGTGTCTCAGGACCTCCTGTAACCTAGGGTGCGTATTTAGCTGAGTTAAGACAATATTATAGTGCATGTATGCATGTACATGTAGTGTATGTAAAATGAGACAAGTATGTGAACATTTGAGTAATGTTTTGGCTATGTAAGTGATGTGGTGCAAAGCTGCCTAAGTGTGAATGATGGGCTGCTTACTTGTAAATTCTGTTTTGGCCACATAAAGTTGCTAGATGCAAGAGAATGTAATTAATATGTGTATTGGACATGTATGGGATAGCCTTGGAGGGACTTTCCCCTTGTGAATGAAGTGTTTCCATGGTTTGGAAAAATTGTATGGGCAAAATGGTCCAAAAGTTGCCAGAATTTTGACTCTGGACCTAAAGTTTAATATCTCCCTGTGTAGAATGAATCTTGGTATGAAATTTTGACCACACCTAGAGGACATCTAGAGGGTTAACTGGGATTTGGAATTTATGGATTTAGAGCCCTGTAGCCAAAGATATGATGTTGCAAAGTTGGCTGAGTTACTGTTCATTTGGTCAGAATTTTGTAACCAACTTCAAAAATCCATAACTTGGTCCATAGGTGGGCTATTGATGTAAAACAAAATTCCTTGGTTTGCTCTAAGTCTCTACTTGATAATGGAGCAAATAAAACAGGGGGGTATGAGGCTAGAATGATACAGTTTATTAGTGGAAGTTACAGGTGCAATAGCTGGCCACTAGAACTTAACAAGATTGCCTAATGTGTGGAAGCCAAAACTAAGACTTGTGCTTGTGTTTTCCTTCTTTGCTGCCATGGTGTGCATGAAATGTGAATATGTGTGTGATGGTTGGACCAATATGCATGTATTTACATAGTGCCCAAGAGGGCCACTTGGGTATGCACACTCAGGGTAGTGTTCTGATGGCCTACAGAACATTACCAATCTTGGGAGTCTAAATGCACAGTTTTGGCACCATAACTGGACTATCCCGGAGTGGGTAACACCCTGTACCCCTTTCCCATCAAATGGAACATGATGACCGAAGAGGTCGTCCGAGAACTAGAGGTGATCAAGGAGTATGTTACCGACCTAAACATGTAGAACCTCTTTTTGACAAGAAAAAGTCATTGTTGGTAATGCTCATTTGGGGCGAACTCACGTATTTGGCCCTTAAAGAGAGTAAGTTCCTTTCCAAATTTTTCATCTCTCTCTATGTACTTACACTGAAATTCCTCTTTTTGCAGAGATGAGTGACAATTTTGCTGCGTTCTACAAGTCCCTCTTCCTTAGTCAGGCTGAGAAGGGGGAGCAGACCCGAAAGAAGGCGGCGCCGAAGAGAAAGAAGCCGTCTGGGGGACCTTCTTCGGCTCCGAGGCCGAAGAAGACGAAGGAGGACCTCATTCCCCCCCCTCCTGAAGATGAAGTGGAGGCTATGGACCAGACCCACATTCGGGAGGATCCACCTTCGGAGCCAGCTATCCATTCCACTCCCCTTAGTCCCAGCACCGCGGCGAAGACTTTGGGGACCTCGGTTGGGGGGTTTTCTGCCGAGGAGCTAGAGGAGCGCCGAAAAAGGAAAGGCAAGAACGTCCCCGATGAGGTCCTTGAAGTCAGTGACTCCGAGGGCGATGACGCGAAGCTTCCACCAGGTTTGTCCCTTAGCCATTCTTCTATGAGCTTGGGAATTTTTGGTGTTTTAGATCTTATAGACGAGTGGCTAAGGGATAACGTACTGATGGAACTTCGGCGAGACTTTGCAGGTGAAGCAGTGCAAGCTCCCTGGGTGGAAGATCATGCCCGGAAGAGGGCCATTCGGGACGCCAAGATCCTGAAGGGGAAGGTTCCGATGGAGCCCTTCTGGTCGTTCACGGAGGACATGAACTTGTTCTCCGAGGATAGCCAGAAGATGGCTCCTCAGATGGCCACGGGTGTCATCACGCACGCCACTTTTCAGTCTCTGATTGAGGAGTGTCTGAATGAGGAGATCCTCTCTGTGAGGATGACCGAGCAGGCTGCCCAGGTAAACTCCTACCCTTTTGATACTTAGTGATTTTTTGTTTGCCTTTTGTTCCTTACTCAGGATCTCTCCCTTTTGCAGCTCTTGGCCTACACGGGGTACTATCGGGCTTGGGCAGCCAAGCAATCTTTGGTCCATAGTCACTCCGAGGAGTCTCTGGCGAAGGCCAAGGAACTCTTGGCTAGCTCTGTCATTAAGTACGGTGAGCTAAATAAAATAGCCAAGGAGGATCTGGCCAATCTTCGGGAGGAGATGCTCAAAAGCCAAGGGGAGCTTATCCAAGACTTCTCTTCGAAGATGTCAGACCTCGGAGCGAGGTTGATAGCTCTGACCTCGGCCAACGAGGTTCTTCAGAAGGAAAAGGATGACGCTGCTACCCAAGTGGCGAAGGCCTTCGATCTCAACTCCAAGCTTCAGGCCGAGGTCGAGAGGTTGAAGAAGGAGGGAAAGAAGAAGAAGAAGAAGCTGGAGAAGGAGATCATGGAGCTTCAGAAAGATCTGGAGGATTTGGACGTGGAGAAGGCTAAGTCCGACCAAGCGACCAAAAGGTCTTACCAGGACGGCTTCTGCCTTGCCCGTCACCAAGTCTTATCAAGATTTCCAGATCTCGACCTCTCCTTCTTGGCGGCCCTGGACATCCCCGAAGGGCCATCCTGGCAGTGGTCAAGGGCAGAGTTCCTCAACCTTCCTGCCGTTCCACCTTCGGCGCCGAGATCTGCTGATAAAGACTCCGAAGGCATGGAGCCCGAGGATGGTGAGGAACCGGTGGATGCCCAGGATCACGAATAGGCATCCTTTTTCTTCTTTTCCTTCTGTAATCCATCTGTTGTATTCTTCTATCAGTGTTAATAAAATTTGCCTTCTTCAAACTCTATTGTACTCGGTCAGTACTTCTTAAGAAAATGCCACCTTTTGCGAAACTTAACCTTTGTTCGAATTATGTCTGATCAACATTTTTTATACAAAGGTACGGCTCGGTAATATACACATTCGGATGACCAGCTTCGGCATATCTAGCATTTTCTTTCAAAAAATTTTCTAAGTTCCAGCCATGCACTTGGGGAAATTCTCCTTCGGGAACAATGTTCGACCGAGGGAAACACCTATCTTCGGGAATAACCGTCCTCGGTCATGCTTCCTTGGTGTTTATTGAAAAAAATTTCCAAGTGTCCATTTAGGCGCTTTTAGGGGATAAATGCCTTTGGCGCCAACTAATCGTCGTATGCTTGCCGAAGGCTTGCCCCTTTTTACGAGCTTATCGCTTCGGCGTGCCCATGTTCGGTCTACCACCTCAGAATCGGGTGTTGTCATTGTTCGGGAGCGGGCATGTTTGGTCAAGTTTTGCTCAGATGCCTTCGGAAAAAATCTCATTACACCTTGCTCGGTCAGTTACCTATGGGGAGAATAATACAATTTTTCCTTTTCCTCAGAAATTTCTAAGTATAGAATTTTCTTAAAGAATCCGAATGCCATGTATTTTTCAATTCTCCACCCTTGGTGTCACCGAGCTTGTACACTCCCGGTCAAATTTCTTCGAGAACCAAATAGGGCCCATCCCAGTTTGCACGAAGTGCTCCATGCGATGGTCTTCGGGGTTCAAACTCGGCTTTTCGGAGAACGAGGTCTCCCTTTTTTATTCCTTTCCGCTTTACATGTAGGTTGGTAGCGACGGCTACTCTCTGCTGGAAAGCTTTTCTTCTCAGCTCGGCCATTTCTCTATGTTCGTCAATGAGGTCCAACTTGGTTCTCAAACCAAGGTTGTTCCCTTCTTCGTCGAACACTTGTACCCTTATCGATGGCTGAACCACTTTGATAGGAATAATGGCCTCCGTGCCGAATACGAGTGAGAAAGGCGTCTCACCTGTGGCCCTTCGGGGGGTTGTCCGATAGCTCCATAGCACACTAGGAAGTTCTCCTGGCCATTTTCCTTTTGCTTCCTTCAATCTCTTTTTCAAACCATCCTTTATGGTTCTGTTGGACACCTCTACTTGTCCGTTGCTCTGAGGATGAGCTACCGGGGCGAAGTGCATTTTTATCCCGAGGTCGGTAGTGAATTCTTGGAACCCCTTGTCAATAAACTGGGAACCATTATCGGCCACTATCACCCTCGGTATGCCGAATCTGCATACGATGTTTTTCCAGATGAATTTCTGTACGTCCTTCACCGATATGGTTGCCAGAGGCTCTGCCTCAATCCATTTAGTGAAGTAATCTACTGCGACTACGCAGAACTTCACTCCTCCGGGTGCAGTTGGGAGAGGCCCAATGAGGTCGATGCCCCATACGGCGAAGGGACAGGGATAGTTGGCCGAAGTTATCTTTTCCGAGGGTAGTCTCTGGACAGGAGCGTGCCTTTGGCAATTATCGCACTTTTGGACGAACTGCCTTGCGTCCCTCCTCAGAGTGGGCCAGAAATACCCTTGCCGAAGGAGAACCCCGGCAAGGGCATCGGTTCCTATGTGTGAACCACAGGCTCCCTCATGGACTTCTTTGAGGATCGCTTCGACATCCTCTTCACCGATACACCTCTGTAATGGGGTGGCGTACCCTTGTCGGTACAGCTCTTCCCCTATCAGGAAGTATCTTCCTGAACGTTTTCGGACTTTAGCTGCTTCCAACGAGTCCTCGGGGAGTTCCGAGGTTGAGAGGTATTTTTTGATAGGGTCCTTCCATCCTTTTCCCGAGGTTGTTACGCACATTACCGCTATACTCGGCTGGTGCAGTACCTCTGTTGACTCTCTTGACTTGGCCAGTGTGTCAGCCTCCATGTTATCTCGTCGAGGTACATTTTCTATATGCACCGTGTCAAACTCTTGGATGAGTTCTTTGACGAGGTTATGATATTTTGCCAAGGTTGGATCCTTTGCGCCATAATCTCCTGCCATCTGCCGGACCACTAGCTGAGAATCGCTGTGGGCCTTAAGATTTCTCACACCCACCCTCTTTGCCAGCCGTAAGCCTGCTATGAGGGCTTCATATTCGGCGACATTGTTGGTGACATTGAACCCGAACTTGATAGCCTTTGTGGCCTCCATTCCTTCAGGACCTCGGAGGACTACTCCAGCTCCCTGGTGTTCGGAACCCGAGGCTCCATCGACAAATAGCGTCCACTCAGGTTCACCTTTTATGAGGTCTTCCGAGGTATCTTCGGTTTTTGGGACCTCGGCGATGAAGTCTGCCAATGCTTGGGCCTTTATGGCCTTCCTTGGCTCATAGGTGATGTCATATTCACCGAGCTCAATGCACCATTTTGACAGTCTTCCCGAGTGATCAACCCTCCTCATGATATCCTGAAGAGGTAGGTTACTTCGGACAGTAATAGGGTGTGCTTGGAAGTAAGGTCGTAACCTTCTACTTGCCAATACTAAGGCATAGATGGTCTTCTGTAGAAGAGGGTACCTGACTTCGGCTCCATGTAGTGACTTACTTACATAGTATACCGGCCACTGTCTCCCTCCCTCTTCTTTTACAAGCACCGAACTTACTGCTTTTTCGCTGATGGCGAGGTAAAGGATGAGGGGTTCTCTATCCTTCGGCTGCCGAAGTGTCGGCAGGTGGGTTAAGTAGGTTTTGAGCTCATCCCAAGCTTTTTGGCAATCTTCGTTCCAAGGGTGCTCTTCAGAGCCGAAGGTACCGTCATTTTTTGCGGCTTTGGTGAGCACTTTGAAGAACGGTCGGCACCGATCCCCATATCTGGAGATAAATCTACTAAGAGAAGTGATTCTCCCAGTTAGCCTTTGCACATCCTTGACTGTTGTGGGAGTTCGGAATCCCAGCAGGGCCTTGACTTTTTCCGGATTGGCATCGATACCTCTTTTCGATACCATGAATCTGAGGAACTTGCCTGCATTCACCCCGAACACGCACTTCTCCGGGTTGAGACGGATTCTGAATTCCCGAAGTCGGTGGAATGTTTCTGTTAAGTCTAAGATATGACTATTTGGCAATTTGCTCTTAACTATCATATCATCGACATATACTTCCATATTCCTCCCGATTTGGGTGTCGAACACCCTGTTCATTAGCCTTTGGTATGTGGCTCCAGCATTCTTTAAACCGAAGGGCATTCTAATGTAGCAGTAAGTCCCAACTTCGGTGATGAAGGCAGTTTTCTCCTCATCTTCAGGATCCATCCGAATTTGGTGGTATCCACTGAAGGCGTCAAGGAAGCTGAGTAGGCCGTATTCGGCAGTAGAGTCCACCAGCTGATCTATTGGTGGTAGAGGATAAGAATCCTTAGGGCAAGCATCGTTTATGTTTCAGAAATTGATGCACATTTGGAGTTTGTCACTCCCTTCTTTCGTAGCAATGACAACATTGCTCAGCCATTCGGGGTACTTGACCTCCCTTATTACGCCTGCTTCCGTTAAGCGTTGGACTTCGGTTTTGATGAAGTTGTTCTTATGCGCCGAGAGGCTTTGCTTTTTTTGTCGAACAGGCTTTGCCTCTGGGCACACCTTAAGACTATGTTGGATTATGCAAGGGTCTACCCCAGGCATGTCCTTCGGCGAGTAGGCAAATAGGTCTTTGTTCATTAACAAAAAAGATACAAGTTTTTCCTTGTCATCTTCGGCCAGTTTTTTCCCCACTCGGGTACTTCGGCCTGGGACCAGTTCTACATCTTCAGTTTTTATTTTTTTGAGGTCTACTATTTCTTCTCCCTTAGCCTCTTCTCCGAGCACGGTCTTTGCTCCCGAAGTCTGTGCGTGGATCTTTGCTGGACCCTGTCTTGCTTTCACAAAGACCTTCCTTACTTTGGCTTGGTCAATGAAGATCTCAGCATCCCCATCCTTCGTTACGAAGGTGACAATCAAGTACTTCACATCTAGACAGATGTGGAGATTCCCTTGCGTCTGCCTCCCAAGGATGGCATTGTATGACGAAGGGACATCTATGACGATGAACCTTGTCATTGTGGAAGCAAAGAGTTCATCCTTGTTTTGTGGCGAAGTTCCTCTTAGCATCAGAGGTAGGTCGATCCATCCGAGGATAGGGAGTTCGGACGGACCTACCCCGAAGGTAGGGGAGGTGACAGGCTTGAGATCGCCTTTTGAGATACCCAAATTCGGCAGCAGATGAGAGAATAAGACGTTGGTGTTGGAACCATCATCGAGGAGTACTCTCTTGACATCCCAACTCCCTATCCTTGCCATGATTAGGAGTGGGTCGTCATGAGGGAACATCACGGTGGATCCATCTTTCCGAACAAGCTTGTTCGACTGGTGACCGAACTCCATCACCGAGATCTCCCGTATCTTTCTCTTCCTTTCGGCCGATGGTATCCCAGTGGTGATCATCTGGATTACTCCTGCCGGAGGTGGTGGATGCCTTTTGGGACTTCGATTTTGACGTCTGTCGGAATCATAGTCGTCATCATCTCCTTTCCTCTCCTCTTCCCTCCTCCCTTTCGGGGAGGGCATCTGCAGGTAGCGCCGAAGTTGGCCCTGCTTTATTAGAGACTCGATGTACTTCCTCAGCTGGAAGCAATCCTCTGTGTCATGCCCATGGTCTCAATGGAACTGGCAGAATTTCTTCATATTCTTCTTCTTTTCCGAAGTTATGGCCTTCTGACGCTGGATTGGGTTGCCTTGTCTTTCCATGGCTAGTAGTATGTTTATTCTGGAGGTGTTCAGGGGAGTGAATGACATGGGTTTTTTCTCCCTCTGCTTTTAGGGTCTTCGCCTGCTCTCGACTGAATACCGAGGTTGGTGACTCTGACCTTCGAGCTGATGGTGATCAGACTTCGGTCCCCTCATTCTCAACTCTTCGGCTGTCATATGCTGCTCGGCCCTTCGGTAGAATTCTCCCAAGGTGTCTATGGGATCTTTGGAGAATTCATAGAAAAGCTGAGAGTCCCTCCGAAGTCCTCTGATCATTGCGAGGATACGAATTTTGGGATGAAAGTCCGGCACACTTAGAGCCTCTCGGTTTAACCTTTCCACATAGTCTCGAATGGTCTCCCCACTCTTTTGGGCTATGTCAAACATCTAGATAGGCATCTTCACCATAGGTTTACTCTCGATGAACTACTGAGTGAAGGTAGTGGACAACTCCTGGAAACCCATTAAGGTTCCGGGGGCCAGGTGTTAGTGTTGTGCCCAAAAGCCAATCATGAGATGATTGTATTTTTGCACATTGAGTCATGATATTTTATTAAGGCATTAATCCAACAATTATGTTTGTTGTTTTGTTTCTGCGTAACGTAATAAACATAATTGTGACCCTAGAATAATGATATTCTCAAACATCCCTAGTCTAGTATTATTGTGGAGCAGGTTGCAATAATACATAACGACTAGCATATGTGGAGACTAATATGAGATATGTAGTCTATATATGGGTACAAGTTGGAGAACATGTGTACTGGACCGACCCACCATGAGAACACTACATGGATCGTTATATGAGTGTCATAAGTGATTCTCATAGTGATCATGGTATATGTAGTCCTTCAACCTAAGATCATCAAGGTTCCCTATATGTGAGTCACATACTTTGATACTTTTCTTTGTTGCTCGTAACTGATTGAACTTGAAGGAGGTCATTGGGTTTGCCACATATCATGCGGAGGGATTTGTATGATCAAGATGGGATTTGTCCCTCCTATGTAACGAGAGTGATATCTTCGGGCCCCTTGATAAAGTGAGACTTAGAAAATGCATGGCCATGCTCGGATGAGTTGATATACGATATCAATGTCATCAGTTTAGGTTGGTCTACTCGGTCATCAAGAAACCAAATATTGGGCTATATGAGAGTGACACATTCGATGTCTCATGCTTAGTCTTGATATCTTGGACAAAGGGACAATGGCATATATCGGTAATGATCATAAATGTTTAGTCGAATCACCGACAATCTTGTCACTTGGGTAGCAATGATGTGTTGCTAGACACCGCTCATTGCTTATGATCATAAATGTGATTTATGATCATTGTCAACGTGGCAAGAGCCTATTGGGTCGCACACATAGAGCTATTTGGATCATTAGAGTGCATTGGCTAATTATTTAGGTTATAGTTTCACTTTAATTTCGTATTAATAATGGGCCCAAGAGTTGAACCATTATTAAGCCCGAAATTAAAGCCTAATTGGATCAGGGCTTTGAAACCCATTAGGCCAGAAAGTTGAGTCTCACTATAAATACAACTTTTAGTGAGAAATTCACAGGTCTTCTTGCCCTAGTCTCCCAAAAGGACAGCCGCACTCTTCTTTTGCAATTCCTTGGAGGACACAAGCTAGCACTGCGAGCACAAGAGAAACGCGTCTGCCGGGACGTGGTGGAAGCGTGGTGATCCCAAGAGGCTCGTGTTGATACCATAGAGAGCTTGAACACGTCAACTATTCAGGTTTTGTGATTCGACTCTACAGTTGAGTGAGAGATCTCAAATGAAAATTAGGTATGAAAATTTTTGAACACCCGGTTTACCCCATTTCACTTGGATCCTAGAGGGTTTTGGTTAAATTCTGCTACGCTGTTTGGCTCCCGAAACCCAACACCAGGGAGTTGTACTAGGCAGTTGTCGGCCCTGAGAGAGTGACCTCAAAGTATTTGCAGAGGGTGGCATCATCAGCACCGTGTAGCACCATGCCGCATCTGTACTTCGTGAGGTGGGCTTGGGGGTCACTCCGCCCATCGTACGTCTCTAAGCGTGGCACCCGGAAGTCGCTTGGCATAGGTGCCTCAACTATTGCTCGGATAAGGGGTGACTCTTCTCCGGTGAAGGTCTCCAACAACCTTGACTAGAAAGGCTTCCAAGCCACCTGCCTTTCCACTTTCTCCAACCTCTCTAGGATCTTTTCCATGAGGGTGCTGGTGTTGGGCTCTTCTTGCTGCCTGAAGACCTCCGGCAATGGAGAACGATGCCTCTCTTTTTAGGAATAACTTCGACGGCGGAGGGATTGTGGTCTCTCTTTCGATGATGAACTTCACCGGCGGGAAGTCTGAGCCCCTTTGGACCTAGTTTCTCCAGTACATCGGCCTTTGGGGGGTACGTCCTCTGTTTAGGACTCCTCATGGAAGTCCCCACTCCCTGAGCTCTGGTGAGTGGACTACGGGCTTCTCTCCCGACAGGGAGTTGGTGAACAGGCCCTTCGGCCCGAAGGTGGTTGTGACCACTTTTGGTGCAACTGTTGCATCATTTCAGCCACAACAGAGCGCTGAAAGTCACATAGGAAGCTTATCATAACCATTAGAAGATGTTCATCTGCAGGTAAGGAAGTCCCTGCGGTGGGTTGTTCGGTTGTTGGTTGAGTTTCTGGCGTGGACGGGGACTTCGGGAGTCCCTTGTCCTTAGAACGTCAGGTTTCAACGACGATGACCTGGGGTGATTTCCCACAGATGGTGCCAAATGATGCCCGGCAGCATCTTTGTTGTACGATATGGTAGGCCTGAGAGGGACTTCTGGTAGGAAATGCTGGTAAAGGAGACTTCCGGTGTGAGGTTGCCTGAAATGCTCAAAAGAATAGGGGTTAGAAGGCCCCCGGAGTGTGGTTCCGTGGAAGAAGCCTCCGACACCCAAGTTAGTATATGTCAAATGAGGGGTAATGATTAGAGAGTAAGGGGCAGAATTCTCTTAAGAGTTCAGCATGTCCCCTTACCAAGGTTGCTCCCCAAGTATTTACAAGAGGGCATTGGGAAAAGTCTGTTTGACACAGCCCGCTCAGATCATGACACGTGGTCGGCCAGATGCGGTCCGTACCTTCGGAGATGGGTATCTCCAGCTGGCCGTAGGCCGTTCTGGCCAGAAGTCAGGGCCGTAGGAGGCCTGTATGTCAGGGGCGAGTGTGAGGTTTCTGTGTTAGAGGCTCCTTAACGATTTTTGTTGTCGACAAGACTCCTTCAGTGAAATAGACCCCTTCAGGATAAAAAGACGTCTTCCGAATATGAAAGCTTTTTGCCAAGGTTGCCCCTCATTTGGAACGCCCCTCGGCATAGAGGATCCCCTTCAGAGGTAGTTTTCCCCTGCCCGAGGATGGTGAGTCTACTTTTCCCGAGGTTGGCCAGGTTATCTTACCAAGGGCGGTGGCGCACCGTACTGCCAAGGTCAATCCTGTTTTTTCCCGAGGGTGATGGTGGACTACCGAGGTTAGGGGTCAAGGACTGCAGACCCTCTTTCCAAGGTTGGTGCTCGCCTTCTCTGAGGGTGATGTTCATTAGGACTTGGGAGTTTGGAGGGTAATAGCCCTTTGGCTATCAATAATGTATACATTGGAGAAGTTGGCTCAGTTGTATCTCAAGGAGATTATGAGACTCCATGGGATACCAGATCAGATTATATCTGACAGAGATCCTTGGTTTACATCATGATTTTGGAATGTTTTTCAGGAAGCATAGGGAAGCAAAGTTAATCTTAGTACTGCTTTTCATCCTCAGACTGATGGGCAATCTGAGAGAATCATTCAGACTTTGGACGATATGTTACGTATGTGTGCTATTCACTTCAGAGGTGATTAGGATCAACAACTACTGCTGATTGAGTTTGCCTATAATAACAATCATCTGTTGGGTTTCGGGAGCCAAACAGCGCAGCGGAATTTAACCGAAACCCTCCAGGATCCAAGTGAAACGGGGTAAACCGGGTGTTCGAAAATTTCATACCTAATTTTCGGTTGAGATCTCTCACTCAACTGTAGAGTCGAATCACAAAAACTGAACAGTTGACGTGTTCAAGCTCTCTATGGTATCCACACGAGCCTCTCGGGATCACCACGCTTCCACCACGTCCCGGCAGATGCGTTTCTCTTGCGCACGCAGTGCTAGCTTGCGTCCTCCAAGGAATTGCAAGAGAAGAGTGTGGCTGTCCTTTTGGGAGGCTAGGGCAAGGAGACCTGCGAATTTCTCACTTAAAAGTTGTATTTATAGTGAGACTCAACTTCCAGGCCTAATGGGTTTCAAAGCCCTAATCCAATTAGGATTTAATTTCGGGCTTAATAATGGCTCAACTCTTGGGCCCATTATTAATATGAAATTAAAGTGAAACCATAACCCAAATAATTAGCCCATGCACTCTAATGATCCAAATAGCTCTATGTGTGCGACCCAATAGGCTCTTACCACGTTGGCAATGATCATAAATCACATTTATGATCATAAGCAATGAGCGGTGTCTAGCAACACATCATTGCTACCCAAGTGACAAGATTGTCGGTGATTCGACTAAACCTTTATGATCATCACCGATATATGCCATTGTCCCTTTGTCCAAGATATCAAGACTAAGCACGAGACATGGAATGTGTCACTCTCGTATAGCCCAATCTTTGGTTTCTTGATTACCGAGTAGACCAACTTAAACTGATGACATTGATATCATATATCAACTCATCCGAGCATGGCCATGCATTTTTCTAAGTCTCACTCTATCAAGGGGCCCGAAGATATCACTCCCGTTACATAGGAGGGACAAATCCCATCTTGATCATACAAATCCCTCCGCATGATATGTGACATACCCAATGACCTCCTTCAAGTTCACTCAGTTACGAGCAACAAAGGAAAGTATCAAAGTATGTGACTCACATGTAGGGAACCTTGATGATCTTAGGTCGAAGGACTACATATACCATGATCACTATGAGAATCACTTATGACACTCATATAACGATCCATGTAGTGTTCTCATGGTGGGTCGGTCCAGTACACAAGTTCTCCAACTTGTACCCATATGTAGACTACATATCTCATATTAGTCTCCACATATGCTAGTCGTTATGTATTATTGCAACCCGCTCCACAATAATACTAGACTAGGGACGTTTGAGAATATCATTATTCTAGGGTTACAATTATGTTTATTACGTTACGCAGAAACAAAACAACAAACATAATTGCTGGATTAATGCCTTAATAAAATATCATGACTCAATGTGCAAAAATACAATCATCTCATGATTGGCTTTTTGGGCACAACACTAACAATCTCCCACTTGCACTAAAAGCCAATCATCCATGTATCTAATACCGATGGACCTAGAATGGCTATCATGCTTCTGCTGCGTAAGGGGCTTTGTCAATGGATCAGCAATGTTGCTGTCTGTCGAAGTCCTGCATATCCTTACATCACCCCTCTCGATGATCTCCCTGATGAGATGATAGCGTCGGAGTATGTGTTTGGATCGCTGGTGAGATCGAGGTTCCTTAGCCTGTGCGATTGCTCCATTGTTGTCACAACAGAGCTCTATCGGGTCAGTAATGCTTGGAACCACTCCAAGTTCAGTGATGAACTTCTTGATCCAAACTGCCTCCTTCGTAGCATCAGAGGCGGCAATGTACTCAGATTCTGTTGTAGAGTCAGCTACTGTCTCTTGCTTTGAACTCTTCCAGCTCACAGCACCACCACCAATACAAAACACATAACCAGATTGCGATCTAAAATCATCCTTATCGGATTGGAAGCTTGCATCGGTGTAACCCCTTACAACGAGCTCATCTTCACCTCCAAAGACCAAGAATGCATCCTTAGTCCTTCGTAAGTACTTAAGGATGTTCTTAACAGCTGTCCAGTGACTCTCACCGGGGTTCGATTGGTACCTACTCGTCATGCTCAAAGCATATGAGACATCGGGATGAGTACATATCATGGCATACATGATAGATCCAATTGCTGAGGCATATGGAATCTTACTCATGCGCTCTCTCTCCTCAGGTGTACTCGGACACTGAGATCTAGAAAGAGTGATACCATGTGACATGGGCAAGAATCCTTTCTTGGAATCTTGCATGCTAAACCTCTTTAGCACCTTGTCAATATATGTACTTTGACTTAGGCCAAGAAGCTTTCTAGATCTATCTCTATAGATCCTGATGCCTAACACATAGGCTGCTTCACCCAAGTCCTTCATAGAGAAACATTTCCCTAGCCAAGTCTTCACAGACTGTAGCTCAGGAATGTCATTCCCGATGAGTAGTATGTCATCTACATACAACACCAAGAAGACAATAGCGCTCCCACTAACCTTCTTGTAGACACAAGGTTCATCTTCATTTTTGATAAAACCAAACTCTTTGATTGCTTCATCAAAACGAAGATTCCAACTTCGAGAAGCTTGCTTCAGTCCATAAATGGACCTTTGCAACTTGCACACTTTATTGGCATTCTCAGGAGTGACAAAACCCTCAGGTTGTGTCATGTACACATCCTCAAGTAGCTTTCCATTTAGGAATGCAGTTTTGACATCCATTTGCCATATCTCATAATCATAGTGTGCAGCAATAGCAAACAAAATTCGGATGGATTTAAGCATAGCAACTGGTGAAAAAGTTTCATCATAGTCAATACCATGAATTTGCTTGAAACCTTTTGCAACCAATCGTCCCTTAAAGGTAATCACATTACCATCCATGTCAGTTTTCTTCTTGAAAACCCATTTGCACCCTATGGGTTTTACCCCTTCAGGTGGGTCAACCAAAGTCCATACTTGGTTTTCATACATGGATTCCATCTCGGATTTCATGGCCACTAGCCACTTCTCAGAGTCAGGCCCCGACATAGCTTGTTGGTAGGTTGTGGGCTCATCCTGATCCATGAGCATCACATCACTGGTGTGAGTCACAAGAAATCCATATCTCTCGGGCTCACGCCGAATCCTACCAGACCTACGTGGGCTCTGTGCTACAGGAACAGACTCTTGAACCACAACATCTTGTGGTGTCTGTTCAGGTTCCATTTCAGGTTCGATGTCTCCTTGTTGTTCTTGAATTTCTTCAAGTTCTACTTTCCTCCCACTAGTTCCTTTAGAGATAAACTCTTTCTCCAAAAAGACACCAGTTCGAGCAACAAACACTTTTTGCTCAGAAGGATTGTAGAAATAGTAACCCTTTGTTTCTTTGGGATACCCAACAAAAAGGCATTTTTGAGATTTGGGCCCTAGTTTGTCAGAGGATTGACGTTTCACATAAGCGTCACAGCCCCAAATCTTCATAAAAGACAAATTGGGACGCCTCCCACTCCATATCTCATATGGTGTCTTTTGAACCGATTTAGATGGAACTCGGTTTAGTGTAAAAGCGGCTGTCTCTAGAGCATGTCCCCAAAAGGAGTTTGGAAGGTCAGCTTGACTCATCATAGAGCGAACCATGTCTAACAGAGTTCGATTTCTCCTTTCAGATACACCATTCCATTGAGGTGTACCTGGTGGAGTGAGTTGTGATACTATACCACACTCCTTCAGATAGTCAAGGAATTCTCGATCCAAGTACTCTCCACCTCGATCTGATCGAAGCACTTTGATACTCTTCCCGAGTTGATTCTCTACTTCATTCTTGAATTCTTTGAACTTTTCAAAGGATTCTGACTTGTGTCTCATAAGATACACATAGCCATATCTGCTGAAGTCATCAGTGAAAGTAATGAAGTATTGGAAACCTCCTCTAGCTTGTGTAGACATAGGGCCACATACATCACTATGTATGAGTCCTAGTAAGTCATTAGCCCTTTCACTTTGCCCTGTGAATGGGGCTTTGGTCATCTTGCCCAACAAACATGACTCACATGTCTCATATGATTCAAAATCAAATGAGTCCAAGAGTCCATCCTTATGGAGCTTGGATATGCGGGTCTCATTTATATGGCCCAAGCGACAGTGCCAGAGATAGGTCGGGTTTGAATCATTTAATCTGACCTTCTTGGTATTCACATTATAGATTGGATCTTCGAGGTCTAGAACATACAACCCATTGCTAAGTTGAGCACTACCATAAAAGATTTCATTCAAATAAATAGAACAACATTTGTCCTTTATTATAAATGAAAAACCTTTCTTGTCCAAACAAGAAACAGAAATCAAATTTCTACTAATAGTAGGCACAAAGTAGCAGTTGTCTAATTCTAAAACTAATCCACTAGGTAAAGTGAGAACATAAGTCCCTACGGCTAAGGCAGCAACCCTTGCTCCATTTCCAACACGTAGGTCCACTTCACCTCGGGCCAATCTTCTACTTCTACTTAGATCCTGCACATTTGCACAAATGTGAGATCCACATCCAGTATCCAATACCCAAGATGAGGAAGTAGAAAAGTTAGCCTCTATAACAAAAATACCTGAAGTGGAAGTCTTACTTCCCTTTTCCTTAGCAAGTTCTTCAAGATAGAGCTTGCAATTGCGCTTCCAGTGTCCAGGTTGCTTACAATGGAAGCACTCCCCTTCCTTTGCCACACCACCCTTTGGTTTCAGTGCAGCTGAAGAAGAACTAGCATTGGACTTTCCATTAGCTTTATCCTTCTTCTTGTTGGCTTTTCCCTTTCCCTTGCCCTTTTGAACCATAAAAATGGGCTTAGCCTTCTTAAGGTTTTGCTCAGCAGTTCTCAACATGTTGAGTAATTCAGGAAGGGACTTGTCAAGGTCGTTCATGTTATAGTTCATGACGAACTGACTGTAGCTTTCAGGCAACGATTGCAAGACTACATCGATAGCCAACTCTTTCTGAAGAGCAAATCCCAAATTCTCAAGATTCTCAATGTACCCAATCATCTTGAGCACATGAGGACCCACGGGACTTCCCTCAGACATCTTGCACTGAAACAATGCCTTAGAGGTCTCAAACCTCTCATGCCTAGCTTGCTCTTGGAAAAGCATTTTGAGATGTTCGATCATATCGAACGCCCCCATGTTCTCATGTTGCTTCTGAAGCTCAGATTCCATGGTAATAAGCATGAGGCATGCAACATCCAAAGCATCATCAGAATGCCTCTTGTGAGCATCCCTTTCAGCTCTTGGAGCAGTGGCAGCAGGCTCATTCGGAATGGGCTGCTCTAGGACATAAGCCTTTCTCTCTTGTTTGAGGACTATCCTCAAGTTTCGGTACCATTTGAGAAAGTTGGTCCCATTCAGTTTTTCCTTCTCAAGGATCGATCGCAACGAAAGTGTCGATGTGTTTTGTGCCATGGTTATCTACAACAGTAAATATGCAGTGTAAGAGTCATGTATTTTAATTCATTTAATAAGGACTTTTATTAAACGATACTCCCACTATTTTCCTCAAAATAATAACCCTCGATATTATTTCGGAACACCTCGGCGCTAAGGTATTCTAGTGGGCCAAGATCCATATTTGACCACAACCTGAGTCAGCTTTGGCTTTTCTCTCAAGTTACAGCTATTTAGGTAGGCAACAACTCTTGCCAATTGCATCTTATGCAACTCTTGGATAGTTGGGTGAACAACACTTGTCCAAGCTCATCTCATGAACTTAAGCCCAACTCTATGCCTCTAAGTCCCTAATCCTATTAGGATGACTTAGTTAAGTCGAACCCAAAGTTAGCAATTTGGATATCACTATTATCCCATCGCGCCTTACCAAGATGAACATAGGTGCTTTGCTTTGGCAAACCCACCTAATGTTGATCAAAGTCTTGACGAGTGCCAACATTTGGAAGGCATCACATTTAATGACTTAATATTTGTTTGAGGGATTTTTTTCTTTTGATCTCACCAATTTGTTATCTCCGGTTGTCTTATACATGCATCACATACAAATATAAAACATGCATCTCATGCGTACAAGAAAGTAAACGTGACATGGTTATAGCCCAAACTATGCGATATTCTCAAGCCAATGAGAATATCATAAAAGCCTAAGAAAAGAAAAGAGTCTTCACAAGCTCCTTCTCTTCCTTTCTTGGTTGCCCTTTTGTTGTCACCTCCTTGGACATACCACCTTGGATGATCCTTGGACATACCACCTTGGATGATCCCATAATGCACCATTACATCAATAATAGAAACCTCGAGTTACATTCGAGGGGAGTAAGGTGAGAAGAGAATGTACAATGAGAGTGATAAGAAAAGGCACGACTCGCAGGCCGTATTTACAAGTACAACCAATCAAGGGCTATAACCATGCACCATGCTTCAAACACCAATCAGCATATCATGTCAAATCTCATTCAACAAAGATGCATGCCAATTTTCGTGCGTTGATTAACCAGTTTTTATTTATGTGGCGCTTCGCATACGGCGGTCCCGCTGGCCGGTCAGCGGGCGGTGGTTCCGCTGACCGGTCAGCGGACGAGGTCAAGGGGAGCCGCCCTTGCGGGGGGCGTGGGGGGCAGCGCCCCCCGGCGCAAAAAATTGTCTTACAATTGCTTAGCCCGAAATCTTCTATTTCGAGCAAGTAGGCACCCGAGACTCCTCTATTCGAGCCACCAAAAATACCTTACTTTCGGTGCCCGAACAGGCCGAATCCGAACCAAGCTAGGGTTTTTGCAACTATTGCAAGAATCCTAATCCATATAGGTATCTCATACCTATCAATTTCGGGTTAATCTCATTAACCAATTTGTGTCGTTTCTTCATATATGTCATATGTTCATTACGAGTTCCAGTTTCATGCATCATGAATCAATCTAATTAATCATGGCCGAAAAGCAACCGAACACATAACATCATGCGATTCAACACTCAATCCCGATTTAGGGTTTCACCAGTAGCTCTGATACCACTGTTGGGTTTTGGGAGCCAAACAGTGCAGTCCGAAATTTAACCGAAACCCCCAGGATCCAAGAATTTAAACCGGGTGTTCGAAAATTCTCATACCTAATTTTCGGTTGAGATCTCTCACTCAACTGTAGAGTCAATCACAAAACTTGAACAGTTGAACATCCACACGAGCCTCTCGGGATAACCACGCTTCCATAGTCTTAAACATCCCTGATCTAGTATTATTGTGGAGCGGGTTGCAATAATACATAACGACTAGCATATGTGGAGACTAATATGAGATATGTAGTCTACATATGGGTACAAGTTGGAGAACTTGTGTACTGGACCGACCCACCATGAGAACACTACATGGATCGTTATATGAGTGTCATAAGTGATTCTCATAGTGATCATGGTATATGTAGTCCTTCGACCTAAGATCATCAAGGTTCCCTACATGTGAGTCACATACTTTGATACTTTCCTTTGTTGCTCGTAACTGAGTGAACTTGAAGGAGGTCATTGGGTATGTCAGATATCATGCGGAGGGATTTAAATGATCAAGATGGGATTTGTCCCTCCTATGTAACAGGAGTGATATCTTCGGGCCCCTTGATAGAGTGAGGCTTAGAAAATGCATGGCCATGCTCGGATGAGTTGATATATGACATCAATGTCATCAGTTTAAGTTGGTCTACTAGGTAATCAAGAAACCAAAGATTGGGCTATACGAGAGTGACACATTCCATGTCTCATGCTTAGTCTTGATATCTTGGACAAAGGGACAATGGCATAAATTGGTGATGATCATAAAGGTTTAGTCGATTCACCGATAATCTTGTCACTTGGGTAGCAATGATTTGTTGCTAGACACCGCTCATTGCTTATGATCATAAATGTGATTTATGATCATTGCCAACATGGAAAGAGCCTATTGGGTAGCACACATAGAGCTATTTGGATCATTAGAGTGCATGGGCTAATTATTTCAGTTATGGTTTCACTTTAATTTCGTATTAATAAGGGGCCCAAGAGTTGAGCCATTATTAAGCCCGAAATTAAATCCTAATTGGATTAGGGCTTTGAAACCCATTAGGCCTGGAAGTTGAGTCTGACTATAAATACAACTTTTAAGTGAGAAATTCACAGGTCTCCTTGCCCTAGCCTCCAAAAAGGACAGCCACACTTTTCTCTTCAATTCCTTGGAGGACGCAAGCTAGCACTTCAAGCGCAAGAGAAACGCATCTACCGGGACGTAGTGGAAGCGTGGTGATCCCGAGAGGCACGTGTGGATACCGTAGAGAGCCTGAACACATCAACTGTTCAGGTTTTGTGATTCGACTCTACAGTTGAGTGAGAGATCTCAACCGAAAATTAGGTATGAAAATTTTTGAACACCCGATTTACCCCGTTTCATTTGGATCCTAGAGGGTTTCGGTTAAATTCTGCTGCGCTGTTTAGCTCCCGAAACCCATCACCACCATGCGATTCAACACTCAATCCCAATTTTAGGGTTTCACCAGTAGCTCTAATACCACTGTTGGGTTTTGGGAGCCAAACAACGCAGTGGAATTTAACCGAAACCCTCTAGGATCCAAGTGAAACGAGGTAAACCGGGTGTTCAAAAATTTTCATACCTAATTTTTGGTTGAGATCTCTCACTCAACTATAGATTCGAATCACAAAACTTGAACAGTTGACGTGTTCAAGCTCTCTATGGTATCCAGACGAGCCTCTCGGGATCACCACGCTTCCACCGCATCCCGGCAGATACATTTCTCTTGCGCTCGCAGTGCTAGCTTACATCCTCCAAGGAATTGCAAGAGAAGAGTGCGGTTGTCCTTTTGGGAGGCTAGGGCAAGGAGACCTGCGAATTTCTCACTAGAAGTTGTATTTATAGTGAGACTCAACTTCCAGGCCTAATAGGTTTCAAAGCCCAAATCCAATTAGGCTTTAATTTCGGGCTTAATAATGGCTCAACTATTGGGCCCATTGTTAATACGAAATTATTGTGAAACCAAAACCCAAATTATTAGCCCATGCACTCTAATGATCCAAATAGCTCTATGTGTGCGACCCAATAGGCTCTTACCACGTTATGATCATCACCGATATATGCCATTATCCCTTTGTCCAAGATATCAAGACTAAGCACAAGACATGGAATGTGTCATTCTTGTATAGCCTAATCTTTGGTTTCTTGATTACCGAGTAGACTAACTTAAGCTGATGACATTGATATCGTATATCAACTCATCTGAGCATGGCCATGCATTTTCTAAGTCTCACTCTATCAAGGGGCCCGAAGATATCACTCCCGTTATATAGGAGGGACAAATCCCATCTTGATCATACAAATTCCTCCGCATGATATGTGACATACCCAATGACCTCCTTCAAGTTCACTCAGTTACGACCAACAAACGAAAGTATCAAAGTATGTGACTCACATTTAAGGAACCTCGACATCACCTTAGGTGGAAGGACTACATATACCATGATCACTATTGCCATATTTAGTGTTCACTCATATAACAATCCATGTAGTGTTTTCATGGTGGGTCGGTCCAGTACACAAGTTCTCCAACTTGTACCCATATGTAGACTACATATCGCATATTAGTCTCCACATATGCTAGTCGTTATGTATTATTGCAACCTGCTCCACAATAATACTAGACTAGGGACGTTTAAGAATATCATTATTCTAGGGTTAGAATTATGTTTATTATGTTACGCATAAACAAAACAACAAACATAATTGCTGGATTAATGCCTTAATAAAAAATCATGACTCAATGCGCAAAAAATACAATCATCTCATGATTGGCTTTTTGGGCACAACACTAACAGACTTATAAGGAGAAACCTGTTCAGATACTTGATAGGCAAGTCAAAAGATTGCAAACTAAGCGGATTCCAATGGTTAAGATCCTTTGGTCTAACCATAGTGAGGAGGAAGCTACCTGGGACACAGAGCAAGATATGCTGAAAAGATTTCCTGGTATTTTTCCGGAGTTACAGCGGAATTTTGGTGACCAAATTCCAGAAGGAGGGGAGAATGTTATGGACCTTCTAGTAGCAGTCACTCCCGAGGCAGGTAAAGTGATCTAAATTAAGTTTGGAACCTAATTTCAAGTTTACATAGCAAGAATAGAGAAGTTTAGCAAAGTTCACTAAGTTCCAAGGAATATAAGGCACTAAATAAGGTTTAGGGGCAAAATGGTAATTTTGCATCCCGAATAGCTGGGTGTGGCCCCGAGTGGTTAAAATGAGTTTTTATAACTTAACTTTCAGCCTTAACCCAAACTTGGAAGAAATAAACAAGAATTTAATCAAGAATAACTAAGTACCAAAAGATGGGGTTTAATTGTATTAAGCTTAATACTTTGGTGGTTTCGACGTTAAGTGAGGGTTTAAGCTTAATACCTAGCCGTCCCGTAGCCATGAGGTTGCAAGGTGAAACCTTAGTGCACCTAGTCTACAAGGTCTAAATGACCTAGTCTACAATAGTCCCACCATAATTCCCCTGCATAACAAACAAAGGGAAAGGTTCAACTGGTGATTTATCACTAGTTAGGCTGGCAAGCGCAGCTTCCTAGTAGGCAAGGCAATGCCTTGTAGTTTAAGGACAAGGATAAGAAGAGGTCTCAAGGGACCTAAATATATGCATATATTAGACCCTCAGGCTGTATGAACTCACAGCAGGTTACATATGTTATCATATGTGGTGTCCTTAGTAATTTTTCTTGTAGGTACACTAAATACCCCTTACTGAGAATGTTATGTTCTCACTCCCGAAGTTGTTGGATCGGAAAACCATTGAGGGTTATTGCAGTAGTGGCTTTTTATGCACAGGTATTGCACTTGAGAATCCTTGTGATTCTAGTCTACATGACTATGCTTGAGTAGTTTGTTGGTCAAGAACACTACTAACTAGAGTATTCCTTTGGCTGCAGAGCCTAGTAGCACTGGACAAGGGTTTTGAGACTCGCCACTGGGATTCACATCCAAGGTGGGAGTTAGTTAAATAAGATCTCAGTAGAGGCTTGTATATATACAGTACTATAGTTGCCTCTATAGTCTATGTTATGAAGAGTCCTAGACTCTATGGTTGCTCTTGGGTGAAGGCATTAGTCTACTTTATGTATGAATGCTCCCACGAGTTGTTATGTGTAGTAAACTCACATAAATGTTGATTTTGTATGCTTTGACTGTTTGTACTTTTTTCTGTAGAAATTACTTGGCCAAGTTAATGCTTTATGTTTTTATTAATCCAAGTCAAAGCATAAAGAGCATGCATCCTGCATATTCTAGGATAATCAACCAGTATCATCGGATTTTAATCCACACACATATATAACTAGCCAATTGCAACCTCCGTGAGACCAGCTCTCACAGGGCTTCCTGGGCAGCGGCCAGGGACGGCCGTGTCAGTGGATGCCTTCTTATTGGATTCTTGAACCTTTCCCAAGCTTCATGTAACATTTTTGAACCCATCTAACTGAACACAAAAATGTTATTATGGAACTTTACAGTCTTAGTTGGAGGAAAGCACCTTAAGAAGAACTTGTTGGGAAGAACTTTTGAAGTAGCAACAGAACCTCTTGGAAGTGAAGTCAACTATTGCTTAGCTCGTCATCTCAATGAGAAAGGAAATGCCATCAACCAAATGCTATCTTTAATAGCTCCATTAATTCAGAGCGTGTCACAAACCTCCAAAAAAACTAGCAGTGTGAGCATTAGGATCCTCATCTACCAAACCATCAAATTGAACACAGTTTTGGACCATCTAAATAATATTCAGCATGATCTCAAAATTGTTAGCATTGATAGGAGGTCTAACGTTAATTGATTTTGTCCCTTCAAGAGAAGGCTTAGCATATTTTGACATAGTCCTTGCTTAATTATAGTCTTTCATGATTAAGCATTCTTGATTCTCTTCTTTCTATTCCACCTTAGAATGTATTGGCAATGGCTCAGTACCCTCTATAGACAACAGGTTCCTCAAAGTCCTCTTGATTTCTGGGTCGACTACAACCACGTCACCAGGCTAGCTATGAGTCATAAACCAAATTGTTACAAGAAAAAGATGAAAAATTCAATAAACTAAAAATAACTAAAAATTCAAAGGAAACCTTTGCAATAAAATAAATGGCTAGATTAATAAAAATCAATCATTTAGGTAGAAAGCTCAACAAATGTTCCCTAGTAACGGCACCATAAACTTGGTGTTTTCATTGTTCATACAAGGATAATAAATGTGGATATGTTAAATCCTTCTATACTCACAAATATATGAGCTCACTAGCAAGTGTACTGATCATCAAAGTATAACTATGGTAAGTACCAAGATCATTTTGTTCAAAGAACGGAAGTTGTCTGTCGTACTCAACATTTTTTTTATTATCTAACCGATAATTAAATAGTTTGTTTAACTAATTAAATTAACTAAGAATTAACACAACTAAACTACTATAGTAAAAATAATTAATAGCCAACTGCCTACAAGCAATATACAATCAATTAAGACAACCAATGATAAGGCACCCCACACTTAGAATTGAATCCCCCTAGAAACCCCTTGTGTTACCATTACTTCAGCTTAGTAAAATTGTGATTAAGTTGGACCATGGAGTACTACCAAAATTAGATGAGCTTCATGTTATTCTTGTTGCACTAACCACTATTCTTAAGTCTGCGATAAGGTGTTTAGGCCTATTGTGCTCCTTAAGAATGCATTACTATCCCTACAACCCACTACTAGGTCTTACCCTAGTCCAAAGGCATTATATCACACCTATTACTACCGGTTATGATAATATCCCTTCTAATCTAATGGTGATTCACAACAAATATATTGGATACTAGCTACATATATTCATCATCTCACATTGAATTAATAGTGTGGCTACTATTAGTCAACGCATCAAAAAAGATTGTGTAGTTCATAGGAAAATCATAATCATATCAAACCAGAAAAAAATCACAATCACAAAATCATCCTACGGTTCGTCTACTCCAAGCATGAGTAGAAAAATTTAGCTCAAAGTGCTGCAAAATAAACACAACAAAATTAAAGAGAAATTAAGAAAAGAAGTATCCATTTCTAAATTAATTCTCCTCCCAAGAATCCTAGATCTGGCTGGTATTAAACGGTGTTAATCATAAGAACTATCTTTGGTAGCCTTTCTCCTTAAAAACTCTTCTTCTTTTTTTGTGTTTTTTTGCCTCCTTTTGACTCCCTATTCTATTTTCAGTAAATAACCTGAAAAACCTTAATCAACTGTTAAACAAGATTTGATACATAGCTGTGTAACCACTCTGAAACTTAAAGCGCACCAATTAATAATACGGTTTGACTCATAAGTGTGTAACTCAAACACGGGCATGTAAGGCACAACATGGGCATGTTGCAAGGCATGTTTACTCCAAGCATTGCAAAAACTTACAATTTAACTCCAAAACTTTGCAAAAATTCTTCCTAACCCAAATGAAGTTGAAATATGACTTGGCAATAATATATGAACCAATTAAGCACTAAATCCTAGCTTAAACTCATAAAAAGACAAGCAAACACAAGGGAAAAATATATAGAAAACATAACTAAATATGAGAATATTTTCCTTCACCATTACAGCATAGATTCCAGTGATAGGATGATCCCCGATCAATCCACTGGCCAATGAAGCGTGACCAAAATCCATTCAAGACATTTACTTCATTTTGGAATTAAGTTGGATGACTATTTATTTTGGATATTTATTTGTGGATATTATTCCTAACATTGGAGTGTTGGTTGCTCCTAATTTTGTTATGCCTTGATTTCATTTGCTTTATGTTTATTCTTATTATTTTTATTATCTAGTTTGGTTTAATGATCTCATTTTTTTTCTTGTAAGCTTTAGTCTACCAAACACTACGCTAGAAAATTTTTTTGGAACTGATGGAACCATAGATTTGTACATCAAGAAACTAGAATTTTTTAGGGTGGTATCATTTTCTAGTGCCCCTTTCTTTTTCACTTTGTTTTTTTCATGCCTACACATTAAGGGCAATGTACATCTCAAGCATGGGGGAGTGCGTAGCTTAGACCCTAAATTTCTTCAATTTATTTATTTAGAAATTGTATTGAAATTTTTGAAATTTTGAGAGATTTTTTTTCTAATTCATATTTTAAGAATGATTTGATTAAAAGAATTATTTTCTTTTTTAATGGTTCTTAAGTTCTTAACTTGAGTGTCAACTAAGAGATTCATGCAATCTTTCACTTGTGAAATTAATCTTTTTAAATGTTTTTACAGCTCTTTATCAACCAAGTAGATGACAATCTTAAGAATCTAATTTTTGAATCAAAATTTTTATGCATAGTACACTATTTCAAAACATGCTAGATTGTGAGCTCTTATACTTGGTTATGTGGTTTGATTGGTTGACAGAAATATGGTGGATTGATTAAAAAATGAAAAATTGATAAAAATAGTTATCTACTCCAATGGTTTTTAGTGTTGAAGTATGAAAGGGTCTTCCTATAAGGCAAGGCTTGATCATTGCTCAGAAAGATGCTAGAAGCAAAAGTACAATCAACGATCACTTTGGATTTGTCTTAAGCTAAATAGCTTGGGTATAGGGAAAGCTCCTATAGGTACACTTGCTAAAAAAAATGAGACACATGAAGGGGATGCTAAGAAAGAATATGACAGTTCAATTAATTGCCTATTTTCCATTGTTTTATGGTATGATCGAATGGTGCATAATGAATTTTGATTGAATTTGGTCGGTTTGTGCTTTTTCCTTAGCATGAAAATTTGATGTTTCTCTTTAAGCTTTGAAAAATGTGGGTAGCTAGCTTTGTAAATGATTTTTTTTTTCATTAACTTATCTTGTTTTGAATGGTGGTAGATTAAAAGAGTTGCATGCTTGGTCTCCTTTTCAAGTTCTTGAGACCTTTAAAGTTTCAATTAGCTTTTATCATTTGCTGCCCAGAAGTATTACCTACCTTTATTTTTCAGATTTTTCACTTTAGTTTGCTTGAGGGCAAGCAAAGGTTCAGTTTATGGGAAAATATGATATGTGACAAATTATACTCCCACCATCCTATTTTACTTGAAATTTTTACTTGGGCACAAAATGAAGGTGTATGTAATTTGTGTGATTTCTTTTGTAATGATGTTACCCACTCCGGGGTAATCCAATTATGGTGCAAAAACTGTGCATTTAATGTTACGACCTCACAAAATAGGAGAATTACAAGTATGTCATAATGGTTAAAAACCATTATATTGTGTAATTCTCAACATAGTGATTGAAGTGTGGGGGGTTAAAGGCATGATCAACACCTCCTTAAAAGTGTTCCAAGTTGGTAACTTGGCCCCCAAAAAAAGCCTAAAGGATTGCTTGTTTGTCAAGCAACCTATGGACTTTTTTGTAAGGTTTTGGAAATTCGGGTACTCAATTGCAAAACTCTCAATAAAGAGACTTGGAGACTTATGGGAAGGATGTAAATGGTATAAAATTGCTATTGGAGGACCAAATTACTCATGGAAGAGAAGTTTGGACAAAGGAAACACTAAAGGCAATAAGGACCTAAATGTCCTAGTGTAAACCTTAAGGTGTTCAAGCTTTTGACTTAAGTCTAAGGGTGGAATTGTGGGGTTATCCCACCATGGGGGAGGCAGCCAAGACTTGATAATTAGTCAAAAATGTTGGGCACATGTGTACCAATGATTTTAAGACAAAGAAACCATAATTAGTGAGAAGGAAAATGACATAAAGCAAGGTTAAGCTTGTTAAGTGTGTTTTGGTGCCCTTAAGCTCATTTAAGGCCATTTAAGTGGCCAAATCACTTATCCCTCTCTCATTTTCATCCTCCCCCAGCCCAAGAACACAGCCATACTTCCTCCATAGCCACCACACCTTCAAACTTGCAATTGATTGAAATTGAAGGCAAAAGGAAGCAATTGGAAGCAAACTACAGCTATTTCTTGCATACTTCAAGGATCAAGCTTGATTTTGAGCCTACCCACTTTGGTAAGGGTTCTCTTGCTCTCATGGGTTGTTTTCTGTATTTTGAAGCAACCATGGAGCTAGGGCTAAGCTTGGAAGAGAGCCATGAGCTTGATGAACCAAGCTTATTGAGGGGAGTGCACTTATTGAAGGTTTTGTGACCTAGTGTGAAGTGCACAAAGATGGCAGTAAAATGAGGGTTTCTAGAGCCCAAAGTTAGTACTAACTAGTGTTAAAATCCTCCTAAGACCAAGCATTAGCTTGAGGAGGGCTGCCATAGTGATTTGGTTATGTTTATTATGTGTTTTATGGACTAACCTATGGTATATGTTGCTGCCACATTTCATGTGTTTGTTGTTTGTGTTTGGCTGCTGCATTTGGTTGCTATATCTTGTATATATGCATTGTGGTTTTTTTTTTTTAGTGTCTTTGGATGCAGGTTTTAATGAGGATCACATTACCTTAAGAAACCAAGTGTTACCCTTACTAAGTTTCTCAATGAAACTTACTCCCCTCAATTCTGTCATTTCAGGTCCAGCTGAAAGATCACCTTCAAACTAATCTTTGTGGTTTGGGTTTTGATCTGAAATTTCAGGTACATGAACTTCCATATGTCTAGTTGTGATCTGGAAAGTTTGGTGATTTTAGGAGCACATTTGGTATTTTTAATGGTGGTACTTACTGTGTTGTGCAGCAGCTGTCCAGCATCCTGTTTTTGGAGTCCATTGTGTCTCAGGACCTCCTGTAACCTAGGGTGCGTATTTAGCTGAGTTAAGACCATATTGTAGTGCATGTATGCATGTACATGTAGTGTATGTAAGATGAGACAAGTATGTGAACATTTGAGTAATGTTTTGGCTATGTAAGTGATGTGGTGCAAAGCTGCCTAAGTGTGAATGATAGGCTGCTTACTTGTAAATTATGTTTTGGCCACATAAAGTTGCTAGATGCAAGTGAATGTAATTCTTATGTGTATTGGACATGTATGGGATAGCCATGGAGGGCTTTCCCCTTGTGAATGAAGTGTTTGCATGGTTTGGAAAAATTGTATGGGCAAAATGGTCCAAAAGTTGCCAGAATTTCGACTCATGGACCTAAAGTTTAATATCTCCCTGTGTAGAATGAATCTTGGTATGAAATTTTGACCAAATCTAGATGACATCTAGAGGTTTAACTGGGATTTGGAATTTATGGATTTAGAGCCCTGTAGCCAAAGATATGATGTTGCAAAATTGGCTGAGTTACTGTTCATTTGGTCAGAATTTTGTAACCAACTTAAAAAATCCATAACTTGGTCCATAGGTGGGCTATTGATGTAAAACAAAATTCCTTGGTTTTATCTAAGTCTCTAATTCATAATGGAGAAAATAAAACATGGGGTTATGAGGCTAGAATGATACAGTTTATTAGTGGAAGTTACAGGTGCAGCAGCTGGCCACTAGAACTTAACAAGATTGCCTAATGTGTGGAAGCCAAAACTAAGACTTGTGCTAGTGTTTCCCTTCTTTGCTGCCATGGTGTGCATGAAATGTGAATATGTGTGTGATGGTTGGACCAATATGCATGTATTTACATAGTGCCCAAGAGGGCCACTTGGGTATGCACACTAAGGGTAGTGTTCTGATGGCCTACAGAACATTACCAATCCTGGGAGTCTAAATGCACAATTTTGGCACCATAATTGGACTACCCCAGAGTGGGTAACATATAAACTCCCAGGATTGGGTGTCCTGTAGGTCATCAGAACAACACCCCTAGTGTACATACTCAAGTGACCCTCTTGAGCACTATGTAAATACATGCATATTGGTCTAACTGTAACACACATATTCACATTTATGTACACCATGGCAGCTAAGAAGAAAAACACTAGCACAAGTCTTAGTTTTGGCTTCCACACATTAAGCATTCTTACTAGGTTCAAAAATTCCAGCCACTGCACCCAAACTTCCTCTAATAAACTGTATCATTCTAGCCATGTACCCCCTATTTTATTTGCTCCATTATCAAGTAGAGACTTAGAGCAAACCAAGGAATTTTTTTTTACATCAATAGCCCACCTATGGACCAAGTTATGGATTTTTTAAGTTGGTTACAAAATTCTGACCAAATAAACAGTAACTTAGCCAACTTTGCAATGTCATATCTTTGGTTACAGGGCTCTAAATCCAGAAATTCCAAAGCCCAGTTAAACCTGTAGATGTACTCTAGGTGTATTAAAAATTTCCTACCAAGATTCATTCTACACAGGGAGATATTCAACTTTAGGTACAGGGTCGAAATTCTGGCAACTTTTGGACCATTTTGCCCATACAACTTTTCCAAACCATTCAAACACTTCATTCACAAAGATAAAGCCCTCCAAGGCTATCCCATACATGTCCAATACACATATGAATTACATTCTCTTGCATCTAGCAACTTTATGTGGCCAAAACAGAATTTACAAGTAAGCAGCCTATCATTCACACTTAGGCAGCTTTGCACCACTTCACATACATAGCCACAACATTACTCAAATGTTCACATACTTGTCTCATTTTACATACACTACATGTAAATGCATACATGCACTAAAAAATGGTCTTAACTCAGCTAGATACGCACCCTAAGTTACAGGAGTGCCTGAAATGCAATGGACTCCAGAAACAGGATGCTGGACAGCTGCTGCACAACACAATAAGTACCATCACTAAAAATACCAAATGTGCTCCTAAAATCACCAAAATTTCCAGATCATAACTAGACACATGGAAGTTCATGTACCTGAAATTTCAGATCAAAACTCAAATGATAAAGGTCATTTTGAATGTGATCTTTCTGCTGGACCTGAAATGGACAGAAAGGGGGTAAGTTTCTTGAATGAAACTTAGTAAGGGCTTATCATTAGAAACTTGAATTCCCAGAAACATACCTGAAATCCAAAGACATAAAAACACAAAAAAAAAGCACATATACAAAAATATAGCCATCCAAATGCACAAACAAACAGAACACAATCAAATGCAATGCTGGCAGCAATACATCATTAGGGTTAGTCCATAAACAATCAAATAAACAATATGTAATCACTATGGCAGCCCTCCTCAAGCTAATGCTTGGTCTTAGGAGGTTAATTGGTCTTATTTAGTACTAACTTGGGCTCTAGAAACCCCTGTAAAAACTGCCATCTTAGTGCATGAAAAACAGTAAGGCTGGAACCTTGTTCATGCACTCCCCCTTAACCCATACTTGGTTCCTTGAGCTTTTTGCTCTCTTCCAAGCATGGTCTTAGCTTCATGGATGCTTGATCATCATCTTAAGACAGTAAAAAACCATGAAACATGAAGATAAAACCCTTACCTAAGCTGTGAAAGCTGAAATCTTCAAGAGATACACAACAAACCCGAAAATTAGGGTTTTTCTTGTTCCTGGTGCATCCGATTGCCTTCCTTTTTGATTTCTTGAGAGCTTGAGCTGTGGTGTCAATGGAAGCCTATGGAGGAGCTAAGGAAGAAGGCTGTGGCTGGTTATGGCCGAAATGGCCAAGGAAAGGCAAGAAATCAAGATATTTTACTTGATTTAATTAGTTTAACCTTAACCTTCACTTAGGTCACTATAAGTATGCCTTAAGCAAGGAATTTTTGGCTAATCTTTAGCCCACATTTTTTACCTTAGAACCTGGAAATAAAAGGCTGGGATAATCCTAGAAATGACCATCTTTGACTCTTGTCAAAAATTATCCCATCCTTAAGTTATTTTTGGGAACAATTGTACACCTAGTTGTCGTAGGTTCTTGAATCATAGCTTTTGTTTCCTTCATGTAATTGAGCCTCCAAAAATTGCTTCCATAGCATTCAAATCCTTCCAAAATCTCTCTTTTAGAGTTGTACAATTGAGTACCCAAGTCTTGAAATCTTGCAATAAGACCCATATATTACTTGTAGAACAAGCAATCTTCTAGGGTTTCCTTTAGCACCAAGAAACCATTGTAATTTCTTTAAGGAGGTATAGATTATTTAGTTTACCGCTCACATTTCATTCACTATGGTGCAAATTACACTATATAATGGTTTATAACCATTATGCCTTTATACTATAATTTTCCCATAGATTACTTGCAAAACAACTTGATCAACTTCTTGAAAAAGGGTTCATAAGGCCAAGTGTTTCACCATGGGGAGCTCCTGTTCTCTTTATGAAGAAGAAGGACGGATCGTTGAGACTATGCATTGACTACAGAAAGCTTAATGCAGTGACTATCAAGAACAACTATCGACTCCCTAGGATTAAGGATCTGTTCAATCAACTTAAGGGAGCTAAGATCTTCTTCAAGATAGATTTGAGATTTGGATACTTCCAGTTGAGAGTAAAGGAAGAGGACATTCCTAAGATCGCATTTAGGACCAGATATGGGCATTATGAGTACACAGTCATGCCATTTGGTTTGACTAATGCCCCAGTTGCTTTCATGGACCTAATGAACAGGGTGTTTAGACCACATCTGGACAAATTTGTGGTTGTGTTCATTGATGACATCCTAGTGTATTCCAAGGATGAAAATGAACATGAACATCATCTAAAGATTCTCTTAAAGACTCTATTGCAGCATTAGCTTTATGCCAAGTTATCCAAGTGTGAATTTTGGATAAGGGAAGTGTCTTTCCTAGGACACATCATAGATGCACAAGGCCTTAAGGCAAACCCTAAAAAGGTCAAAGGAATGCAAGAATGGGAAAGACCGAAGACTGTAAAGGATTTCAGGAGACGAAAAATATTCCTTGTATGAATCCTTTGCCTACAAGCAAGGTTTACTGTACTTCAAGGACCGACTCTATGTGCCAAAAGGACCACAACCTATGTGAACAAAAGAAGGAGAGATTTAGAATTTGAGGTTCGTGACAATGTTTAGCTGAAAGTTGCACCAACCAAAGGCACTGTCAGATTTGGCAGAAGAACCAAGTTAGCTCCAAGATACATCAGTCCTTATGAGATCTTGGACAGAGTTGGCAAGGTAGCATACAGGTTAGCTCTATCGCCAAGCATGTCAAGTGTTCATAATGTTTTTCACATCAGTATGCTTAAGAAGTGTCTATTGGACACAAAGCATGCTATTGTAGTGGAAGACATACAGTTGGAACCTAACTTGACATATGAAGAGAAACCTATAGCTATCTTAGCCAAGGATACCGAAGGTTAAGAAACAAACATATTCCTATGGTTAAAGTTCAGTGGTCACACCACTCTGAAAGAGAAACAACCTGAGAAACTAAAAAAAAACCTTATGGAAAGGTATCCTGAAAAATACCCGAAGTTAAAGGCTATTTTGGAGGACCAAAATTTTTAAGGAGGGGAGGAATGTTACCACCTCACAAAATGGGAGAATTACAAGTGTGTCATAATGGCTAAAAACCATTATATTGTATAATTCTCACCATAGTGATTGAAGTATAGGAGGTAAAAGGCATGATCAACATCTCCTTAAAAGTGTTCCAAGTTGGTAACTTGGCCCCCAAGAAAAGCCTTAAGGATTGCTTGTTTGTCAAGCAACCTATGGACTTTTTTGTAAGGTTTTGGAAATTCGGGTACTCAATTGCAAAACTCACAAGAAAGAGACTTGGAGAGTTATGGGAAGGATATGAATGGTATGAAAGTTCTATTGGAGGACCAAATTGCTCATGGAAGACAAGTTTGGACAAAGGAAACAATAAAGGCAATAAGGACCTAAATGTCCTAGTGTAAACCTTAAGGTGTTCAAGCTTTTGACTTAAGTCTAAGGGTGGAATTATGGGGTTATGCCACCATGGGGGAGGCAGCCAAGACTTGATAATTAGTCAAAAATTTTGGGCACATGTGTACCAATGATTTTAAGACAAAGAAACCATAATTAGTGAGAAGGAAAATGACATAAAGCAAGGTTAAGCTTGTTAAGTGTGTTTTGTGCCCTTAAGCTCAATTAACGCCATTTAAGTGGCCAATCACTCATCCCTTTCTCATTTTCGTCCTCCCCCAGCCCAAGAACATAGCCATACTTCCTCCATAGCCACCACACCTTCAAACTTGCAATTGATTGAAATTGAAGGCAAAAGGAAGTAATTGGAAGCAAACTAGAGCTATTTCTTGGATACTTCAAGGATCAAGCTTAATTTTTAGCCTACCCACTTTGGTAAGGGTTCTCTTGCTCTCATGGACTATTTTCTGCAATTTTAAAACATCCATGGAGCTAGGGCTAAGCTTGGAAGAGAGCCATGAGCTTGATGAACCAAGCCTAGTGAAAGGAGTGCACTTATTGAAGGTTTTGTGACCTACTGTCAAGTGCACAATGATGGAAGTGAAGTGAGGGTTTCTAGAGCCCAAAGTTAGTACTAACTACTGTTAAAATCCTCCTAAGACCAAGCATTAGCTTGAGGAGGGATGCTATAGTGATTTGGTTATGTTTATTATGTGTTTTATGGACTAACCTATGGTATATGCTGCTGCCACATTTCATGTGTTTGTTGTTTGTGTATGGCTGCTGCATTTGGTTGCTATATCTTGTATATATGCATTGTGGTTTTTTTGTTTCAGTGTCTTTGGATGTAGGTTTTAATGAGGATCACATTACCTTAAGAAACCAAGTGTTACCTTTACTAAGTTTCTCAATGAAACTTACTCCCTTCAATTCTGTCATTTTTAGGTCCAGCTGAAAGATCACCTTTAAACTAACCCTTGTGGTTTGAGTTTTAATCTAAAATTTCAGTTACATGAATTTCCATATTTCCGGTTATGATCTGGAAATTTTGGTGATTTTAGGATCACATTTGGTATTTTTAATGGTTGTACTTACTGTGTTGTGCAGCGGCTGTCCAGCATCCTGTTTCTGGAGTCCATTGCATTTCAGGCACTCCTGTAAATTAGAGTGCATATTTAGCTGAGTTAAGAACATTTTGTAGTGCATCTATTCATGTGCATATATTGTATGTAAAATGAGACAAGTATGTGAACATTTAAGTAGTGTTTTGGCTATGTAAGTGATGTGGTGCAAAGCTGCCTAAGTGTGAATGATGGGCTGCTTACTTGTAAATTATGTTTTGACCACAAAAAGTTGGTAAAATAAAGGGAATGTAATTCCTATGTGTAATGGACATATATGGGATAGCCTTGGATGGCTTTCCCCTTGTGAACGAAGTGTTTACATGGTATGGAAAAATGGTATGGGCAAAATGGTCCAAAAGTTGCCAGAATTTTGACTATGGACCTAAAGTTTAATATCTCCCTATGCAGAATGAATCTTGGTATGAAATTTTGACCACGCCTAGAGTACCTGTAGAGAGTTAACTGGGATTTTTAATTTCTAGATTTAGAGCCCTGTAGACAAAGATATGACATTGCAATGTTGGCTGAGTTACTGTTTATTTGGTCAGAATTTTGTAACGAACTTAAAAAATCTATAACTTGGTCCATAGGTGGGCTATTGATGTAAAAAAAATTTCCTTGGTTTTCTATAAGTCTCTAGTTGATAATGGAGCAAACAAAACAGGGTGGTATGTGGCTAGAATGATACATTTTATTAGTATAAGTTACAGGTGCAGTAGCTGGTCACTAGAACTCAACAAGATTGCCTAATGTATGTAAGCCAAAACTAAGACTTGTACTAGTGTTTTCCTTCTTCGCTGCCATGGTGTGCATAAATGTAAATATGTGTGTTATGGTTAGACCAATATGCATGTATTTACATAGTGCTCAAGAGGGTCACTTGAGTATGTACACTAGGGGTGTTGTTCTGATGACCTACAGGACACACCAAACCTAGGAGTTTAAATGCACAGTTTTGTTACCATAATTGAATTACCCCGTGGTGGGTAACAAGTTTGTTTCTTAGCATTCTGGTATCTTTAGCTAAGATAGCTATAGGTTTCTCTTCATTTGTTAGATTTGGCTCTAACTGTATGTCTTCCACTACTGTAGCATGCTTTGTATTCAGTAGACACTTCTTAAGCATACTGACATGGAAAACATTATGAACACTTGACATACTTGACAGTTGAGCTAACCTAGAAGCTACCTTGCCAACCCTTTCTAGTATCTCGTTAGAACCAATGTACCTTGGGGCTAACTTATTTCTTTTTCCCAAATTTGATAGTGCCTTTTGTTGGTGCTACTTTGAGCCACACTTTATCACCAACCTCAAACTCCAAGTATTGTCTTCTTTTGTTCACATAAGTAGTGGTCCTTTCATTGGCTATCCTTAATGTTTCCTATATCTCCCTTGATTTTATTTGTTGTTTCTTCAATGATCTTAGGATCCAATTCTAGCCTATCTGAGGCTTCCACCCAACAGTGGTGATAGCCAAAGCGCTATTTCCCCTCTGGATCCACAAAGCTCGGGTAAAGTTCCACCCTCGGAAAAGGCAGGCATCACCACCGAGGGATAAAACACCAACCTCGGAAAGGTAGGGTCTGATACTTTGACCTCTCGACCTCGGTGGTCTATCGCCACCCCGGATAGTGACAGTACAGACCTCGGGAATATGGTGCACTATCACCCTCGGAAGTATGACATAACCAACTTCGGGAGAGGTAAACTCACCATCTTCAACAGGAGAAAACACCCCCGAAGGGTACCTTCCACACCGAGGGGACTCACGGATGACTGAAGCAACCTCGGCGAAAAGCCCTCCTATCTCGAAGAAGTTTCTTCTATCGAGGGAATTTCCAGAATACGACAAAAATGGTTAAGGAGCCTTTGACACGCCGCCCTTGCATACGTCCTGACATGACGCCCTTGTACACGCTCTGACACGCCGCCCTCGCATACGTCCTAACATGACGCCCCCGTACACGCTCTGACACGCAGACATACTACGGTCCTGGCTTCCGGCGCGGACGGCCTACAACCAGCCAAAGGTCCTCGTTCCTGGAGGTACCGACTACATCCGACCGAACACATGTCATGATTTGAGCTGGTTATGTAAGGCGGGCTTCTCCCTACATCCTCCTATAAATACTTGGGAAATGACCTCAATAAAGGGAGAGGACTCCTCAGGGAGGCATATTTACTATTCTTTACTCCTCACTTTTTATCTCCCTAAATACTGACTTGGGCGTCGGAGGCTCCTCCCCCGGAACAACACTCCGAAGACCTCTTAACCATTGTTCTTTGAGTGTTTCAGGCAATCTCTCCCAGGAAGTCTCTCATTCCGACGCCCCCCCTCATCGGAAATCCCTTCCAGACTCACCATGTCATACAACAAAGATGCCGATGGGCATTATCTGGCGCCATCTGTGGGAATCGACTCTCAGGTGGCCATTGTTGAGACCCGACATCCTAAGGACAAGGGACTCCCAAAGTCTCCGTCCGCGCCAGAAGCTCAACCGGCAACCCAACAACCGCCGCAGGGGCTTCCTTGCCTGAGGGTGACCATCCTCTAACGGTTATGATGAGCTTCCTGTGTGATTTTCAATGGTCCATTGTGACTGAAATGACGCAACAACTGGACCAAAGGTGGTCACAACAGCCTTCAGAATGAAGGGCACCCTCGCCAACACCCCGTCGGGAGAAAACCCCGAAATCTACTCACTGAAGTTCGGGCAGCGGGGACATCTGTGATGAATCTTCGATGGAGGACGTGCCTCCTAGAGTCCAATGTATTGGAGAAACGGGGTCCAAAGGACCTAGGACTTCTCGCCACCGAAGTTCCTCAACGGAAGAAAAATCACAATGCCCCCGCCACCGAAGTCACTCCCCGAAAAGGAGGCATCGCTCTCCGTTGCCAGAGGCCTCCAGGCAACAAGAAGAGCCTAGGACCACCGTTCTCATGGAAAAAAAACTGAAAAGATTGGAGAGGGTGGAAAGGCAAATGGCTCGGAAGCCCGTCTGGTCAAGGTTGTCGAAAACCTTCACCGGAGATGAGTCACCATTTATCCGAACAATAGTCGAGGCACCAATGCCGAGCAACTTTCAGGTGCCTTATTTGGAAACCTATGACGGGTGTAGTGACCCCCAAGGCTGCCTAACCAAGTACAGACGCAGCATGGTGCTACACGGTACCGACAATGCCACCCTTTGCAAATGCTTTGAGGTCACCCTTTCCGGTCCTGTGACTGCGTGGTACAACTCCCTTGGCCCTGGAACAATAATAAGTTTCCAAGAGTTGTCCATAGCATTCACGCAGCAGTTCATTGGCAGCAGGCTGATAGCAAAGATGCCCGTCCAGATGTTCGACATAGCATAGAGGAATGGGGAAACCATTCGCGACTATGTCGAAAGATTCAATCGAGAGGCCCTGAGCGTGCCAGAATTTCGCCCTGAAATACGCATCCTCACCATGATTCGGGGACTTCGGTGAGACTCACAGCTCTTCTATGAGTTCTCAAAAGACCCCCTGGACACCCTGGGTGAGTTCTACAGAAGAGCCGAACAGCATATGACAGCCGAAGGGCTAAGAATGGGAGGATCGAACCCTAATCACCATCACCCCGAAGGCGAAAGCCACCAATCCCTGTATCCAGCCGAGGGCAGGGGAAAGACTCAGAAGCAGAAGGGGAAAAGACCCGTGTCATTTACTCCCCTAAACACCTCCCGAACAAACATACTGTTGGCCATGGAAAGGCAAAGAAAATCCGATCCAGCATCCGAAGGCAATGACTTCCGAAAACAAGAAAAATATAAAGAAGTTTTGCCAATTTCATCGGGATCATGGGCATGACACTGAGGATTGCTTCTAGCTGAGGAAGTACATCGAGTCTCTAATAAAGTAGGGCCAACTTCGGTGCTACCTGCGGATGCCCTCCCCAAAGGGAAGGAGGGAAGAGGAAAGGAAAGGAGATGACGAAGAATATGATTCCGATAGACATCGGAACCGAAGTCCCAAAAGACATCTGCCATTTCCGACTGGAATAATACTGACGATCACCACAGGACTACCCTCGGTAGAAAGAAAAAGAAAAGCCAAGGAGATCTCGGTGATAGAATACGGTAACCCATCAAAAAAGCTTATTCGGAAATATGGGTCTATCATAGTATTCCCTCATGATGACCCACTTCTAATCATGGCAAGGATAGGGAGTTGGGACATCAAGAGAGTACTCCTCGATGACAGTTCTAACGCTGATGTCTTGTTCTCTCACCTGCCACCGAGTTTGGGTATCTCAGAGGGCGATCTCAAGCCTGTCACCTCTCCTACCTTCGGAGTGGATCCGTCCGAACTCACCGTCCTCGGATGGATTGAGCTCCCTCTAATGCTAAGGGGAACATCACTACAGAGCAAGGATGAGCTTTTTGCTTCCGCAATGACAAGGTTCATCGTCATACATGTGCCTTCATCATATAATGCCATCCTCGGGAGAAAAATGCAAGGAAACCTCCAAATTCGCCCATATGTGAAATACTTGGCTGTCACCTTCGCAACAAAGGATAGAGATGCTGAGATCTTCATCAACCAGGGTGAAATGAGAAAAGTGTTTGTCAAAGCAAGGAAGGCCCCAGCAAAAAGCTGCACACGGACTATGGAAGCAAATGTCATGCTCGTAGGGGAGGCAAAGAAAGAAGAAACAAAAGACCCCGAGAAAATAGAAACAAAAGATATAGAACTTGTCCTAGGCCGAAGTACCCAAATGGGGAAAAAATTGGCCGAAGGTGACAGGGAAAAACTTGTATCTTTCCTATTAATGAACAAAGATCTGTTTGCCTACTCACCGAAGGACATGCCCGGGGTAGACCCTCGCATCATCCAACATAGCCTTAAGGTGCGCACAGAGGCAAAGCCTATCCGACAAAAAAAGCAAAGCCTCTCAGCGCATAAGAACAACTTCGTTAAAACTGAAGTCCAACACCTGATAAAAGCAGGAGTAATCAGGGAAGTCAAATACCCCGAATGGCTTAGTAACGTGGTTATCACCACAAAGGAAGGGAGTGACAAACTCCGAATGTGCATCAACTTTCAAAATTTGAATGATGCTTGCCCCAAAGATTCATATCCTCTGCCACCAATATACCAGTTGGTGAACTTAACCGCCGAATACGGCCTCCTGAGTTTCCTCGACGCCTTCAGCAGGTATCATTAAATCAGAATGGACCCCAAAGACGAAGAAAAAACCGCCTTCATCACCGAAGTTGGTACATACTGCTACATCAGAATGCCCTTCGGGCTTAAGAATGCAGGGGCCATGTGCCAAAGGTTGATGAATAGGGTCTTCAACTCCCAAATCGGGAGAAACATGGAAGTCTACATCAATGATATGATAGTTAAGAGCAAGCTGCCTAGTAGTCATATCACGGACTTAGAAGAAACATTCCACCAACTGAGGACCTTTGGAATCCGCCTTAACCCCGAGAAATGCGTGTTCAGGGTGAGTGCGGGTAAGTTCCTCAAATTTATGGTGTCGGAAAGGGGTATTGACACCAATGCAGAAAAGGTCAAGACCTTACTCAGATTCCGAACTCCTACCATAACCAAGGATGTGCAAAGACTCACAGGGTGAATCACATCCCTCAGCAGATTCATCTCCAGATATGGGGATCGCTGCCAGCCATTCTTCAAGGTCCTCACTAAGGCAGCAAAAAACGGTGGTGACCCCGGGAGCGAGGTACATCCTTGGAACGAAGATTGCCAAAAGGCCTAGGAAGAGCTTAAGGTCTAACTAACTCGTCTGCCGACACTCCGGCAACCACGGGATAAGGAACCCCTCATACTATACCTCGTCGTCGCCGAAAAGGCGCTGAGTTCGATCCTTGTGAATGAAGAGGGGGCAAAACAGTGGCCAGTATACTATGTGAGCAAGTCCCTGCGTGGTCCCGAAGTCAGGTACCCCTTACTACAAAAGGCCATTTACGCCCTGGTGCTTGCAAGTAGGAGGCTACGTCCATATTTCCAAGGCCACCCCATTATTGTCCGAAGTACCTTGCCTCTTCGAGACATCATGAAGAAGGTAGACCATTCGGGACGGCTTTCGAAGTGGTGTATCGAGCTCGGGGAGTATGATATCACCTATGAGCCGATGAAGGTTATAAAAGCTCAAGCATTGGCAGATTCATCGCTGAGGTACCCATTGCTGAAGAAAGCCAACCCGACCTTGGGAATAGTGAACCAGAATGGACTTTGTTTGCCGATCGGGCCTCCGACTCCGAACATCAGGGAGTTGGAGTAATCCTTCGCGGTCTCGAGGGTATGAAAGTTATGAAAGCCATCAAGTTCGGGTTTAACATTACCAACAATATGGCAGAATATGAAGCCCTCATACCAGGGTTACATATAGTGCGAAGGACCCAACTTTGGCGAAGTATCATGAGCTTGTATCAAAGCTCATTCAAGAATTCGACACAGTACACATTGAGAACGTGCCTCGCCGAGACAATACTGAAGCAGATGGTCTGGCCAAGTCAAGAAAGTCCACTAAAGTACTAAGCCACCCGAGCATAACAATAATGAACATAGTAACCTCGGAAAAAGGATGGAAAAATCCCATAAAAAATATCTTACAACCTCAAAGCTTCCCGAAGACCCTCACGAAGTAGTAAAAGTGCGAAGACATTCTAGACGATATTTCCTAATCGGGGAAGAGTTATAGCGATAGGGGTATGCGAGTCTACTACAAAGGTGTGTCAGCGAAGAGGACATAGAGACAGTCCTCAAAGAAGTCCACGAGGGAGCTTGTGGTTCCCACATAGGAACCGACACCTTGGCAGAAGTAATACTCTACTAGGGGTACTTCTGGCCCACCCTAAGGTACTTCTGGCCCATCCTAAGAAAGGAGACAATTTGTCCAGAAGTGTGATAAATTCCAAAGACACACCAACGTCCAGAGGCTACCCTCGGAGTCGGTAACCTCGGCTAACTACCCTTGTCCCTTTGCAGTATGGGGCATTGACCTCATCGGGCCACTCCCGACTGCACCCAGAGGAGTAAAGTTCTGTGTGGTCGCAGTAGATTACTTCACTAAATGGGTCGAGCCCCTGGCTACCATTTCGGCAAATGACATACAAAAATTCATCTGGAAGAACATTGTATGCAGATTTGGCATACCGAGGGTGATAGTGGCCGACAATGGTTCCCAGTTTATTGATAAGGGATTCCAAGAATTCATCATCGACCTCGGGGCAAAAATGCACTTCGCCCCGGTAGCTCATCCTCAGAGCAACGGACAGGTAGAGATGTCCAACAGAACCATAAAAGATGGTCTAAAAAAGTGATTGAGAGAAGCAAAGGGAAAATGGCCAGGAGAACTTCCTAGCATGCTATGGAGCTATCAGAGAACACCCCAAAGGGCCACAGGTGAGACACCATTCTCACTCATCTTTGGCGCGAAGGCCATTACCCCTATCGAGGTGGTTCATCCGTCAGTTAGGATACAAGTGTTTGACGAAGAAGGAAACAACCTTGGGCCGAGAGCTAAGCTCAACCTAATTGACGAACATAGAGAAGTGGCTGAGCTTAGAAGAAAAGCTTTTCTGCAAAGGGTAGCCATGACCGCAAACCTATGTGTCAGGCGAAAAGGAATCGTGAAGGAAGACCTTGTTCTCCGAAAGGCAGAGTTTGAACCCCGAAGACCATCTCATGGAGTACTTCAGGCAAACTTGGGATGGCTTTATTTGGTGCTTGACGAGGAATGGGCAGGAGTGTACAAGCTTGGCAATACTGAAGGTGGAGAACTTAAAAATACATGGCATTCAGATGCCTTGAAGAAATTCTACACTTAGAATTTTGTCAGGAAATTGTATAGCTAGAAATTTTTCTAAGTACAGAAAATTTTCAGGAAAAATAGCCCCACCTAAGAATCTCGCTAAACAAGGTTCAAGTATGTACTTGTGAAAATCACACATTTCCTCCGAAGGCGTGTCCACCGAACATGGTTGATAAAAAGAGGCAAAACTTTGCCAAGAAAAACTTGCCAAAGATAGCATTTTGCTTGAGGTGATCGATAAAAAGCACGAAAAATATCTTCCTGAGGTCCTAGACCGAAAGTGGTCAAGATAACCCTTGGAAATAAAGATTATTTAAGGAAAACCTTGCCTTGGGACTTAGCCAAATTTTTGAAGGGCAGAAAAATTTTTATTAGCAAGCCTTATTACATGGAGGAGATTACAAGAAGAAGAGCACAAAGAAAAAAGAAGAAGAAAAAGTAAAGCCCTAGATACTTAAGGGACCCCGCCATCGTGAGATGTTCCATCCCCTGCATCCTTTGTTATAGCCTTCCACACTGAAGGAGGAGTAGAGGGCAGGTTTAGATGATCAATCTTTGACCAAGCCCAGCGAGGCCCCTCGGGGATGTCTAGAGCATCTAAGAAGGATAAGTCGAGGTTGGGGTACTTCGCCAAGACTTGGTGCCGAGCAAGACAAAAGCCGTCTTGATAAGTGACCTTGGTAGCTTGATCTGCCTTGTCTCTTTGGATGGACAAGTCGTCCAGCGCATTATTCAACTTAGCAACCTTCTTCTCGAGCTTCTTCGTCTTCTTCTTCGTCTTTGTCTCCTTCTTCAGTGCCTCAACTTCGGCCTGAAGCTCGGTATTGTCAGCAAGGGCCTTCGTTAGGAGAGCAGAGTCTTCCTCCTTCTCCTTTTGATAGGCCTCGTTGGCCGAAGTCAGCTCAACGACCTTCGTGCCGAGGTCGGACATCTTCTGGGAGAAATCCTTCAAGAGTTCCTCCTGACCTTTCAAGAACTCCTCCTGAAGTTTGGCAACCTTTTCCTTGGCTATCCTGCTCAACTCAGCATTCTTGACGACCGAGTTCGCACAAAACACCTTGGCCTTCTCCAGACGATCTTTGGCCTAAGATCGGACCGAAAACTGTTTTGCTGCCCAAGCTCTGAAGTATCTGCTATATGCCAAGAGCTGTAAAAAGATGGGGAAGGACATTTGGTAAAGTTGCACAAGGAAAACCAAATACTTAGAAATACTCATAGGGTTTGGAGAGTACTTGGGTAGCGTGCTCATACATCCTTGATGCGAGGATTTCCTCATTTGGGCACTCATCCGCCACGGACTTGAAGGTGGCTTGGGTAAGCATGCCCCTTGCCATTTGGGGGGCCATTTGCTGGCTATCTTCAGAGAACAAATTCATGTCTTCCATAAAAGACCAGAAAGGCTCCCTGGGAACCTTACCCGTCGGGATATGAGAGTCCCGAAGGGCCCGCCTCCGGGCATGCTCCACCACCCATGCTGAGGGTGCCAGTTCTTCTGCAAAGTCACGACGCAGTTCCATCACTACACTGTCCCTTAGCCATATGTCTATAAGATTGAGAGTGCTAAAAATGTCTAAGTTTATAAAGGGATGGCTAAGGGGCAAACCTGGCAGAACCTCAGCGACGTCATTGTCGGAGTCATGAACTTCTTCCAAATCGGCAGGGATGTGTTTGCCTTTGCTCCTTCTGCACTCCTTGAGCTCCTCAGTAGAAGGGCCTTCTGCCGAAGAACCCAAGAGGTCCACCGAAGTAGTGGGACTCCGGGGAGTAGAGCTGATGGCTAACTCCAGCGGCAGGTCGGCCTGGACCTCAGGCTGGTCCCCGACCCCCACAACGCCCTCTGGAGGTGGGCGAAGAAGGTCCTTCTTTGCCTTCTTCGCTGAAGGTGGCCCGCCCCTAGACGTCTTTCTCCTCTTCAGGGCCGCCTTCTTCTTCTATTTTCCCTTCTCAGCATGATCAAGGAAGAGGGATTTCTAGAAGACAGTTGACTGGTCGCCCATCTCTGAAAAAATGGAAAAAAATATCAGTGTAAGTCCAAAGGCATACTTATACCAAAAATTTGGAAAGTAACTTACTCTCAAAAGGGCTTCATAAGTGAGCTCCCCCCAAAGGAGCATCACCGGCCAGGACTTCTTCCCGTCAATGGCAGGAGCAGGCATGCCGAGATCGGTTTCCTGCTCCTTGAGCACCCCTAGCTCTCGAAGAACCTCTTCGGTCATAAGGTTCCACTTAATGGGGAAGGGATACAAGGAGCGTGGCGGGACCTCGGCATCCCAGTCAGTGACAGCTCGGATACGGCTGTCAAAATCCTCAAACCTCACTGCCAACTCAGGAGTTAGCAACTTCTTGGGATCAACGATGTCCATCTCCAGCGTCCCCCAGGCCCACCTAGTCGGCACGTGTGACCATGCCTCTACCACCTTCAGGACGAAGAAGTTCCTTTCCCACCCTCACCAACTATCTCTAGTGTCAAAGGTGAACATGTATTTTTTGCTCCCAGATCCCCGAGGTAGCATGAAATAGAAGCCACCCTTCGAGACCGGATAGAGCTTGTAGTACTGCATGAAAATGATGAAGTGGGGTTCTATATTGAAAACCCCACACATGCAGAGAAAAGCGTTGAAGTAACAATAGGAGTTGGGAGGAAGTTGATTCACGGCTATGCCATGGAATTGGCAAAAGTCACAAATCATCTTCGGTGAGGGAAACTGAAGTCCGGCCTTCAGTTGGGCTCAGAAAATAGTAACCTCGCTACTACTGTTGATGAAGCTAAAATGGCCAGGATGGGGTAATCTGGTGGTGGCATAAGAAGGAAGAAAAAACTTAGTTGTCCACTTCGCTAATTTCTCTGAAGTGGTACAGCATGGGTGAGACATAAGAGGCTGCTAGCTCTCGGGAATAGCTTGGATGGACATGAGGGGGACAGGGGAAGACATGTTCGGCTAAAGGAAACGACTTCCGAAAAAAGTGTCAAGGGACTTCGGAACAAGAAAATGACTTCGGAACCTATAAAAAATGGAAACCGAAGAAACCGAGGGACCTCTGAAAATGAAACCCACCAAAATGTTTGCCGAAGTTGGGATTAGTAGACGTCATCGTGAAATGTTGCCAGAAATCGCTCCACCGCAAAAGGGAAAGAAAAGCTCGAAAGCAGACGAGAACAGGACAGAAGCAAAGCAAAACAAATGGGCCTATAGGAGGAAGGAAGGAACATATAGATCGAAGAAGGGCAACCAAATCGTCACCATAACTACCCTACGAAGGTAAATCATCACCATAATTACCCCTTGAAGATGAAAGGACGCGACTACTGTAACCGATGTGACTAGCCCCAATCATCGCACGCCACGTGTCGTCCAATGCGGGAAACGAGGGCACGCTTTCTGACACCATGAAAACCTAGGCATGCATATCCAAACTGACGCTCCTGGTTACGAGATGTGACGGTCCACTAACCTACAGCAGAGAAAGTAAAAATAAAAAGAGCACGAACCTTGAGAGCACCAAGGGACCAACCAGGGGACAAGTAATGGCACCTCAGTTGGGAAGGCACGCTTTCAGGTGGTGAAGTGTCTCCTTACACGATGTCCCACTCTGAGTCCTATGAGGTGCCCACAAAGATTCCATAAGCCGAAGTCTCCATTTCTACTTTTCAAGGGGGGGCATGTGATAGCCAAACCGCTATTTCCCCTCCGGATCCACAAAGCTCGGGTAAAGTGCCACCCTCAGAAAAGGCAGGCATCACCTCCAAGGGATAAAACACCAACCTTGGAAAGGTAGGGTCTGATACTTTGACCTCTCAACCTCGGTGGTCCATCGCTAGCCCGGATAGTGACAGTACAAAGCTCGGGAATATGGTGCACTATCAGCCTCGAAAGTATGACCTAACCAACTTCGGGAGAGGTAGACTCACCATCTTCGGCGGGAGAAAACACCCCTGAAGGGTACCTTCCACGTCAAGGGGACTCGCGGATGACTGAAGCAACCTCAGCGAAAAGCCTTCCTATCCCGAATAAGTCTCTTCTATCGAGGGAATTTCCAAAATATGACAAAAATGGTTAAAGAGCCTCTAACATGCCGCCCTCGCATACGTCCTGACATGACGCCCCTGTACACGCTCTGACACGCCGCCCTCGCATTTCTCCTGACATGATGCCCCCGCACACGCTCTGACACGCAAACCTATTATGGTCCTGGCTTCCAATGCGGACGGCCTACGACCAGCCAAAGGTCCCCGTTCTCGGAGGTACGGACTACATCCGACTGAACACGTGTCATGATCTGAATGGGTTATGTCAGGCGGACTTCTCCCTACATCCTCCTATAAATACTTGGGAAATGACCCCAGTAAAGGGAGAGGACTCTTCAGGGAGGCATATTTACTATTCTTTACTCCTCACTTTTCATCTCCCTAAATACTGACTTGGGCGTCGGAGGCTCTTCCCCCAGAACAACACTCCGGGGACCTCTTAACCCTTGTTCTTTGAGTATTTCAGGCAATCTCTCCCAGGAAGTCTTTCATTTAGACGCCCCATCACCGAAAATCCCTTCCAGGCTCACCATGTCATATAGCGAAGATGCCAACGGGCATCAAGTAGGGTGTCATGCACCTTCTTCCATATAATGCTTCATAAGGTGCCATGCCAATGGTACTTTGGTAACTATTGTTATATAAGAATTCAACCAACGGAAAATGTTGGTCCCATTCAAGTTTGAAATCCAACACACAGCTTCTGAGCATGTCTTCCAGTATCTGCATCACCCTTTCAGATTGCCCATCTATCTGAGAATGATAAGCAGTACTTAGGTAGATTTTGGTTTTTAGTGCTTTATGAAAAGCACTCCAAAATCAAGCTGTAAATCTTGGATCTTGATCAGGGACAATGGAATCTGGCACTCCAGGTAGTCTTACTATCTCCTAGCACACATCTAAGCTAACTTCTCCAAGGAGTTTGTGAGTTCCATAGGTAAGAAGTGGGCATATTTGGTTAACCTATCCACAATGACCCAGATTATATCATGCCTTAATCTATTCATAGCCAAACCAGTCAAAAATTCTATGGTTATGTTGCCCCACTTCCTTACTGGTATAGGTAGAGTTTGTAGGGTACCAGCTGGCTTATGGTGCTCTACCTTTACCCTTTGGCATGTGGCATATTTGGAGACATAAGTAGGTATGTCTCTCTCCATGTTTGGCCACCAGAATTGAGTCTTCAAGTCTTTATACATTTTCTCACTTCTTGGCTGGATGTTTAACCTGCTTGTGTGAGCTTCCTCAAGTATTTCATCCTTGAGCTTTGGTCTTTTAGGCACATAGATTCAGTCCTTAAAGTACAGTAATCCTTGCTTGTAGGCAAAGGATTGATATAAGGAACCTTTTTCCTCTCCTAAAATCTTTTTCAGATTAGGATCTATCTCTTGTGCCTTTCTGGCTTCTTCAATCCATCCAAATTGAATTGTCAATGTGTAAATTTGGGTTTCGTACCACTTATGCCACTTATGCCATAGGCATAGCAAACTATTCTACTCATCATGATCAGCTATGGATCATCCTTTTAGAAGACCCGTGTACTTTATGCTCAAGGCATCTGCTACTAGATTGCCTTTGCCCCCTGTGATTCTATACTGCTGTCATAATCCTTGATGTACTCTAACCATCTTCTTTGCCTTATGTTCAACTCTTTCTGAGTGAACAAGTAATTTAGGCTTTTATGGTCAGTGTAGAACACAAAGAAACTACCCATCAAGTAGTGCCTCTATTGCTTTAAAGCAAAAATCACTGCTGCGAATTCTAGGTCATGGGTAATATAATTTTTCTCATTGGGTCTCAACTACCTTGACCCATAAGCAATGACATTTCGGTCTTGCATAAGTACACAACCTAACCCAGATCTAGATGCATCTGTATAAATTATGTAGGGCTTGCTTGGATAAAAAAGAATCAATACTAGAGCTTCAATCAACCTCTACTTGAGCTCTGGAAACTCTTTTCACATTTCTCAGTCGACTCAAACTTTTGACTCTTCTTGGTCAGATGAGTAAGAATTGAGGCAATAATAGAAAAGGTTGATACAAATCTTCTATAGTATCCAACTAATCCTAGGAAACTTCTGATTTCCCTTACAGTGTTTGGTCTTTCCCATTCTTGCACTGTATTGACCTTTTCAGGGTCTACCCGAGGGCCTTGTGCCTCTATGATGTGTGCTAGGAAAGACACTTCTTATCTAGAATTGGAACTTGGATAACTTTGCATAAAGCTGATGTTCTAATAGAGTCTTTAAGATAATCTTTAGATGATGTCCATGTTGATTTTCATCCTTGGAATACACTAGGATGTCATCAATGAACACGACTACAAATTTGTCCAGATGTGGTCTAAACACCCTGTTCATCAGGTCCATGAGAGCAACTGGGGCATTAGTCAAACCAAATGGCATGACTGTGTACTCATAATGCCCATATTTGGTCCTGAATGTAGTCTTAGGAATGTCTTCTTCATTTACTCTCAACTGGAATTATCCAAATCTCAAATCTATCTTGGAGAAGATCTTAGCTCCCATGAGTTGATCAAAAAGATCCTTAATCCTAGGGAGTGGATACTTGTTCTTGATAGTCATTGCATTGAGCTTCCTGTAGTCAATGCATAGTCTCAATGATCCATCCTTCTTCTTCACAAAGAGCACTGGAGCTCCACACGGTGAAACACTTGGCGTTATGAACCCTTTTTTAAGAAGTTCATCAAGTTCATCTCTATGATAGGCATTCTGTAAGGAGGTATGGATATTGGACTAGCTCCTAGTTGCAGCTTGGTCTTAAACTCAATCTCCCTTTGTGGAGGAATACCTGGCAAGTCTTTAGGAAAGACTTGTGGAAAGTCTCTCACTATGGGTATTCTATCCAATTCTTCTTCACAATATAATTCATTAAATGCATAACAATAATCGTGCTCAGAAATCACATGTATCTCATCTAATACCTCTAGGTCCACGCCATGCATTTCATACACTAATTCCTTAGAATTCACTATTGCATGCACTTCACCATCAGGCAATGTGATTTCTTTCTTAGCACAATCAATTCTTATGTTATGCATAGCAAGCCAGTTCATACCTAGCAGTATATCATACTTAGGAATGTCCAACACTAGCAGATTAGTCATAACCTTAGTCTTTCCTACTACTAGCTCACTATCCATAGCTAGGTCATTCATGAAAAAACATTGACTACCTGCTATTTTCACTAAGGATATCCTAGGAATGATTTCAGTAGGCAAATTTATGGCATCAACAAACTTTCTAGCCACTATAGACATAAATGCATCAGTATCAAACAGAACACTAATTGGCATACCATTAAGGTAAATGTTACCTTTTAGTGCTTCTCCCTGCTGTGATGTTTCTAGCCTTTCCACTTGACACACCCTACCAGCTCTTTGCACTAGAGGCCTTTGCACTGGAGCAACTGGTCTCTAATGTCCTTCATTTGGTGCTGCATCTCTAGGTCCTGCTCGAGTAGGTCTCACTGGTCTTTGGTCTTCTGGCCTTCTTCCTTGCACATGTGGGAAACCATTGATCTAATGATCCATTGCACAACGCCTTAGGCAATCTTGACTATAAAAATAGCAAGGTTTCTTTCCATGAAACTTCTTACATTTAGGGCAACTTAGGCTAGGGAACTTCCCTTTCACCTTGCCCTTACCACCAAAATAGGAATTCTTGGCAATTCCCTTACCATGTGGTGGCTTTTTCTACTTACTTTCTGCCTAGTTGCATTCTCTTAGTCCACTAGCAAAGTACCTAGTCTCATACTCCTCTTCCTCTACTAATAAAGCTTTCCGCACTGCTTCATAGTATGTGACTGCTCCAAAAGGTCTTACAGCCTTTTTGATGTCTAACCTTTGGCCTCTGAAAATTATTTTGGCCTTTAACCCCTCCAATCCATGATACTGAGGAGCATACCTCACCAATTGATTGAACTTGTGCTCATACTCTAGGACACTGAGGTTGTCCTGCCTTAGAGCATCAAATTCAACTTGCTTCATATGCTTGATGGCATAACTGATGTACTACTCCTAAAACAGCTGAGTGAACTCTGGCCTGCTCATCTCAATATCTTTTCCTGGCCTCTGTCCTTTTGGATAGCATACCTATCTTTGGTGTTTCTCTACCACATGTCTGCATTGCCTACCAAGTTGTAAGTAGCCAGTGACACCTTCTTGGTGGAGTTAAGTGGCATCCTCTCAAACATCTTCTCAACTTTCTCAGCTTCCATCAAACTGTGGAGGCCTGAGGCCTTGGAACCTCTCTAGCAGTCTAACCTCATGTAGGCTCTTTAGATCCTCAGCTCTATGTCTTCTGGATCTATGAGAACCCTCAGCACGGTGATGCTCTCCATGGTCTTTATGTCTTCTCCTACGTCTTCTCTCAAGATTTTCCTCAATCTCATTCCTAGTAGAGGAATGGTCATAGATTGAGGGATTGGTCCTAGATACCTAACCAATCTCAGATCTCACTCTTCTTCCTCTTGGATTTCTTCTATCCTCATCACCCACCTTTCTCCTATTCAGCTTGTTGCTGCACATTTTGAACTGGTTCTCTTTGTGTTGTGCTTGTATCAGCCTTACTAACTTTTCATTGATTAGTCTTAAGTTCCTCTAAAGCTCAAACCAAATTTGTGGCAATTCAGGGTTTAGTGCCCCTTGTTGGCCCTAATTCCACATTTCCTATCTGTCTTTAGGCTACCTAGGTTTAGTAGGAGGCCTTTGGGGTGGTTCCCCTCTCCTTGTGGCAACCATATTTACTTTCGGTTCACGATTCATCATAGAGCACAAATAAAGATCATAGGTCTTTTAATGGTACTTAACACTAGCAGCTGACCAAACTGAGTTCATGTATGCAGCTAGCATGCAAAATGCAACTTTATGTACATGTATAACCCATCCTCTAACCATGCTCTGATACCAACATCTGTTACCCACTATGGGGCAATCCAGTCATGGTACCAAAACTGTGCATTTAAACTCCCAAGATTGGTGTGTCCTGTAGGTCCCCAGAAGAACGCCCCTAGTGTACATACTCAAGTGGCCCTCTTGAGCACTATGTAAATACACGCATATTGGTCTAACCATAGCACACATATTCACATTTATAAACACTATGGCAGCTACGAAAGAAAACACTAGCACAAGTCTTAGTTTTGGCTTCCACGCATTAAGCATTCTTACTAGGTTCAAAAATTCCAGCCACTGCACCCAAACTTCCTCCAACAAAATGTATCATTCTAGCCATGTGACCCCCTATTTTCTTTACTCCATTATGAAGTAGAGACTTAGATCAAACCAGGAAATTTTTTTTTTACATCAATAGCCCACCTATGGACCAAGTTATGGATTTTTTAAGTTGGTTACAAAATTCTGAACAAATAAACAGTAACTTAGCCAAATTTGAAACACCATATCTTTGGCTACAGGGCTCCAAATTAAGAAATTATAAATCCCAATTCAACCTCTAGATGTGCTCTAGGTGTGGTCAAAATTTTATACCAAGATTCATTCTACACAAGGAGATATGGAACTTAGTTAAAACACAAATGGTAGTTACAAGAGAGCTTTAGACACAATTCACTCCAGAAACAAAATGCTGGATAGTTGCTGCATTACACAATAAGCACCATCACTAAAAATACCAAATGTGGTCATAAAATCACAAAAAATTGCAGATCATAACTAGACACATGAAAGTTCATGTACCTGAAATTTCATGTCACAAATCAAACGAAAATGCTTAGTTTGAATGTGATCTTGCTGCTGGACCTGAAATGGACAAAGAGGGGGTAAGTTTCTTGAATGAAACTTAGTAAGGGCTTATCAATAAAATTTTCAAACTCTAGTCATATACCTAAAATCTAAAGACACTAAAATACAAAAATATAGTACAAATACACAAACACAGCCATCCAAATGCACAAACAACATAGCAACAAACAAATGTATTGCTGGCAGCAATAAACACATTATGGTTAGTTCATAAACAATCAAATAAACATTATGTAATCAATATGGCAGCCCTCCTCAAGCTAATTCTTGGCCTTAGCAGATTTATTGGTCTTAATTAGTGCTAACTTGGGCTCTAGAAACCCCTATAAACACTGCCATCTTAGTACATGAAAAATTGTAAGGCTGGAACCTTCTTCATGCATTCCCCCTTAACCCCTACTTGGTTCCTTGAGCCTTTTGCTCTCTTCCAAGCATGATCTTAGCTTCATGGATGCTTGATCATCATCTTAAGACTGTAAACAACAATGAAAGATGAAGATAAAACCCTTACCTAACATGTGAAAGTTGAAAATAGCAAAGGAAACTCAATAAAACCAAAAACTAGCATTTTTCTTTCTCATGTTGAATCCGATTTCTTTCCATTGTGATTTCTTGGGAGATTGAGATATGGTGGCTATGGAAGGTTATGGAGGACCTGAGGGAGGAACTCTTGCTAGTAAGGGCCAAAAATGATGGCGGAAAGGTAAAGAAATCAAGATATTTACTTGGCTTGATTAGTTTAACATTAACCTTCACTTAGGTCACTATAAGTATGTCCTAAGCAAAGACTTTTTGGCTAATCTTTAGCCCACCCTTTTGACCATATAACCTGGAAATAAAGGCTAGGATAATGCTAGAAATGGCTATCTCTGACTCTTATAAAAAATCATCCCACCCTTAAGTTATTTTTGTGAACAATTGTAAACCTAGTTGTCCTAGGTTCTTGAATAATAGCCTTTGCTTCCTTTATGCAATTTAGCATCCAAACATTTCTTCCATACCAATCAAATCCTTCAAAAATCTCTTCTTTAGAGTTGTACAATTGAGTACCAAAGTCTTAAAATCTTCCAATAAGACCCATAGATTACTTGTAAAACAAGCAATCCTCTAGGGCTTCCTTTAGTACCAAGTAACCATTGTAATGTCTTAAGGAGGTGTAGATTATTCACTTTACTCCTCACATTTCATTCACTATGGTGAAAATTATGCTATATAATGGTTTATATCCATTATGCCTTTATGTTGTAATTTTTATATTTGTTGAGGTAGAAACAGGGAGAGTCTACCAAATTAAGGTAGTTTAAAGGCCTCAAGAGTCAAAGAAGCAAATGAGAGAAATAGGCCCAGAAAGGCTGAAGAAAGGAGCACCCAAAGGTAATCTTTACTTTCATGATAAGCTTATTTTTGTGCTTTATGACTCCAGAGCTTTGTTTTCAATTATCTCAGCTAGATTGGTTAGAGAATTGGATTTAGAAGTTACTACAATATCTAAAATGTATATGGTCAAAATAGCTGGAAATGATATAATGTTAACACATAATGTAGATAAAGACTATGTGATTAGGTTGGTTAAGTTGGAATTTAATGTTAATCTAATCATACTAGAAACTATTGGGTGTGATATCATTCTTGGTATAAATTAGCTATCTGAAAATAATGAGATCATAGATTACCAAGCTAGAAAATTGAAATTGCCAGGGTTAGAAGAACATGTCCTGGATGAATCACTAAAGTGTGATATAAATGGGCAATTAAAGGTTATAAACCACATACCAATACTCTCTAAAGAAGAGTATATGGGCTAGAATAGGGATCAAACTATAAATGAGCTTAATAAGATCCCAATTATAAAAGGGTTCCTAGAAGTATTTCCCTCTAAATTGCTTAGGTTACCACCCTTAAGAGAGGTGGAATTTGAGATTAAGTTAGCTCCTAGAGCCACACCAATTTCTAGTACCCCTTATAGAATGGCCATTTTAGAAATAAATGAGCTTAAAAAACATCTAGATGAACTTCTAGAAAAAAGGTTTCATTAGGCCAAGTGTGTCCCCATAGGAATGTTAGTGTTATGGCCAAATGCCAGTCATGAGATAATTGTATTTTGCACATTGAGGCATGATATTTCATTGAGGCATTAATCTAGTAATTGTGTTTGTTGTTTTGTTTCTGTGTGACATGATCAAACATAATTATAACCCTAGAGTAATAGTCTTCTTAAATGTCCCTAATATAGTATTATTATGGAGACGACTACAATAACACATAAAGACTAGCATATGTGGAGACTAATATTATATATGTAGTCTACATATCGGTACAAGTTGGAGCACTTGTGTACTGGACTGACCCAACATAAGAATTGTCATACCCTACACAGGCCCCAGCCTGTGCACTCTCAGTGTCACTCACCAAGCTACCATGAAAGTTATTAAACGCTTGCATTTTTAAGTGTTATGAGTTAACTTTAATTTCGGCCAACTTTCCAACTTTTAGCTTAAGTCTTATTTTCTTAAGGTTGAGGCCTAGGAGGTGCCCTAGGAGGCTTACCAGGTAGTCCTATGTACAAAACCTGCAGCACAAGGCAAGGCCCATAGATTACTTGCAACACAAGGCAAAGCATTACACTTTTATCTTTAAGTGTCTAAGGTGTGTGCTCATCAAGTGTGGCATTTTAATGCAAGACAACCAAGAAGCCCATCTCATCTTCAAGGTCAAAAACTTGTTTTCATGCCAATGTATATTCAGCCTAAATGGTAACAGAAGAGGTTTAGCTTAAAAAGGATAACTCCAAGACCTATAAAACAAAGCATAACTTGGCATTCATCCATTCAACAAATATACACAAAGTACATAGTTCAACCGAGGCTATACATACACAAAAATAGCCCCCATAAAAGTACTACCTACTTGGCAACATACCAAGAGTACTCATTGTCCAAAAACAAGTAGAAGTTATGCATTACATGTCCAATCACCTATAATACCCGAGAAGTACCTTAAAGGTACAATACAAGATCAAGCTTTGAAGAAAAAGTCATCTAACCAAATTCCTGGTCATGAAAGCAAACCAAAACACTAATGCCCATGAGCACACATCCATAGCTCCTCCTAGACTCATCCCACAACTCTATACCGAAATGTCCTGTAAAACTCAAGCTCATAAGTTTATACATTAAACATAAGACTTGCACTAGGTATTTAAAAAGCCAAGCATTCGGTTACAACAGATACCTTGGCAATTTGAGCACTACTTAGCACTCAAACAACTACAACCACAATGACTTAAGCTCTAATCCTTTTCCTGAAACACTTACAATAAGGGGCATGAGTTTATAACTCAGTAAGGTTCAATACTAGCACTTTGACTTAGGCCAAGAAGCTTTGTAGATCTATCTCTATAGATCTTGATGCCTAACACATAGGCTGCTTCACCCAAGTCCTTCATAGAGAAGAATTTCCTTATCCAAGTCTTCACAGTCTGTAGCTCAGGAAAGTCACTCCCGATGGGTAGCATGTCATCTACATACAACACCAAGAAAACAATAGCGCTCCCACTAACCTTTTTATTGTCACAAGGTTTTGATAAAACCAAACTCTATGATTACTTCATCAAAATGAAGATTCCAACCTCGAGAAACTTGTTTCAGTTCATAAATAGACCTTTGCAACTTGCACACTTTATTGGCATTCTCAGGAGTGACAAAACCCTTAGGCTATGTCATGTACACATCCTTGAGTAACTTTCCATTTAGGAATGCAGCTTTGACATCCATTTGCCATATCCCATAATCATAGTGGGCAGCAATAGCCAATAATATTTAGATAGATTTAAGCATGCCAACTGGTGAAAAAGTCTCAACATAGTCAATACCATGAATTTGCTTGAATCCTTTTGCAACCAGTCATCCCTTATAGGTAATCACATTACCACCCAAGTCAGTTTTATTCTTGAAAACCCATTTGCACCCTATAGGTTTTACCCCTTTAGTTGGATCAACCAAAGTCCATACTTGGTTTTCATACATGGATTCCATCTCAAGCTTCATGGCCACTAGCCACTTCTTAGAGTCAAGCCTTGACACAACTTGTTGATAGGTTGTGGGCTCATCTTGATCCATTAGTGTCATATCACTAGTATGACTCACGAGAAATCCATATCTCTCAGGCTCATACCGAATACTACCATACCTACGTGGGCTCTAAGCGATAGGAACAAACTCGTGAATCATAAATTCTTATGGTGTCTGTTCAAATTTCATTTTAGGTTCAATGTCCCCTTGTTGTTCTTGAATTTCTTCAACTTTTACTTTCCTCCCACTGGTTCCTTTAGAGATAAACTCTTTCTCTAGAAAGACACTAGTTCGAGCAATAAACATTTTTTTCCCAGAAGGATTGTAGAAATAATAACCATTTGTTTCTTTAGGATACCCAACAAAAAGGTATTTATGAGATTTGGGCCCTAGCTTGTTAGAGGATTGGCATTTCACTTAAGTGTCATTACCCCAAATATTCAAAAAAAGATAGACTGGGACACTTCTCACTCCATATCTCATATGGTGTCTTTTGAATCGATTTAGATGGAACTCGGTTTAGTGTAAAAGTGGCTGTCTTTAGAGTATGTCCCCAAAAGGAGTTTGGAAGGTTAGCTTTACTCATCATAGATTGAACCATGTCTAACAAAGTTCAATTTCTCCTTTCAGATACACAATTCCATTGAGGTGCACCAGACAGAGTGAGTTGTGATACTATACCACACTCATTTAGATAGTCAAGGAATTCTCGATCCAAGTATTCCCTTCCTCGATCTGATCAAAGTACTTTGATACTCTTCCCGAGTTGATTCTTTACTTCACTCTTGAATTCTATGAACTTTTCAAAGGATTTTGACTTGTGTCTCGTGAGATACACATAGCCATATCTGCTAAAGTCATCAGTAATGGTAATGAATTATTGGAAGCCTCCTACAGCATGTGTAGACAAAGGGCCACATACATCACTATGTATGAGTCCTAGTAAGTCCTTAGTCCTTTCACTTTGCCATGTGAATAGGGCATTGGTCATTTTTCCCAATAACATGACTCACATGTCTCATATAATTCAAAATCAAATGAGTCCAAGAGTCCATCCTTATGGAGCTTGGATATACGGGTCTCATTTATATGGCCCAAGTGATAGTGCCAAAGATAGGTCAGGTTCGAATCATTTAATTTGAACTTCTTGGTATTCACATTATAGATTGGATTTTTTAGTTTTAGAACATACAACCCATTGCTAAGTTAAGCACTACCATAAAATATTTCATTCAAATAAATAGAACAACATTTGTCCTTTATTATAAATGAAAAACCTTTCTTGTTCAAACAAGAAACAGAAATCAAATTTTCACTAATTGTAGGCACAAAGTAGAGAAAACTAATCCACTAGGTAAAGTAAGAACATAAGCCCCTATAGCTAAGGTAGCAATTCTTGCTCCATTTACAACAAGTAGGTCCACTTCACCTTGGGCCAATCCTCTACTTCTACTTAGATCCTACACATTTGCATGAATGTGAGACCCACATCCAGTATCCAATACTAAAGATAATGAAGTAGAAAAGTTTGCCTATGTAACAAAAATACCTGAAGCGGAAGTCTTACTTCCCATCTCCTTAGCAAGTTCTTCAAGATAGAGCTTGCAGTTGTGCTTCCAGTGTCCAGGTTGCTTACAATGGAAGCACTCCCCTTCCTTTGCCACACCACCAAATGGTTTCGGTGCAGCTGAAGAAGAATTAGCAATGGACTTTCCTTTAGCTTTGTTATTCTTCTTATTTGCTTTTCCCTTTCCCTTGCCCTTTTAAACCATCAAAATGGGCTTAGCCTTCTTAAGGTTTTGCTCAGTAGTTCACAACATGTTGAGTAAATTAAGGATGGACTTGTCAAGATTGTTCATGTTATAGTTCATGACGAACTGACTATAGCTGTAGGGCAACGATTGCAAGACAACATCAACAGCCAACTTTTTCTGAAGACCAAATCCCAAACTCTCAATATTCTCAATGTACCCAATCATCTTGAGCACATGAGGACCTATGGGACTTCCCATAGACATTTTGCACTAAAACAATGCCTTAGAGGTTTCAAACCTCTCATGCCTAGCTTCTTCTTGGAAGAGCATTTTGAGATGTTCGATCAAATCGAATGCCCCTATATTTTCTTGTTGCTTCTGAAGCTCAAATTTCATGATAATAAGCATGAAGCAAGCAACATCCAAAGCATCATCAGAATGCCTCTTGTGAGCATCCCTTTCAAGTGCTGGAGTAGTTGCAGCAGGCCAGTTCAGAATGTGTTGCTCTAAGACATAAGCCTTTCTCTCTTGCTTGAGGACTATCCTTAAATTTTTGTACCATTTGAGAAAGTTGGTCCCATTCAATTTTTCCTTCTTAAGGATCGATCACAATGAAAGTGTCGATGTGTTTTGTGCCATGGTTATCTACAACAGTAAATATGCAGTGTAAGAGTCATGCATTTTAATTCATTTCATAAGGACTTTTATCAAATGATTCTCCCACTATTTTACTCAAAATAATAACCCTCGATATTATTTCACAACACCTTGGCGCTAAGGTATTCTAGTGGGCCAGGATCCATATTTCACAATAACCTGAGTCAACTTTGGCTTTTTTCTCAAGTTACAGTTATTTAGGTAGTGATAGCCGAAGGGCTATGACCCCGTAATCTCCAGATCAACTATCCTAAAACCACCCTCATTAATAACTTAGCCCCGACCTTGGGGCACACTCACACAACACCCTCGGAAAGGTAACATGACCAACTTTGGGAAAAGGTGTCTTTTACGACCCTTGGATTTACGAACCAACCAACCTCAGAAAAGTAGATCAACCATCCTCAACAGAGGAAAACGTCTCTTGGAGGTGACCCACTCTACCAAAGGGCCTTCCCTAATAGCCCTTGGGGAGAATCTCCGTCCAAAGGGATATCACGGAGATATGAAAAAATGGTTAATGAGCCTCTAACAAAGAGACCTCGCACACACCCCTACCCTCTAGCCAGAATGTCTTATGGCCAGCTGGAGATACCTATTTTTTAAGGTACAGATTGAATCTGACCGAACACATGTCATGATCTGAACAAGCTATGTCAAACGGCCTCCTCCCTCTGCCCTCCTATAAATACTTAGGGAGGACCTTGGTAAGGATAGGAGAACTCTCACTAGTTTCCCAATCTCTGCTCTTTACTACTTCTCTCACAAATACTGACTTGGGCATCGGAGGCTCATCCCTTGGAAACACACTCCGGGGATTTCATAACCCTTGTTCTTCTAAGTGTTTCAGACATCTTCACACCGAAAGTTCCTCATTCAGGCCAGCATGTCATACAACGAGGATGCCACCGGGCATCATTTGGCATAGTCTGTGGGAATTTCTTCTCAGGTCACCATTGTTAAGACCCGACGTTCTAAGGACAAAGGACTATCGAATTCCCAGTCCACACCGGAAGCTCAAATAGTGACTGAACAACCTGTAGTAGAGACTTCATTGCCTGAGGATGAACATCCTCTGACGGTCATGATGAGCTTTCTATAAGCTTTTTAGTGCTCTGTTATGGCTAAAATGACCCAACAGCTCAACCAAAGGTGGTCACAACCACCTCCTGGGGGAAGGGCACCTTCTCCTAGCACCCGGCAAGAAAAATGCCTAAGGTCACCTCGCTGGAGCTCCATAAGTAGGGTTCTCATGATGAGTCTTCAATAGAGAATGTACCCTCCAGAGGATCTCGTGCAAGAGAAATGGTGTCAAATGAGCCCAGGACTTCCCGCTGGTGAAGTCCATCCCCGAACGGGAAGTCTCAATCTCCCTGTTGATGAAGTTACTCTAAAAAAAGAAGACGTCGCTCTTCACTGCCGGTGACTACCAGGTAGTGAGGAGAGGACAACACTACCATCTTCATGGAGAGAATACTGGAGAGGTTGGAGAATGTGGAAAAATAGGTTTCTCAAAAACCTGCCTGGTCAAGGTTGTCTGAGACCTTCACCGGAGAAGAATTACAATTCATCCGTGCAGTAGTAGAGGCACCTATGCTAAATGACTTCTTAGTACTGCGATTGGAAATGTATGATGGGTGCAGCAACCCCCAAGCTTACCTAACAAAATACAGGCACAACATGGTGTTGCATGGCGCTGATGACGCTACCCTCTGCAATTGTTTCAAAGTCACCCTTGTATAACTCCCTGGCTCCCAGAACCATAATGGGCTTCCAGGAGCTATCTACCACATTCACCCAGTAGTTAATCAAAAGTAGAGTGATGGCAAAGATGCTCGTCCAAATGTTTGACATAGCCAAAGAGAATGGGGAGACCATTCGGGACTATGTTGAGAGGTTCAATCAAGAAGCCCTAAGTGTGCCTGACTTCTACCCTGAGATCCACATCCTCACCATGATCAAGGGACTTAGGAGAGATTCACAACTCTTCTATGAGTTCTCTAATGATCCCCCCAACACCCATGGAGAATTCTGCCAAATGGCAGAACAACACATGATGGCTGAAGAACTACGGATGGGCGCACCAAAGTTTGATCACAATCACTCCGAGGGTCAGAGTCACCAACCTTGGTACCCAGCCAAGGGTGGGGGCAGACCTCAGAAATAAAGGGGGAAGAAGCTGATGTCGTTCACTCCCTTAAACACTACGAGAACGAACATGTTGATGGCTATGGAAAGACAAGGGAACCTGATCCAACGACCAAAGGCCATGACGTCGGACAACAAAAAGAATATGAAGAAGTTTTGTCAGTTCCACCGAGACCACGGGCATGACACCGAGGGCTACTTCCAGCTAAGAAAGTACATTGAATCTCTAATCAAACAGGGGCAACTTCGGCACTACCTATGGATACCATCGCCTAAGGGAAGAAGGAAAGAAGAGAGGAAAGGAGAAGATGAGGGCTACGATTCTGACCGACGTTAGAACCGAAGTCCCAGAAGGCATCCACCACCTCCGGCAGGAGTGATCCAAATGATCGCCACTGGAATACTCTCGGCCGAGAGGAAAAGCAAAGCCCGGGAAATCTCGATGATGGAATTCAGAAACCCGATGAACAAACTTGTTCAGAAAGATGGATCTATCATGAAGTTCCCTCATGATGACCCTCTCTTAATCACGGCAAGGATAGGGAGCTGAGACGTCAAAAGCGTGCTCATCGATTATGGCTCCAATGCTGATGTTCTATTCTGACTCTTGTTGCCAAACTTTGGCATCTCCAAGGGTGATCTTAAACCCATCACCTCCCCTACCTTCTGCATAGGTCCGTCCGAACTCCCTGTGTTCAGGTGGATCGATCTACCTATAATGCTAAGGGAAACCTTGGTTCAGAATAAGGAAGAGCTCTTTGGCTCCACAACGATGAGTTTCATCATCATAGATGTCCCTTCTTCATACAATGCCATCTTTAGAAGGCAAACACAAGGAAATCTTCACATTCGTCCAAATGAAAAGTACCTAATTGTCACGTTAGACACAAAGGAAGGAGACATGGAAATATTCATTGATTAGGCTGAAGTAAGGAAAGTCTTCATGAAGGCAAGACAGAGCCCAATGAAATTTCATGCGCAGACTTCGGGTGAGAAGAGCATGATCAGTAAACACACAATGAAAGAAGAAAAGAGTGACTTTGAAGAAACAGAAATAGTGGATGTAGAGCTTGTCCTGAGCCGAAGTACCCGAGTGGGGAGGAAACTCCCTGAATGTGACAAGGAAAAGCTTGTATCCGTTCTATTAATGAACAAAGATCTATTTGCCTACTCTTCGAGTGATATGGCTGGGGTGGACCCTGGCATAATCCAACATTGTCTTAAAGTGTGTCTGTAGGTGAAGCCTATTTAGCAGAAAAAATGTAGCCTCTCGGGACATAAGAACAACTTTGTTAAAACCAAAGTCCAACGGCTAATGAAAGCGGGAATAATAAGGGAGGTCAAGTACCCCGAATGGCTAAGCAACATAGTTGTTATGACAAAGGATGAGGGTGATAAACTCTGAATGTGCATTGACTTCTAAAAGATAAACGACGTCTGCCAAAGGATTCAAATCCTTTGCCACCAATTGACCAATTAGTAGACTCCACTATCAAATATGATTTGCTTAGCTTCCTTAATGCCTTTAGCAGATATCACCAAATTCGGATGAATCCTAAAGATGAGGACAAAATGCCTTCATTAGCAAAGTCGGTACCTACTGCTACGTGAGAATGCCTTTCAGCCTTAAAAATGCAGGAGCAACATACCAAAGGCTGATGAACAAGGTATTCAGCTCCTAATTTGGGAGAAATATGGAAGTGTATGTCGATGATATGTGTTACACTCGGAAAGGGCTGAATGACTAAGTCCCGGGTTAAGTGGATTAGTGGCATAAAAAGTTTCCTAATTTGGAAACTTAGCAATTAAATTGAGGAGACATGGAATTAATTAATGAATGGGCATAAAAGAGTATTGGACACTCTTGGAATAAACTTGGCTAAGGCCAAGAGAATTGGTGATGAAAATGGTGGAAATTTAAGTTGAGGGACTCAATTATTCAAAGGAAAAGTTTGTGGGAGGACTCAATTGAACAATTGAAGAAAGGTGGAGGGCCAAAGGAGGGATTAGACCATTTTGCATGGCATTTTAAGCCATGGCCGGCCATCCCATGATTTTTTCCATTTAAAATGGCCACATAAGCCTCCACTTGGAATATTAAAATGATCCCACCAACCTTGTCCCCCACTTGCCATATAATATAATATATTGACTATTCTTTGTCTCCCACTTTACATTATTTAATTCTCCCCACCATCACTTGTCCAATCAATACTTTAATGGCCATTTGACTTATTTTCCCACCCATTTGAATCAAATGGCCGGCCATTCCTCATAAATGTGCATTTGATATGCATTTTGGTGCATTTTCCCTTCATTTAGCACCATTTTTGGCCACCCTCTTTGAATATACATTTAATATGCATTTGGAATGCATTTGAGCCTCATTTCACTCAAGTATAGCCGGCCATCCACATTTCCCCCATTTCAAACATAACACTCATCTCTCTCTAGCTCACTTTGCTCTCCCTTCTCTCTAAGTTTCGGCCATGGCTTCTCCAAGCTCTCTTCATCTTCTTCCTTCACTCTAGTCTCGGCGATGACTAGAAACAATCATCCTCACACATGCAAACACATTTTCTTAGTGATTTCGTACTTCTAAACCCATCTAGAGCATGAATCAAGCAAGATGTTCAAGAAAACACTCTTGGAAGTTTTGGCCATATGGAGAAATTAGTGTTCTTGAGCTTCACTCATGAGCTCATGAACATGCATGGCGTTTCTAAGCCATGAGGAGCAAGAAAATCAAGGAAAACTTCAAGGAAGAACAAGCTCAAAATTTGGCCAAAGAAAGGTTGTAAGTAGAACCAAGATTTTCTTGGTAGTTCATGATTTTTGAGCTTATAAAAGTAAGATTTTACTTACTATTATATTCGGCCATTTTTGGGATTTTTGCAAAGGAAAGCCCTTGAGGATTCGTCCATGGAGGTTTATGGAAGAGAGCCAAGTGTTCTTGGCAAGTTTTGAAGTCTTGGAGGCCATGCAACCAAAGGACCATGAAGGTCACATGCATGGTGAGATTCGGCCAAATGGGAATCTTGGCATGCAAGGGTTTAAGCCATGTATTCATGGTAGTACATGTGTTCTTATGAACATGCAAGATGTTAGCCAAGAAATGAAGGTAAAAAGAAGAGATTTTGTAAGCTAAACAAGCAAGTGTACATTCGGCCATGTCTTGTTTAGTGTGACTTGACATTTTAGCCATGGTATTCTTGGCATTTTTGGGTTCTTTGATGTATGTGGACCAAAATATCAAAGAAGAAATGGAAAGTAAATTCGGCCTTAGTGCCATTTTTGTGTGGATGTGTGTAAACCATGTGTTCATGGTATCTAGGTGTTCCTAGTAAAAAGTGAAGCCAAAATGGTAAAGAAAAGGTGAATGATGAATTCGGCCATGATGACAAGTTTGTGAAAAATTGGTGTTAGCCAAGTATTCTTGGCATAAATGGTCCTTAGAAAACTTATGGGACTAAATTGAACAAAAGAAGGAAATAATAGGACAAATTCGGCCAAGAGATAAATTTGAAGGCCCAATTTGAAAACCAAGTGTTCTTGGTGGTAAATGGTCCAGAAACTCCTAAATGGGCTATTTTGGGCCATATTGGTGAAATTGGAAAAATGGGCTAAATTGCCTAAATGGGCTTCATTGAGTTAGACTTGGACAGAGAAGTTGGGCCAAGTCCAGAAAAGAAATAAAATGCCAAGTGGGCCTGAGAGGCTAAAGTAAATAAAAGGCCAAATGGGCCTGAGAGAATAAAAGGCCAAGTGGGCCTAAATTCTAGAAAATCCATAAAAGGCCAAGTGGGCCTGAATTCCAGAAAAGGCCAAGTTGGGCCTAAACTTGCAGAAAAGGCCAAGTTGGGCCTAAATTTCCAGAAAATAGTAAGTTGGGCCTGGATTCCAGGAAAAGGCCAATATAGCCCCGAGTTCACAGAAAGTGGGCCTCAGTTCACAGAAAAGGCAGAATTGGGCCTTACCTCCTTAAGTAGAGGTTGAGTAAGTTAAACCAAGTATGCTTGGTAAATTATGGTTCTCTTGTTTAATGGAAAGCAAATTATTAACTTGCTAGATGTTTTGGGCTTATAGGTCCATTAAGGAAAAGATAAGTTCCAACAACAACAGAGCAAAGAAAGGCAAGGACAATGAGCAAAAGGTTACACAAATGGTGGTAAGAATCCCTATACTCACTCTCTGCATGGTATATTTTCCATGACCTTTCATTGTGAGTATTAGTGCCCCTATGTGATGGTCAAAGAACCAAGTGACCATAGGTGTGCATGTCAGGGCTATGTGGTTGTTACTTTTTGTGAGGACTCATGATACTTTCTTAGTTGAATAATTGGGGCACATGCATAAGTGCATAACTGTGGTTCTGGATGAGGTAGTCGAAGTAGTGTTGCTTTGGCAACTATGGTTATGGTTTACTCATGAGTAATTAGCAAGCATTTAGGGCTAGGAATTGAGTTTGGCCAACTCAATTCCCAAGCTAAGGAGTGCTCAGTAGGTTATAAAAATAAATGGCATGCCGGGATTAGTGGTATGGTTTATGCTAATGCTTGCGATGCCCACGATGACATGGAACATGATGTTATGAGGACAGTGTTGTGTGTGTTGAGTTGCGTGCTTCTCTGAAATTGTTTGTGCATGCTGACCCATATTATTATTGTTATTGTTATTGTGCTATATCTTGTGTTTTCTTTGTTTTAGTGTTTTCCTTGGCAGGAACATGGATTAATTGCCATTACATTCTTGGCACAAGTTTAGGCTTTGGAAGCCATATGATGACTTTGAAAGTCATGAGTTAATTACCTCACTAGGCATTGGATGCCGTCGGGATTCTTACTGAGTTTTATAACTCACCCGCCCTGATATATATTTTGTAGGTAATGGATTGCTTGAAGGGTCAAGCTAGGAGTACTGGAGTACTCATTTTAAATTGCTAAAGGGTTGGGTATGTGTTTGGTATTGCTCATTATATTCATTTGACTCTAAGTGACTTATGTGGTATAGATTGCTTGTGAATCAAGCTAATGGTTTGGACTTCCTTGTGCAGGCTTATGGAGTTTAGAAGTTGTGGGAACAAGGTCTATTAAGCTGGAATGTGTTCCAGGTTATTATGAGTCGAGGTTTGGGTAGTATGAGAGCGTGGTCTGTAAAACCTGAACCTGGCTAATTAGAGACATATAGCATCCTTGGTACATTTTCTTTTCCAAGTAGGTGATGCTTTATTGTTGCCATTATGATCGTGATTAGCTTTGGATGATTATATGCCATGTTTGCATGGTTTTATGCAGATGGAATGCCATGATGGATATTCATGTTATGTGTACTAGACTTGGCTGATGCTCATGGACATATAAATGTGTTTTCAAACTTGAAATGAGATGGGCTTCTTGGTTGCCATGCATTGGATTAGTACACTTGATGGACACACATTCTATGCACTTAATGGATTAAGTGTATGCTTTACTTGTATTACAAGTGTAATTAGTTGAGTATGTGCATCTAAGGAAAGATTTCCAGTGAATCTGGATATGCATGGATATTGTTGCCTAGTTGTTGAGATGGCATCTAAAGACTTGTGTGTGTAACTGGCTAAGTGGTAAAGTCCATAAATGGAACACTAGAATTCCACATAGGTATTAGCTCGTTCCTGAAGAGCACCCTGACAACACATTGAAAGTATTTAAGTAACAAGCTAGTACCAGAATAGATCCTGGAGTCACGCCGTAGGTGCTCATAATATTTAATTAAGCCCTTCCGTTTAAGTAACTTCCGCTGCATTACTCTGATAATCGGGCCCAGGTGGGCCAGGGGCAGTTTGGGGCGTGACAGATGCTACGAAGGAGGCAGTTTGGATCAAGAAGTTCATCACTGAACTTGGAGTGGTTCCAAGCATTGCCGACCCGTTAGAGCTTTATTGTGACAACAATGGAGCAATCGCACAGGCTAAGGAACCTCGATCTCACCAGCGATCCAAACACATACTTCAACACTATCATCTAATCAGGGAGATCATCGAGAGGGGTGATGTAAGGATATGTAGGACTTCGACAGACAGCAACATTGCTGATCCACTGACAAAGCCCCTTACAAAGCAAAAGCATGATAGTCATTCTAGGTCCGTTGGTATTAGATACATGGATGATTGGCTTTAGTGCAAGTGGGAGATTGTCAGTGTTATGCCCAAAAGCCAATCATGAGATGATTGTATTTTTTGCACATTGAGTCATGATGTTTTATTAAGGCATTAATCCAGCAATTATGTTTGTTGTTTTGTTTCTACGTAACTTAACAAAACATAATTGCAACCCTAGAATAATGATATTCTTAAACGTCCCTAGTCTAGTATTATTGTGGAATGGGTTGCAATAATATATAACGACTAGCATATGTGGAGACTAATATGAGATATGTAGTCTACATATGGGTACAAGTTGGAGAACTTGTGTACTGGACCAACCCACCATGAGAACACTACATGGATCGTTATATGAGTGTCATAAGTGATTCTCATAGTGATCATGGTATATGTAGTCCTTCGACCTAAGATCCTCAAGGTTCCCTACATGTGAGTCACATACTTTGATACTTTCCTTTGTTGCTCGTAACTGAGTGAACTTGAAGGAGGTCATTGGGTATGCCACATATTATGCGGAGGGATTTGTATGATCAAGATAGGATTTGTCTCTCCTATGTAACAGGAGTGATATCTTCGGGCCCCTTCATAGAGTAAGACTTAGAAAATGCATGGCCATGCTCGGATGAGTTGATATACGATATCAATGTCATCAGCTTAAGTTAGTCTACTCGGTAATCAAGAAACCAAAGATTGGGCTATATGAGAGTGACACATTCCATGTCTCGTGCTTAGTCTTGATATCTTGGACAAAGGGACAATGGCATATATCAGTGATGATCATAAAGGTTTAGTCGAATCACCGACAATCTTGTCACTTGGGTAGCAATGATGTGTTGCTAGACACCGCTCATTGCTTATGATCATAAATGTGATTTATGATCATTGCCAATGTGGCAAAAGCCTATTGGGTCGCACCCACAGAGCTATTTGGATCATTAGAGTGCATGGGCTAATTATTTGGGTTATGGTTTCACTTTAATTTCATATTAATAATGGGCCAAAGAGTTGAGCCATTATTAAGTCTGAAATTAAATCCTAATTGGATTAGGGCTTTGAAACCCATTAGGCCTGGACGTTGAGTCTCACTATAAATACAACTTATAGTGAGAAATTCGCAGGTCTCCTTGCCCTAGCCTCCCAAAAGGACAGCCACACTCTTCTCTTGCAATTCCTTGGAGGGCGTAAGCTAGCACTGCGAGTGCAAGAGAAACGCATCTACCGGGACGTGGTGGAAGCGTGGTGATCCCGAGAGGCTCGTGTGGATACGTTAGAGAGCCTGAACATGTCAACTGTTCAGGTTTTGTGATTCGACTCTATAGTTGAGTGAGAGATCTCAACCAAAAATTAGGTATGAAAATTTTCGAACACCCGGTTTACCCCGTTTCACTTGGATCCTGGAAGGTTTCGGTTAAATTCCGCTGAGCTGTTTGGCTCCCGAAACCCAACACAAGGTGCTCACCAAAGCAGCAAAGAATGAAGGTAACCTCAGCTCTGAAGAACATCCTTGGAACAAAGACTGTGAAAAGGCTTGTGATGAACTCAAGAGCTACTTAACCCACCTACCAACACTTCAGTAGCTATTGGAAGGAGAAGCTCTCATCCTTTACCTCGCAGTTACCAAAAAGGCCGTAAGCTTGGTACTTGTAAGGGAAGAGGGAGGAAAACAGTGGCTAGTATACTATGCAAGCAAGTCCCTAGATGGTGCCGAAGTTAGGTACCCTCTCTTGCAAAAGGCCATCTATGCTCTAGTGTTGGCAAGCAGAAGGCTGCGGCCTTACTTCCAACGTCATCCTATCATTGTTCAAAGTAACCTACCTTTTACGTATGTCATGAGGAAGGTAGACCTATCAGGACCTTACCTCAGGCTTGGCCTAGGCCAAAAATGTATAAAAAATACATTAAAGACATAAGGGACTCAAATGAAAATGTAGATAGTGGTGTATATGTGCAACCTAGAACTATAGGGTCCAAATTGAACATGAGTAATGGCTTAGGTGCTAATGGCGGAAAACAAAGATTAAGGGCTAAATTGAATGTTCTTTTGGGTGCTTACACTTATCTTAAGGTTAGATTATGGAGCGCCATGCAAAGAAATGGTGCAACTGAGAAGGGCATTATGCCCGATTTGTGCACCACGTGGTCTATTACCAGAAATGCATGCTTCCACTCAAACTAATGACATGATTTTGGGTCAAAGTACCAATTTAAGCTTAACCAAGTTCTTGGCTTGGTGTTCTTCATGTTCTTGGTGTTGAAGTGCTGGGTCCATGCCAATTTTTTGGTGATTAAGGCTTGAAGTGAAGAATGAAGCTAACATTTGGTGATTTTGGCACTAGGCGGCCTTGCACTTGAGTTACCAAGGTTGGTTTTGAAGGTTTAAGTGTTAACCAAGAGCTCAAGCTTGTGATTGGTAAGGTTTCATAAAATTCTACTTGATTTTGGTAATGATTCCATGTTCAAGTAGATTAATGTCTTCTAAGTGATAGTATTATTGAGCTATATGATCTTAGATTGCTAGATGGGGCATATTGGAACCTTCGGGTTTATGTGAGTTTTTGGCTAGCTAGTCAATAATGGTAAGTACTAAGGTTCAAGGTAAGTAGGCCAACTTATATTTTAACTTAGAGCTCTAGTGGAATGGAGTTGGATTAGCAAAGCTTGGAGTGCAAACTATGTGTGTGTACTTTATGTGTGTGTACTTGCTAGTGGTTTTGGCCGAAAACGGCATTGTGTTGTGGTGTGTGTGTTGTGTGCTTGTTTTCTTGGATGTGCATGCTAATGCCTTGTAGATGTTGTTATTATGTATATATGTCTCGGATATCATGTGTATATGCCATTATGCTTGTGTTTTTTTTTTTTTTGTGTTTTCTTGTCTTTCTTGTAGGTTAAGTAAGGCTTGTGGAGGTTAAGCTTTTAAGCTTAACTAAATTAGCTCATTGAGCTGTAGTGAACCTTATTGAGTTTATAAACTCATGCCCCTTATTGTATATGTTTCAGGAAAAGGCTTAGAGTTTGAGTGATTATGTGTGTAGCTTGTGTGCTAAGTTATTGCACTTTTTGTCAAGGTATGTGCCAAAACCGAAAGCTTGGCTTATGAGTACAATGTGAAGGCTTTATGGTTATTGCTCAAACTTATGTGTTTGAGTCTTGCATGCTTTGTATAGAGTTGTGGGACAAGTCTAGGAGGAGCTATGGATGTGTGTTCATGGGCATTAGTGTTTTGGTTTGCTTTCATGACCATGAATTTGGTCATAGAACTTTTCCTTCAATATTTGATATTGTATTGCACCTTTAAGGTGGCTCTCGGGTATTATAGATGAGTGTGGGTATGTAAGCATAACTTATGGCCATTTTGGACAATGAGTACTCTTGGTACATTTTCAAGTGATTAGTACTAGTTTGGAGGCCATTTTGTGTATGTATATAGCCTTGGTTGGAACATGGACTTGTGTATATATTATGAATGGATGAATGCCAAGTTATGCTTTGAATTATGTGCTTATGGATTTGTCCTATTGAGCTAAACCTCTTGTGACTCTTATTAGGCCGAATGTGCATTAACATGAAAAACAAGTTTTTAACTTGAGATATGATGGGCTTCTTGTTTGCCATGCATTAAAATGCCACACTTGATGGGCACACACTTTAGACACTTAGAGATTAAAAGCGTACTCGCCTTACCTTGTGTTGCAAGTAATATATGGGCCTTGCCTTGTGCTACAAGTTAAGTACTTAGAACTACCTAGTAAGCCTCATAGGGCACCTCCTAGGCCTCAACCTTAAGAAAATAAGACTTAAGTTACAAAACTGAAAGTTGACCGAAACTAAAGTTTACTCATATCTCTTATAACTACATTTGTCTAATAACTTTCATGGTAGCTTAATGAGTGGCACTGTAAGTGCACAGGTTAGGGTCTATGTGGGGTGTGATAGGCTTTGTTGGTATCAGAGCTTATGGTTTATAGCTTCTGATTAAGTATAGTGTTTAGCCTAGACTTGTTCCTACATAGGTTTATATAAGACTTGTACTTATTGAGCTTATTTGAATAGATGCATCTTGAGTACAGGATGAGAACCCGAGGTAGGGAAAGAAAATCCCTTGCACAAAAAGAAGACAGGGCAGCCCATCCTAGAGATGGAATGCTTACAGGGGAGCCTGAAGGGCAGTTAGAGGCCATAGAGCCTAATTTGGCTTAAGAGCCAAATGCCAGGGTATATGTACCTGGACTAAGCAGAGGTAGACAGGATAAAATGGAACAAATGATGGAAACACTATAAGCCACTGTGGCACAGCTTGTGGTGGGAATGCAAGCCTTGGCTAGAGGCCAAGCCCAGTCACAAGAGAGCCTAGAGCAAGTAATAGCAGGGGAAAATATTGAGGGTGAAGGTAGAAGAAGTAGAAGGCTTGGAAAAGAGGTAGTGAATTATGATCAGTCAAGCAAGAATGGAGGAAACCAAGAGGAAGATGAGGGTGATGAAAAGAGGAGACACCCCAGGGCCAGAAGGATGTGGTTTAAGGTGAGACAAGAAGCTAGAGCTAAAGTCGAAGAGAGTCCAGAAGTACAAGAGCTGGACACTTATACATCTTCAAGGAGGGCTGAGCCTCCTGCTGAAATTATAGCCAGAGGAAGGCCATCTAGGGGTGGAAACCAAGACATGGAAGTTAGAGAAGAAAGATCTAGAAGGGGTGGCTTAAAGAAGGGCTAGTTGGAGGGATTCCTGGCACTAAAAGCTCTAGTATTTAAGGGTGGTTGTGACCCTGATGAAGCTGAGTTATGAGTATACCAAGTAGAGAAGATATTTGAGAGGATGGATGTGTCCTCTACCTAGAAGGTGCTACTAGGCACTTTTAGACTAGAAGGAAATGCATAGCTCTAGTGGAGAGCTGTACAAACAACATACCAGGAGAGGAACCAGAGAAGGCCACCTACAAGGAGGAGGTTTATGAGATGGGTTGATTTCCTCCAGGTCTTCCAACAATAATATGTGAGTGAGGCCTAAAAAGATCAAAACAAGTGGAATTTGACCACTTGGATAAGGGAGACCTTAGTGTTATGGAGTATGAACAGAAATTCAACAGCTTGATTAGATATGCTCCATAATATGATGGGCAGGAGGAATTGAAGACTAAAAGATTTTCGAGAGCCTTAAGGCCTGAGCTGAGACAAATCCTTAGAGCTATGGGAGCTAGGGATTACTACTCAGTCATGCAAAGTGCTATTGCCCTTGAGCAAGAATTGAAGGAGCAAACCAAGAGTGGTCCTAGAAGTGGAAGTGGATCACAGAACGGACAAGAAAAGAGGCCGAGAGAAGAGGTTGAGCCAAGTGGGGGAAGAAAAGGAAACAAGAAGGAGAAAGGGCCACAACAGTATGGTCTTCAGTGTAGTTCTTGTGGAAAGTTTCATGGCAACAAGCCATTCTTCAAAACTTCTAGTGGATACCACAAGTGTGGAGCCCTAGATCACTGGGTGAGAGATTGCCGAAAAAGGGGGGATGACAGAAGAATGCTGGGGAGGTTTAACCCCATAGGGCCTGGTAGGCAGATGCCTATGCCCCAGTTGAGGAAAAATGTGCCTAACGAATGGGGGAGGCAAGAACCAAGGTTGCCTTAGGATCAGAGGAGGCCCAATGCACCCCCTGGCAAGGTGTTTGCTAAAAAGGTGCAGGAAGTACCAGAGTCCAAGGCAGTTGACAGGGAGACTAGTTAGTAGAGGACTAGTAGGAGAGCCTTGAAAGGTACTATTTACCTTAATGGCCAGTTAGTGTTTGCACTATTTGATACTGGAGCTTCATTGTCTGTAATTTCTGCTAGCTTGGTTAAGACCATGAATTTAGAAGTAATGTACATGACAAACATGTATTTGGTTAAAACTACTGGCAATGAAGTTTTGTTTACATATCACATGGTTGAAAATTGTGTGATTCAAATTAACAAGCTGAAACTGAGAGCAGACTTGATAGTGCTAGACACTTATGACTATGATGTGATATTGGGCATGAACTGGCTGAGTGAGAATAAAGTGATTATAGATTGTCATGCTAGACAATTATTGATGCCTGGTTGTGAACCATATGAACTGGATAAATCACTAGAGTTAGCTTTGGATTACCAAATTGAAGTGTTGAGACTAATAACTCTAGAAGATGAATATGAATGCCTGGAACTAAATGACCATGAAGTAGCTAATGAACTTAGGTAGATACCTATAGTTCAGGATTTTCTAGAAGTTTTCCCTACAGACCTACCTGGATTACCACCCAAGAGAGAGGTGGAGTTTGAAATTAGACTGGTACCAGGAGCAGCACCAGTGTCTACTGCTCCATATAGGATGGCACTACCTGAAATGGTAGAATTGAGAAAGCAGTTAGATGAGTTGCTTGAGAAAGGGTTCATCAGACCCAGTGTGTCTCCTTGGGGAGCACCTATCATATTTGTGAAAAAGAAGGATGGAACCCTTAGGCTCTTTATAGATTACAGAAAGCTTAATGCTTTGACCATTAAGAACAAGTATCCCCTCCCCCAAGAATAGAAAATCTATTTGACTAGTTGAAAGGAGCAAAGGTGTTTTCAAAAATAGATCTAAGGTCTGGTTATTTCCAGTTAAGAGTTGAGGAGGAAGACATACCTAAGACTGTTTTCCGGACTAGGTATGGACACTTTGAATATACAGTAATGACATTTGGGCTTACAAATGCACCTACATTTTTCATGGACTTAATGCAGAGGCTGTTCAGAGTGTTGGGTTTCGGGAGCCAAACAGCGCAGCGGAATTTAATCGAAACCCTCCAGGATCCAAGTGAAACGGGGTAAACCGGGTGTTCGAAAATTTTCATACCTAATTTTTGATTGAGATTTCTCACTCAACTGTAGAGTCGAATCACAAAGCCTGAACAGTTGACGTGTTCAGGCTCTCTATGGTATCCACACGAGCCTCTCGGGATCACCACGCTTCCACCACGTCCCAGTAGATGCGTTTCTCTTGCGCTCGCAGTGCTAGCTTGTGTCCTCCAAGGAATTGCAAGAGAAGAGTGCGGCTGCCCTTTTTGGAGGCTAGGGCAAGGAGACCTGTGAATTTCTCACTTTAAAAGTTGTATTTATAGTGAGACTCAACTTCCAGGCCTAATGGGTTTCAAAGCCCTAATCCAATTAGGATTTAATTTCGGGCTTAATAATGGCTCAACTCTTGGGCCCATTATTAATACGAAATTAAAGTGAAACCATAACCCAAATAATTAGCCCATGCACTCTAATGATCCAAATAGCTCTATGTGTGCGACCCAATAGGCTCTTGCCACGTTGGCAATGATCATAAATCACATTTATGATCATAAGCAATGAGCGGTGTCTAGCAACACATCATTGCTACCCAAGTGACAAGATTGTCGATGATTCGACTAAACCTTTATGATCATCACCGATATATGCCATTGTCCCTTTGTCCAAGATATCAAGACTAAGCACGAGACATGGAATGTGTCACTCTCGTATAGCCCAATCTTTGGTTTCTTGATTACCGAGTAGACCAACTTAAACTGATGACATTGATATCGTATATCAACTCATCCGAGCATGGCCATGCATTTTTCTAAGTCTTACTCTATCAAGGGGCCCGAAGATATCACTCCCGTTACATAGGAGGGACAAATCCCATCTTGATCATACAAATCCCTCCGCATGATATGTGACATACCCAATGACCTCCTTCAAGTTCACTCAGTTACGAGCAACAAAGGAAAGTATCAAAGTATGTGACTCACATGTAGGGAACCTTGATGATCTTAGGTCGAAGGACTACATATACCCTGATCACTATGGGAATCACTTATGACACACATATAACGATCCATGTAGTGTTCTCATGGTTGGTCGGTCCAGTACACAAGTTCTCCAACTTGTACCCATATGTAGACTACATATCTCATATTAGTCTCCACATATGCTAGTTGTTATGTATTATTGCAACCCGCTCCACAATAATACTAGACCAGGGACTTTTAAGAATATCATTATTCTAGGGTTACAATTATGTTTGTTAAGTTACGCAGGAACAAAACAACAAACATAATTGATGGATTAATTCCTTAATAAAATATCATGACTCAATTGTGCAAAAATACAATCATCTCTTGATTGGCTTTTGGGCACAACACTAACACAGAGTGCACCTGACTTAATGCAGAGGGTGTTTAGAGTACACCTAGATCACTTTGTGGTAGTTTTCATTGATGATATATTCGTTTACTCAATGGATGAGGAAACTCATAAAGAACACTAAAGGTGGTGTTTGGCTTGCTCGAAGGACATAAGCTTTATGGGAAGCTGAGCAAATGTAAGTTTTGGACTTAAGAAATTGGATTTTTGGCTCATGTGATAAATGATCAAGGATTGGCTATGGATCCTGAAAAGGTTAGGTCATTTTTGGATTGGAATCAACCCTAGAATGTGAGAGAAGTTAGAAGTTTCCTGGGGTTAGCTAGCTATTACAGGAGATTTGTTCCAAAATTCTCTGTTATAGCAGCACCTATGATCCAATTAACCAGAAAGAACTAGAAATTTGTCGGGGAAAACAAATGTGAGGAAAGCTTCCAAGAGCTTAAAAGGAGGCTGACAACAGCTCCTGTGTTACTTTTACCAAATCCTAAAAAGGACTATAAGGTGTGCACTGATGCATCTCATATAGGGCTAGGCTGTGTCCTAATGCAGGAAAAGGAAGCTATTTCTCCTTTTAGATACACCATTCCATTGAGGTGAACCAGGCAAAGTGAGTTGTGATACTATGCTACACTCCATTGGATAGTCAAGGAATTCTCAATATAAGTATTCTCTGCCTCGCTTTGATTGAAGTACTTTGATACTCTTCCTAAGTTTATTTTCAACTTGATTATTTAATTCTTTGAACTTTCCAAAGGAATATGACTTGTGTCTCATGAGATACACATAGCCATATCTACTAAAGTCATCAGCAAAGGTAATGATGCATTGGAAACCTCCTCTAGCATGTGTAGACATAGGGCAACATACTTCCCTATGTATGAGTCCTAGTAAGTCATTAGCCCTTTCACTTTGCCCTGTGAATGGGGCTTTGGTCATCTTGCCCAATAAACATGACTCACATGTCTTATATGATTGAAAATCAAATGAGTCCAAGAGTCCATCCTCATGGAGCATGGATATGCAGGTCTCATTTATATAGCCTAGACGATAGTGCCAGTGTTACCCACTCTGGGGTAGTCCAGTTATGGTGCCAAAACTGTGCATTTAAACTCCCAGGTTTGGTGTGTCCTGAGGTCATCAAAACAACACCACTAGTGTACATACTCAAGTGACCCTCTTGAGCACTATGTAAATACATGCATATTGGTCTAACCATAACACACATATTTACATTTATGCACACTATGGCAGCTAAGAAGGAAAACACAAGCACAAGTCTTAGTTTTGGCTTCCACACATTAGGCAATCTTGTTAAGTTCTAGTGACCAGCCACTACACCTGTAACTTCCACTAATAAAATGTATCATTCTAGCCATGTACCCCCTATTTTATTTACTCCATTATCAAGTAGAGACTTAGAGTAAACCAATGAATTTTTTTTTACATCAATAGCCCACCTACGGACCATGTTATGGATTTTTTTAAGTTGGTTACAAAATTCTGACCAATGAACAGTAACTCAGCCAAATTTGCAACGTCATATCTTTGGCTACAGGGAAATTCCAAATCCCAGTGAACCCTATAGATGTCATCTAGTTGTGGTCAGAATTACATACCAGGATTGATTCTACATAGTGATATTTCAAACTTTAGGTCCATAGTCAAAATTCTGGCAACTTTTGGACCATTTTGCCCATACAATTTTTCCAAACCATGCAAACACTTCATTCACAAGGGGAAATCCCTCCAAGGCTATCCCATATATGTCCATTACACATTGGAATTACATTACCTTTCTTTTAATAACATTATGTGGCCAAAACAGAATTTACAAGTAAACAGCCCATCATTCACACTTAGGCAGCTTTGCACCACATCATTTACATAGCCAAAACCTTACTCAAGTGTTCACATACTTGAATCATTTTACATACACTACATGTAAATGTATACATGCACTAAAATATGCTCTTAAATCCACTAAATATGTACCCTAGGTTACAGGAGATCCTAAGACACAATGGACTCCAAAAACAGGATGTTAGACAGCTGCTGCACAACACAATAAGTACCACCACTAAAAATACCAAATGTGCTCATAAAATCACCAAAATTTCTAGATAGTAACTAGACATATGGAAGTTAATGTACCTAAAAGTTCAGATTAAAACTCAGGCCAGAAAGGTTATTTTCAAGATGATCTTTCATCTGGACCTGAAATGACAGAATTGAGGGGAGTAAGTTTCATTGAGAAAATTAGTAAGGCTAGCACTTGGATTCAATAGGCAATGTAACCATCATTAAAACATGCATCCAAAGACACTAAAACACAAAAACCACAATGTATATATTCAAGATATAGCAACCAAATGCAGCAGCCAAACACAAACAACAAACACATGAAATGTGGCTGCAACATATACCATAGGTTAGTCCATAAAACACATAATAAACATAACCAAATCACTATGGCAGCCCTCCTCAAGTTAATGCTTGGTATTAGGAGGATTTTAACACTAGTTAGTATTAACTTTGGGCTGTAGAAACCCTCATTTTACTGCCATCTTTGTGCACTTCACACTAGGTCACAAAACCTTCAATAAGTGCACTCCTCTCACTAAGCTTGGTTCATCAACCTAATGGCTCTCTTCCAAGCTTAGCCCTAGCTCCATGGTTACTTGAAAATATAGAAAACAATCCATGAGAGCAAGATAATCCTTATCAAAGTGGGTAGGCCGAAAATCAAGCTTGATCCTTGAAGTATGCAAGAAATAGCTCTAGTTTGCTTCCAATTGCTTCCTTTTGCCTTCAATTTCAATCAATTGCAAGTTTGAAGGTGTGGTGGCCATGGAGGAAGTAGCTATGTTCTTGGGATGTGGGGGATGAAAATGAGAGAGGGATAGGTGATTTGGCCACTTAAATGGCCTTAAATGACCTTAAGGGCACAAAACACACTCAACAAGCTTAACCTTGCTTTATGTCATTTTCTTTTTCACTAATTATGGTTTATTTGTCTTAAACTCACTGGTACACATGTGCCCAACATTTTTGACTAATTATCAAGTCTTGGCTGCCTCCCCCATTATGGGATAACCCCACAATTCCACCCTTAGACTTAAGTCAAAAGCTTGAACACCTTAAGGTTTACACTAGGACATTTAGGTCCTTATTGCCTTTAGTGTTTCCTTTGTCCAAACTTGTCTTCCATGAGCAATTTGTTCCTCTAATAGCACTTTCATACCATTCATATCCTTCCCATAACTCTCCAATTCTCTTTCTTGAGAGTTTTGCAATTGAGTACCCGAATTTCCAAAACCTTACAAAAAAGTCCATAGGTTGCTTGACAAACAAGTAATCCTTAAGGCTTTTCTTGGGGACCAAGTTACCAACTTGGAACACTTTTAAGGAGGTGTTGATCATGCCTTTTACCCCCCACACTTTAATCACTATGGTGAGAATTACACAATATAATGGTTTTTAGCCACTATGACACACTTGTAATTCTCCCATTTTGTAAGGTGGTAACAACCAGAGATAGGTCGGGTTCAAATCATTAAATCTAACCTTCTTAGTATTCACATTATAGATTGGATCTTCAAGTTCTAAAACATGCAACCCAGTGCTAAGTTGGGCACTACCATAAAAGATTTCATTCTAATAAATAGAACAACATTTATCCTTTATTATAAATGAAAAACCTTTCTTGTCCAAATAAGAAACAGAAATCAAATTTCTACTAATAGTAGGCACAAAGTGGCAGTTGTCTAATTCTAGAACTAATCTACTAGGCAAAGTGAGAACATAAGTCCCTACGACTAAGGCAGCAACCCTTACTCCATTTCCAACACGTAGGTCCACTTTATCTCGGGCCAATCTTCTACTTCTACTTAGATCCTACGCATTTGTACAAATGTGAGATCCACATCCAATATGCAATACCTAAGATGAAAAAGTAGAAAGTTAACCTTTTTAACAAAAATACCTGAAGTGGAAGTTTTACTTCCCTTTTCCTTAGCAAGTTCTTCAAGATAGAGCTTGCAGTTGCACTTCCAGTGTCCAGGTTGCTTACAATGGAAGCACTCCCCTTTCTCTGCCACACCACCAGAAGGTTTCAGTGCAGCTAAATAACAATTAGCGATGGACTTTCCTTTAGCTTTGTTCTTCTTCTTGTTGGCTTTTCCTTTTCCCTTGTCCTTTTGAACAATTAAAATAAGCTTAGCCTTCTTAAGGTTTTTCTCAGTAGTTCTCAACATGTTGAGCAATTCAGGGAGGGACTTGCCAAGATTGTTCATGTTATATTCATGATGAATTGACTGTAGCTTTCAGTCATTGATTACAAGACTACATCAACAGCCAACTCTTTATGAAGAACAAGTCCCAAACTCTCAAGATCCTCAATGTATCCAATCATCTTGAGCACATGAGGACCCACAGGAGTTCCTTCGGGCATTTTGCACTAAAACAATGCCTTAAAGGTCTCAAACCTCTTATGCCTAGCTTCCTCTTGGAAGAGCATTTTGAGATGTTCGATCATATCCAACGCTCCTATGTTCTCATGTTGCTTCTGGAGCTTAGATTCCATGGTAATAAGCATGAGGCAAGCAACATCCAAAGCATCATTAGAATGCCTTTTATGAGCATCCCTTTCAGCTCTTGGAGCAGTGGCAGCATGCTCATTTGAAATTGGCTGCTCTAGGACATAAGCCTTTCTCTCTTACTTGAGGACTATCCTCAAATTTCAGTACCATTTGAGAAAGTTGGTCCCATTCAGTTTTTCCTTGTCAAGGATCAACCGCAACAAAAAAGTTGGTGTGTTTTGTGCCATGGTTATCTACAATTGTAAATATGCATTGTAAGAGTCATGCATTTTAATTCATTTAATAAGGACTTTTATTAAATGATAGTCCCACTATTTTACTCAAAATCATAACCCTCGATATTATTTCGGAGCACCTCGGTGCTAAGGTAATCTAGTGGGCCAAGATCCATATTTCACCACAACCTAAGTTAACTTTGGCTTTTCTCTCAAGTTACAGTTATTTTGGTGGGCAAACTCCTTCCTAATTGCATTTCATGCAACTCTTGGATAGTTGTGTGAACAACACTTGTCCAAGCTCATCTCATGAACTTAAGCCCAACCCTATGCCTTTAAGTCTCCAATCCTATTGGGATGACTTAGTTAAGTCAATCCCAAAGTTAGCAATTTGGATATCACTATTATCCCATCGTGCCTTACCAAGATGAACATAGGTGCTTTGCTTTGGCAAACCTACCCAATGTTGCTCAAAGTCTTGACGAGTGCCAACATTTGGAAGGCATCACATTTAATGACTTAATATTTGGTTTCAGGGATTTTTCCTTTTGATCTCACCAATTATTGTCTCCGATTGTCTTATACATTCATCACATACAAATATAAAACATGGATCATATGCTAACAAGAAAGTAAATGTTACATGGTTATAGCCCAAACTATGCAATATTCTCAAGCCAATGAGAATATCATATAAGCATAAGAAAAGACAAAGGGTCTTCACAAGCTCCTTCTCTTTCTTACTTGGTTGCCCTTTTGTTGTCACTTCCTTGGACGATCCCATAATGTACAATTACATTAATAATAGAAACCTTGAGTTACATTCGAGGCGAGCAAGGTGAGAAGAGAATGTACAATGAGAATAACAAAAGTAAGACACGACTCGCAGGCCGTATTTACAAGTACAACCAATCAAGGGCTATAACCATGCACCATGCTACAACCACCAATTAGCTTAACATGTCAAATCTCATTCAAAAAAAAGCCAGGCCAATTAATGCATGTTGATTAACTAGATTTTATTAATGTGGCACTTCGCATACGGCAGCCCCACTGGCCGGTCAGTGGGCGGTGGTCTCACTGACCGGTCATGGGGAGCTGCCCTTGCAAGGGGTTGTGAAGGGGGCAACGCCCCTCCAGTGCAAAAAATTGCCTTACAATTTTATTGCCCAAGATCTTCTATTTCGAACAAGTAAGCACCTGAGACCACCTCCATTCGAACCATCAAAAGTACTATACTTTTAATGCCCGAATAGCTTGAATCTGATCCATGCTAAGATTTTGCAACTATTGCAAGAATCCTAATCAATATAGGTATCACATATCAATTTTTGTCATTTCTTCATATATCTCATATATTCATTATGAGTTTTAGTTTCATGCATCATGAATCAATCTAATTAATCATGATCGAAAGCAACCGTACATACAATATATCAAGCAATTTGACATTCAATCCCGATTTAGGGTTTCACCAATAGCTCTGATACCACTGTAGGGTTTCAGGAGCCAAACAAGCATAGCAGAATATAACCAAAACCCTTTAGGATCTAAGTGAAACGGGGTAAACCTGGTGTTCAAAAATTTTCATACCTAATTCGGTTGAGATTTTTCATCTAAATATAGAGTCGAATAAAATCTACAGTATCCACAAAAGCCTTTCGGGATCACCACGCTTCCACCATGTCTTGACAAATGCGTTTCTCTTGTGCTCGCAGTCCTAGCTTGCGTCCTCTAAGGAATGGCAAGAGAAGAGTGCGGTTGGAACTTTTGGGAGGCTAGGGCAAAAGCTGAGAATTTCTTACTATATGTTGTATTTATAGTGAGACAGAACTTCCAGGCCTAATGGGTTTGAAAGCCCTAATCCAATTAGGCTTTAATTTTGGGCTTAAAAATGGCTGAACTTTTTGGCCAATTATTAACACGAAATTATCATAAAACCACAACCTAAATAAATTAGACCATGCACTCAAATAATCCAATTGGCTCTATGTGTTTAACCCAATAGGCTATTACCACGTTGGTAATTATCATAAATCACATTTATGATCATAAGCAACGAGTGGTGTCTAGCAACACATCATTGATACCTAAGTGACAAAATTATCGGTGATTCAACTAAACCTTTATGATCATTATCCGTATATGCCATTGTCCCTTTATCCAAGATATCAAGACTAAGCTCGAGAAATGGAATGTGTCACTCTTGTATAGCCCAATCTTTGGTTTCTTGATTACCAAATAGACTAACTTAAACTGATGGCATTTATATCATATATCAACTCATCCAAGCATGGCCATTCATTTTCTTTGTCTTACTCTATTAAGGGGCCTAAAGATATCACTCCCATTACATAGGAGGGACAAATCCCATTTGATCATACAAAACCCTACACATGATATGTGACGTACCCAATGACTTCCTTCAAGTTCACTTAGTTATGAGCAACAAAGGGAAGTATCAAAGTGTGTGACTCACATATAGGTGACCTTGATGACCTTAAGTAAAAGGACTACATATACCATGATCACTATAAGACTCACTTATGACACCCATATAACGATCCATGTAGCATTCTCATGATGGGTCAGCCCAGTACACAAGTTCTCCAACTTGTACCCATATGTAGACTACATATCTCATATTAGTCTCCACAAATGCTAGTCATTATGTATTATTGTAACCCGCTACACGATATTACTAGACCAGGGACATTTAAGATTATCATTATTTTAGGGTTATAATTATGTTTATTATGTTATGTAGAAACAAAATAACAAACATAATTATTGGATTAATGTCTTAATAAAATATCATGACTCAATGTGCAAAATACAATCATCTCATGATTGGCTTTTGGGCATAACACTAAAAGTAGTTACAAATAGAGTAACTAAATTTTCCCATTTCTTGCCCATGAATCTTATAAATTCATTGGATAGGCCGGCAAAGCTATACATACAAGAAATAGTGTGGTTGTATGGAATCCTAGATGAAATAGTTTCAGATAGAGATCCAAGGGAGATCATTACATCAAGCTTTGGGTACTCAATTAAAATTGAGATCTACCTACCATCCCTAAATAGATGGTCAGATAGAAAGGACCATACAATTCTTTGAAAATATGGTAAGGTGTTGTGCCTTGGATTTTAAAGAAGAATGGGATCAACTCTTACCTTTAATAGAGTTCTCCTATAACAATAGTTATCATACAGTGATAAAAACGGCACTTTATGAGGCATTGTATGGAAGAAAATGTGTTACCCTTCATTGTTAGCATGAACTTGGAGACAAGTTGGAGATAGGCCTTGACTTGATATGTGATACCACTAAAGGAATCAAACTGATCCAGGAAAGGATCAAGGTTGCCAATAGTATGGAAGAGTCCTACGCAAATATTAAAAGTAGGAAGGATTTAGAATTCCAAGTTGGAGTCTATGTGTTGCTGAATGTCACCAATGAAAGGAGTGGTGAGACATGGGAAGAAAGCCAAACTAGCACCAAGGTACATTACAGCATTTCAAGTGGTTGCAAGGATTAGCAATGTTGCCTATAGACTGGACCTACCCCATGAACTAAGGCGTATACATGATACATCTCATGTAAGTATGCTAAAAAGGTACTTATCCGATGTAAGTCAAGTAGTACTAGCTACTAGGGTTCCAGTAGCCCCTAACCTCACTTATGAAGAAGAACTTGTAAAGGCTCTAGCTAAGGACACTAGAAAGCTAAGAAGAAAATGGATAAACACGGTAAAGGTACAATGGACTCGCTGTATAAAAAAGATACAACATGGGAAATAGAAGCTAAAATGTTAAGAAGGTTTCTAGAGATTTTCCCTAAGTTGCTTGGAAATTTGGAGGACCAAAGTTATTAAGAGGGAAGATTAACATGCCTAAGCCATTTATAGCCTCAAACTACAAGAAAAATAACATACAAGTCAAAGAAAATGGGAAAAAAATACTTGAGAGAGGCATGACAAGAGAAAAACATTTAACCAAGTCTAGGAAATGCAGTGATAGCTTGCATTTGAAGTGCAAGGGTAGAATTGCTAAGGAAAATAATTTTAGGCTTAATTGCCTAAATTAAAAGAATAATCGAGTGATGAAATTACAAAAAAAAAAGTGAGGCTAGTTAACTAGGTTAATTAAGGAAATAAACAACTAGATTAGGAGGTTTAGGCAAAAACTTGGACACTTGTCTCGGTTGACTTGCACCCCCTCCCCCAAGTCCACCTCTTCACCGAGACAAGTTGCATCATAGTTGGTTTTAGAAATTTTTAGGTAGAGAAGAGGATATACTAGCTTCCTTTGGTGGCTGATGAAGAGTTATAAGCAGGAAGAAGGTGAAATCAAGTGAAAAATCTTTGGCATATGAGGTTGCTTTGGCTGCAAGTTAGTAAGGACTTGGAAGAATAAAGCTTTACTAGGATATTGAGAGTTTTGGATTTTAGTAATGGTTCAAATATGCATTTTTCCCTCAATTTTTGAATGAGTTTTGGGTGTTCTTGATGAAAGAAAAACCTTAGGCGATGGCTAAAAGCCAATTGAATCCAGGTGTTGTTTAGGAGTTTGGGTACCCTCAGGTACTATGGTGTTTTTAGCTAGAATATGTATAGAAAGCAAGCATTAGGACTCTTTTCTGGGTAAGGCCAATCTAGATTAGAGTCTGGAACTCTATGTTGTTAAAAAAACCTAATTTCAAGTAATCAAATTGACATAGCACTAGGGAAATGCTTGCTAGGCTTGAGTTTGTTAAGCTGTGTTTGTTATATGTGTGTTTGTGTGCTTCTATGCTTGGATGCATGTGCTAACCCCTTATTATATCTTAATCATATTGCTTTGCATATGTGGCTTGTCTTCTGTGTCTTCAGAGTAGGTCAGTTCAGGGAAAGGCTTAATGCTTAAGTGTTGTATTGAGTACCTGGACAGAGAGGCACATGGTGCTACATTTGGCCTTTATTGAGTGTACACAACCCATGTCCTCTATTTTCTCATTTTAGGGAAAGAATAGGTAGATTGAGTATGTTTTTCATGGGTTTTGACTCTATTGTAGGCTTTTAGGTATGTTTTGAACATATAAACATCAGTAACCAACTAGTGCTTACAATGGTAATGTGACCAAGGATGCATTTTGTATGCTTGTAGGCATTCGTTGCTAGAGTGGGAACTAGCTACTGTTTAGTCTCATTTTAGTGCCTAGGAAAGCTAGTAAAGAAGGGAAAAGTTGTAACAGAGTGTATGTGAAAGTGGCTTGTAAGTGCATGTGCATGTGACTTAGCATGTGTCTGGGAGGCCCTAAGGTTGGGTTACCGAGACACACATGCATGCCCGACTGAACTTGTTTTTCTACTCTACAGTTTTGGCAATGTAGATGATCTTCTTTCAATTCCTACCTTCAAGAAATGTCACTTGTGTGTGCATTAAAACATGTGTCCTAGCATTTGTCTAGAAGTCCTAGAGGTATACATACTAGGACACATGTGTATATGTATTTCTTGCCTGGACTTGTAACATGTAACTTGCATTTTTGGCTGTGTAAATGAGGGTCTTCCAATTTTTTCCTTCAAGCCTAATATGAAACTAGCTTAACTAAAATTTTTGGCACAAAACAAACTTGAATAAGAAGCTTAAATTATTTATATTATTTCTCTTTGCAAAATTTAGAACCCAAGTACATTTAAGGCTAAATGTCCTGATACATGTGTCCTAAGCCACCCAGTAGCACTAAGTTAGCCCCTAAGCCACTAAACCTCTTAGTAAACATACTAGTGCATAGGGGATCATTTAGGGCATGGCATATTCTCCTAAAAGGAAAGATTACTACCCATAGCTAGAGACTCATCAGCAGGGAGAAGGGGATTCTGCTACTCCCTTGATGGAAAAAGTTCTACAAAGGCTAGAGCGGGTGGAGAAGCAAGTCTCTCAAAAGCTAGTTTGGACACAACTCTCAGAAAGCCCAGGATGTGAAGAATGTCCGTTTATTCGTACAATTGCCAACTCCCCAACGCCTAGTGATATCTAGGTGCCTAGGCTAGAGAACTATTGTCACACCCCACACAGGCCCCAGCCTGTGCACTCTTAGTGCCATTCACCATTTCTACCCAAGAGTTATTTAGATACTCTTATGTTCAGGTGTTATTAACTACCTTTTATTTTGGCTATTGTTTGTTAGGTAGTTTTAAGTCTTATTTTCTTAAGCTGAGAGCTGGGAGGTGCCCCAGAAGGCTTATGAGTTATTTAGAACAATTACCTGCAACTTAAGTAAGGCCCAACCACTAACTTGCAACACAAGGCAAGGTGTAAATCTGTAACTTGCAATACAAGCAAGGCATACACTTAATTTTTTAAGTGTCTAGGATGTGTGCTCATCAAGTGTGCTACTTTCATGAATGACAACCACGAAGCCCACATCTCTGTAGTTTTGAAAATCAAGGTTCCCATGCTTATGTATATTCGGCCAAACAAGGTAACTCAAGAGGTTTCTTACATGGAACATAACCATGAGCTCATAAACTTAACATAACTTGGCACATAAGCATCCAACATATGTACATACAAAACCATGTACAACCAAGGCTACATATATACACAAAATAGCCTAAGTACAAGCATCACTAGCTTGGAAGCATTCCAAGGATGCTACAAGTCCAAAATCTAGCCAAGGTTAAGTTTTACAAGCCAAGTTCCTTTACTCCCCGAGAAGATACCTAAGTGTACAATACAGCAACATACACTGAAGCACCAGCCCAATGACCATATTCATGGTCATGAACGTGAACACTACAATCAGAGCCATAGTCCACACATCCATCTTGCACCTAGACATGTCCCACAAACTACTCAAGCCTGCAAAACTTAGAACATAGGTTTTGGCCCTAAACCATAAGACTTGTAATTGCAAATATTCAAGCCAAGATTGAGTTGGCACATACCTTGAGCAATAAGTGTACTACCTAGCACACTAACAAGCAACTCAAGCAAAACACCTCAAGCTGAATATCCTTTCCTGAAACAAGAAATATATATGGGCAATGAGTAACAATTACTCAGTAGGATTCACAAATGACCATATTTGGTCTATTTAGTTAAGTCCAAGACTTAACCTCCATAGCTTACTTGCCTTGCAAGAAAACATAGAAAACACAAAAACACAATATACACATATAGTAACTGAGACATAATAAGCATAACTAAGCTATGTACAATTGGATAGCACACATAAACAAACAATCAAGCACACAACTCATGTACACACCACAAAGATCATTTGGCCAAAACCCAAGCATGTGCCCTTGTGCACCATTGCACTTACTACTCCACCATTTTAGTCCACCATCCATTAGAGCTGCAAAATTTCTAGCAAGTTGGCCTCCCTCACTAGAATTTCTAGCACATGCCCATAATTGATTAGCTAACCAATTCATAACCCGAATCTCCTCAATAAAGCCCATCAAGTAACTAAGGTCATTTAGCACACTTAACTATCACTTACTCACTCTATCTACTTGAATCATGGCACATTACCAAGCAAACTAGTAATCTGTGAACCCTACCTCAACAAAACAGAGCTTGAGTCTCTCTATTCTGCTTGAGTATCCAAATCCAAAATGTGTCTTCCAAATGAAACTTCCTAGCACATTTCAATTATCATTTAATCACTTGATCCTGGATGATTACCAAGAAAACAAGTGAATTCATGAATTTATACCTCAAGAACAAGCTTGATTGTCTCAATTTTTTGCCTTGAACCTTCAAGAACACCATGCAACTTCAAGAACTTCAAGAACACTTCATGAACATGGCAAGAACCTTTTCGGCCTAGCTTGGATTCTTGCAGAACAAGCTCCAATCTTCATGAATAACAAGCCATCTCTGAGCTTTTGGCCAAGAACTCACATAAACTCTCAAGAATAAGCAATTTTTGGCCAAGAACACACAACACGCATGAACACTTCAAGGTTTTGGCTATAAAAAACAAATCACAAAAATGGCCAAAACAATAGCCACCTTTGCACATTTCAGTCAATTTCCCAAAAAAATGGCCTTCATCATGACTGAAAATGTTAATTTAATTTCTTAATGGGAGACATAGTAGCTGGCCATGGACACATGTCCAAGAAATTGACTTAGTGCTCCACTTAACGTTAAACTAGTTTGCATGGTGCATGGTTCATTCAGCCCTTCAAAATTCCATGGCTTCATTTTAGTCACTAAAACATATGTTCATTTCGGCATTAATCTTGATTCATGGCCTACATTGCCAAGCATTAATTAAAATGGCTGAAAATGGTCATTATCCCATGCATATTTCAGCCAATTACCAAGACATTGGCTAATTAATTAAACCAAGTAATTGATGGCATAAATCTTGGTGGGAGACATATCATGACCGGCCATCAAAAGTCACCAAAATTTGCTCTAATTCTCCACTTTTCCTTATACTTATTTGCATGGCCGAAATTGTTAGTTTAAGTTTCATAGTTTCACTTGTAGCACTAGTTTAAGTGTACAATATGGCCCCTAAACTTTGTTTCATGCCATAGACATCATAGTCTAATTTTTCATGTACACTTAAAACCCAAACTTTCTTAGGTTTGCACTTACACGCTTATCCTCATTTTCAATCAAGTCCCTCATGTTTAATTGGTGTTTTCTCTATATTCTTGGCCTAAGCCAAGTACTAAGGGATGGTCCTAACAACTATGATGCCCATAGTGAGCCCTAGGCCCACCTTACAAGGTACAAAAAGAGTATGATGCTACATGGAGCAGATGATGCTACGCTCTATAAATGATTTGAGGTGACACTTTAAGTAATAGCTATAACTTGGTATAACTCCTTTGCACCATGGTCCATCTCAGTCTTCTAAGAGCTTTCCATGGCTTTCACTCAATAGTTCATTGGTAGTCATCTAACGGCAAAGATGACTATCTAGATGTTTGACATAACCCAGAAAAATGGTGAAACTATTCGGTATTATGTCAAAAGATTCAATAGGAAAGCTTTATGTGCCTCAGCTTGAAATCTAGATACTCACAATGACTAGAAGCATCTGAAAAGATTCCCAACCATTTTATGAGTTGAACAAGGACCCCTTAAGATGTTAGGAGAGTTCTACAAAAGAGCCAAACAACATATGACAGCAGAAGAACTTTAGATGTGAGACTAAAGTATGATGTTCAGCAGCGTAAACCTCAACCTGCTCAACCTCAAGACTACGAGGAAGGAAGTAGGTGACCTCATAAAAATTGAAGCAAGAACCAACTGATGTTTACACCCTAAATGCCATGAGAAGTAACATTCTCATGGCCCTTGAGAAATGAGGATCTAATGTCTGAAGCCTGTGAGTTCTTTAATAACATGAAGAAGTATTGTCAGTTCCATAGGGATCACAAACATGGCACCAAAGATTGTTTCCAACTAAGGAATTACATTAAGTCCTTGATAATGCAAGGCCAACTTTGACACTATCTTTGCGTACCTTCACCAAAGTCCAGGGGCAAAAAGAAAGAGAAGATAAGGTGTGATGATAAAGAATAAGACTCTGATAGGCACCGAAGTAATTGAATTCCTAGGAGGCAACCACCCCCACCAACCAGTGTCAAACATGCCATCTCTTCTAGCATAACCTTAGTCAAGATAAAGAAGAAAAAATAAGAGATTGCTTTGATGGATTTTGACAGCAAGCTGCTTAGGTGGGATGGATCATTGGTTAAATTCCTTCTCAATGACCCCCTACTAATTGCCACCAGAAAAGGGAATTGGGACGTGAAAATTGTACTTTATGATAACAGTTCCAATGTTGATGCATATTTGGCCACCTACTATCAAAGCTTGGGCATCCTTGAAGACAAACTTAAGCCTATATAATCCCTACCATTCGGCATAGAATCGCTTGAACTCCTAGCCCTTGGGTGGATTGAGCTCCCTTTAATGTTGAAAGGGATATCAGTAAAAAATGGATCAAATCTCTCGCCTTCATTATGATGGGATTCATAGTAAGCAATGTCCCCTTTCTATATAACACCATCCTCTATAGATATACACTAAGTGGCCTTCATGTGAGATTGGATGTGAAATATTTGACTCTAATTTGAGGTAGTTGAAGGAAATGCTGAAATCCTCGCTGAACAGGTTGAGGTAAGGAAAGTGTCTGTCAAAGCAATACAACCACCTGTGAAGATGCTGTTAGTGTTGTGCCCAAAAGCCAATCATGAGATGATTGTATTTTTGCACAATTGAGTCATGATATTTTATTAAGGCATTAATCCATCAATTATGTTTGTTGTTTTGTTCCTGCGTAACTTAACAAACATAATTGTAACCCTAGAATAATGATATTCTTAAAAGTCCCTGGTCTAGTATTATTGTGGAGCGGGTTGCAATAATACATAACGACTAGCATATGTGGAGACTAATATGAGATATGTAGTCTACATATGGGTACAAGTTGGAGAACTTGTGTACTGGACCGACCCACCATGAGAACACTACATGGATCGTTATATGAGTGTCATAAGTGATTCCCATAGTGATCAGGGTATATGTAGTCCTTTGACCTAAGATCATCAAGGTTCCCTACATGTGAGTCACATACTTTGATACTTTCCTTTGTTGCTCCTAACTGAGTGAACTTGAAGGAGGTCATTGGGTATGTCACATATCATGCGGAGGGATTTGTATGATCAAGATGGGATTTGTCCCTCCTATGTAACGGGAGCGATATCTTCGGGCCCCTTGATAGAGTGAGACTTAGAAAATGCATGGCCATGCTCGGATGAGTTGATATACGATATCAATGTCATCAGTTTAAGTTAGTCTACTCGGTAATCAAGAAACCAAAGATTGGGCTATACGAGAGTGACACATTCCATGTCTCGTGCTTAGTCTTGATATCTTGGACAAAGGGACAATGGCATATATCGGTGATGACCATAAAGGTATAGTCGAATCATCGACAATCTTGTCACTTGGGTAGCAATGATGTCTTGCTAGACACCGCTCATTGCTTATGATCATAAATGTGATTTATGATCATTGCCAACGTGATAAGAGCCTATTGGGTCGCACACATAGAGCAATTTGGATCATTAGAGTGCATGGGCTAATTATTTGGGTTATGGTTTCACTTTAATTTCGTGTTAATAATGGGCCCAAGAGTTGAGCCATTATTAAGCCCGAAATTAAATCCTAATTGGATTAGGGCTTTGAAACCCATTAGGCCTGGAAGTTGAGTTTCACTATAAATACAACTTTTAAGTGAGAAATTCATACGTTTCCTTGCCCTAGCCTCTAAAAAGGACAGCCGCACTCTTCTCTTGTAATTCCTTGGAGGACACAAGCTAGCACTGCGAGCGCAAGAGAAACGCATCTACTGGGACGTGGTGGAAGCGTGGTGATCCCAAGAGGCTCGTGTGGATACCATAGAGAGCCTGAACACGTCAATTGTTCAGGTTTTGTGATTCGACTCTACAGTTGAGTGAGAGATCTCAATCAGAAATTAGGTATGAAAATTTTTGAACACTCGGTTTACCCCGTTTCCCTTGGATCCTGGAGGGTTTCGGTTAAATTCCGCTGCGCTGTTTGGCTCCCGAAACCCAACAGATGCATGCCCAATGTTTGGGCAAGGCTGTTAGAAATAAAAAAAGATGAACTATATAAGGCAGGTGAAGATGATCAAGAGAGCGTAGAAACTGAGGACTTAGAAATGATACCTAGCCAAAGTACTTTAATTGTGAAGAATATACCCGAAGAGGAAAGGGCTAAGATTGTAAATTTTTTCTCTCAAATAAAGATGTATTTGCTTATTCACTAAGGGATATGCCTCGAATATATATCATTCAACATAGTCTTATGGTGAACCTTGAAGCTAGGCCTATTTGGTGGAAGAAATGAAACCATACCCTAAACAAGAAAGACTTCGTTAAAAAAAAGTACAAAAATTTTTAGAGGCAAGGGTAATCAAGGAAGTAAAATACCCCGATTGACTTAGTAACATCATTATAGCAACCAAGGAAGGAAATGATAAACTTTAAATATGCTTTGATTTTACTAGGGTAAACGATGCTTGCCCAAAGGGCTCATATCCTTTGCCTTCCATTGATCAGCTTGTGGATTCCATAGCCAAATATACCATATTAAGTTTCATGGACACCTTTAGCAATCACCACCACATTTGAATGGACCCCACTGATAAGGAAAAATTATCCTTTATCACTAATAATGGGACCTTCTATTGTGTCTGAATGTCTTTCGGACTAAAAAATGTGGAGGCTATGAATCATCAGTTGATGGACAATGTATTTTCAAAACAGATAGGGAGAAACATGAAAGTATATGTTAAGGACATGATTGTCAAAAGTAAGTGTCCAATGAAACATATTGATGATTAGAAGCAAACCTTCTAGCAACTCAGGAAATTCAACATATGGTTCAACCCAAAAAAGTGAATATTCAGAGTAAAGGTAAAAAAGTTTCTTGAATTCATGGTTTCTACATAAGGCATAGATGCCAAGCTTAAAAGGCTAAGATCTTGCTCAACATAAGGTTGCCTAGAACCCTTAAGGACATATGGAGGCTTATGCGCAAGACCACAGCACTAACTAAGTCCATTTCATGGTATGGTGGCTAGTGTTGCCCTTTTTTAAAGTGTTAACAAAGGTAGCCAAAGAGCTGGCTGAAGGTGGTAGTGGCCAGCCTATCTAAAATGATAAGTGCCAAAAAGCATAGCAAGAGTTAAGGGAGTACCTGACAAAGTTCCCAACTCTTAGGCAGCTGAAGAAAGGAGAACCGATGCTGCTCTACCTCATAGTAAGTGAAAAAGTAGTACGTTTGGTGCTTGCATGGGAAGAAAATGGTGGAGTGCAATGGATAGGTTTTTACATGAGTAAATCCTTGCACAGAGAGGCAATATGCTACCAGATCCTAGAAAAGGCAATTTATGCCATGGTCATGGTAGGAAGAAGGCTTAAACCATACTTCGAGCGCCACACGATCATAGTTCAAAGTAGCCCACCTTTGAAAAAAGTTATAAAGAAATTCAATCATTCTAAACAACTTTCTAAGTAGTGCATAAAGCTTGAAGAATATGAGATCATGTATGAGCCACGAAAAACAAAAAAGTCCAATCATTGGCAGACTTTATCGCTAAACATCCGAATATTGTAAAAGTGGCCGAAGGTGCATCTGAATCAAAGGATTCGAAGTCGTCATTCTTTTTAGATGGAGTATCAAGTTCTGAGCATCAAGTTACAGGGATCCTACTTTAGTTACTAGAAGGAAAGCAAGTGGCTAGGTCCTTCAAATTTGATTTCCAAGTAACCAACAATGTGGCTAAATATGAAGCACTCATAGCCACACTAAAGTTAGCTCAAAAGGTCATAATTAGATCTTTGCAAGCATGCAGTGATCCATAACTCTTGCTCCAGCAGTTAAAGAACAAGTATGAGGTTAGGGAGCCAAAATTGAAAAAGTACTTCACCCTTGTTAATGTTAGTGTTGTGCCCAAAAGCCAATCATGAGATGATTTTATTTTTTGCACATTGAGTCATGATATTTTATTGAGGCATTAATCCAGCAATTATGTTTGTTGTTTTGTTTCTGCGTAATGTAACAAACATAATAGTAACCCTAGAATAATGATATTCTTAAATGTCCCTGGTCTAGTTTTATTGTGGAGCGAGTTGCAATAATACATAATGACTAGCATATGTGAAGACTAATATGAGATATGTAGTCCACATATGGGTACAAGTTGGAGAACTTGTGTACTAGACCGACCCACCATGAGAACACTTCATGGATCGTTATATGAGTGTCATAAGTGATTCTCATAGTGATCATGGTATATGTAGTCCTTCGACCTAAGATCATCAAGGTTCCCTACATATGAGTCACATACTTTGATACTTTCCTTTGTTGCTCGTAACTGAGTGAACCTGAAGGAGGTCATTGGGTATGTCACATATCATGCGGAGAGATTTGTATGATCAAGATGGGATTTGTCCCTCCTATGTAACGGGAGTGATATCTTCAGGCCCCTTGATATAGTAAGACTTAGAAAAATGCATGGCCATGCTCAAATGAGTTGATATACGATATCAATGTCATCAGTTTAAGTTGGTATACTTAGTAATCAAGAAACCAAAGATTGGGCTATACGAGAGTGACACATTCCATCTCGTGCTTAGTCTTGATATATTGGACAAAGGGACAATGGCATATATCGGTGATGATCATAAAGGTTTAGTCGAATCACCGACAATCTTGTCACTTGGGTAGCAATGATGTGTTGCTAAACACCGCTCATTACTTATGATCATAAATGTGATTTATGATCATTGCCAATATGTTAAGAGCCTATTGGGTTGCACACATAGAGCTATTTGGATCATTAGAGTACATGGGCTAATTATTTGGGTTATGGTTTCATAATAATTTCGTATTAATAATGGGCCCAAAAGTTGAGCCATTATTAAGCATGAAATTAAAGCCTAATTGGATTAGGGCTTTGAAACCCACTAGGCCTGGAAGTTGAGTCTTACTATAAATACAAATTTTAGTGAGAAATTCGCTGGCCTTCTTGCCCTAGCCTCCCAAAAGGACAGCCGCACTCTTCTCTTGCAATTCCTTGGAGGACACAAGCTAGCACTGCGAGCTCAAGAGAAACGCATCTGCCGGGACGTGGTGGAAGCGTGGTGATCCCGAGAGGCTCGTTTGGATACCATAGAGAGCCTGAACACGTGAACTGTTTAGGTTTTGTGATTCGACTCTACAGTTGAGTGAGAGATCTCAACCGAAAATTAGGTATGAAAATTTTTGAACACCCGGTTTACCCCGTTTCACTTGGATCCTTGAGGGTTTCGGTTAAATTCCATTGCGCTGTTTGGCACCCGAAACCCAACAGTTAATGTATTAATCCATAAATTTGAAAAGGTACAAATTGAGAAAGTACCTCAGAGGGAAAATACCAAAGAAGATGCCCTAAAATACCACCCCAACACATGAAAACATGTGACACCTTGAGTATATCTATTATACTACTCTCAGTCATAGATAAAGGGTCGAGAGCACCACTAAGAAACTATTTGCCTGAAGGGCTACTACCCAATGACCTTCGAGAGGTGAAAAAATCAAACAAAGATATGGAAGATACTTCTTGATTAGTGAAGAGCTATGCAAACAAGGTGACTCTAACCCTTTACAAAAATGTGTTGGAGAAGAAGAAGTAGAAATAGTGTTGAAAGAAGTCCATGGAAAAATATATGGATCACATGTTGGGATGAATATTTTGACTAGAGTGCTACTTTTTCTACCCACTCTGGGGTAGTCCAGTTATGGAGCCAAAGTTGTGCATTTAAAACTTCTAGGATTGGTATGTTCTGTAGGCCATTAGAACAGCACCCTTACTGTGCATACCCAAGTGGCCTACTTGGGCACTATGTAAATACATGCATATTGGTCCAACCAGTACACACATATTCATATTTTTTGCACCCCATGCCAGCAAGGAAGGAAAACACTAGAAAAAGTCTTAATCTTGGCTACCACACATTAGACACTCTTATTAAGTGTAAGTGACCAGCCACTGCACTTGAAACATCTTCCAAAAAACAATGTTAATCTAGCCATCTAACTGTTAGTGTTGTGCCCAAAAGCCAGTCATGAGATGATTGTATTTTTGCACATTGAGTCATGATATTTTATTAAGGCATTAATCCAGCAATTATGTTTGTTGTTTTGTTCCTGCGTAACTTAACAAACATAATTGTAACCCTAGAATAATGATATTCTTAAAAGTCCCTGGTCTAGTATTATTGTGGAGCGGGTTGCAATAATACATAACGACTAGCATATGTGGAGACTAATATGAGATATGTAGTCTACATATGGGTACAAGTTGGAGAACTTGTGTACTGGACCGACCCACCATGAGAACACTACATGGATCGTTATATGAGTGTCATAAGTGATTCCCATAGTGATCAGGCTATATGTAGTCCTTCGACCTAAGATCATCAAGGTTCCCTACATGTGAGTCACATACTTTGATACTTTCCTTTGTTGCTCCTAACTGAGTGAACTTGAAGGAGGTCATTGGGTATGTCACATATCATGTGGAGGGATTTGTATGATCAAGATGGGATTTGTCCCTCCTATGTAACGGGAGCGATATCTTCGGGCCCCTTGATAGAGTGAGACTTACAAAATGCATGGCCATGCTCGGATGAGTTGATATGCGATATCAATGTCATCAGTTTAAGTTAGTCTACTCGGTAATCAAGAAACCAAAGATTGGGTTATACGAGAGTGACACATTCCATGTCTCGTGCTTAGTCTTGATATCTTGGACAAAGGGACAATGGCATATATCGGTGATGATCATAAAGGTATAGTCGAATCATCGACAATCTTGTCACTTGGGTAGTAATGATGTGTTGCTAGACACCGCTCATTGCTTATGATCATAAATGTGATTTATGATCATTGCCAACGTGATAAGAGCCTATTGGGTCGCACACATAGAGCATTTTGGATCATTAGAGTGCATGGGCTAATTATTTGGGTTATGGTTTCACTTTAATTTCGTATTAATAATGGGCCCAAAAGTTGAGCCATTATTAAGCCCGAAATTAAATCCTAATTGGATTAGGGCTTTGAAACCTATTAGGCCTGGAAGTTGAGTCTCACTATAAATACAACTTTTAAGTGAGAAATTCGCAGGTCTCCTTGCCCTAGACTCCAAAAAGGACAGCCGCACTCTTCTCTTGCAATTCCTTGGAGGACACAAGCTAGCACTGCGAGCGCAAGAGAAACGCATCTACCGGGACGTGGTGGAAGCGTGGTGATCCCGAGAGGCTCGTGTGGATACCATAGAGAGCCTGAACACGTCAACTGTTCAGGTTTTGTGATTCGACTCTACAGTTGAGTGAGAGATCTCAATCGAAAATTAGGTATGAAAATTTTCGAACACCCGGTTTACCCCGTTTCACTTGGATCCTGGAGGGTTTCGGTTAAATTCCGTTGTGCTGTTTGGCTCCCGAAACCCAACACTAACCCCCTATTTTCTTTGCTTAATTATCAAGTAGAGTCCTTAAGAAAACCAAGGAGTTTGGTTATACATCAATACCCCACCTATGGACCAAGTTGTGGATTTTTTAGGTTAGTTACAAAATTCTAACTAAATAAATAGTAACTTGGCCAACTTTGCAATGTCATATCTTCGGCTACAGGGCTCCAAAATCAGAAATTCAAAATCCAACTTCAACCTCTAGATGTCCTAAAGGTGTGGTCAAATGTTCATACCAAGATTAATTATACATAGGGAGATATAGAACTTTGAGTGTAGAGTGAAAATTTTAGTCACTTTATGACCATTTTGCCCAGACAAAATTTCATAAGTGTGCAGACACTTCATTCACAAAGGGTAAGCCCCCCAAGGCTATCCCATACATGTCAAATACACATAGGAATTACATGATCTTGCATCTAACAACTTTATGTAGCAAAAACAGAATTTACAAGTAAGCAGCCTGTCATTCACACTTAAGTAGACTATAATTCACACTTAGGCAGCTTTACACCACATGACATACATAGCCAAAAAATACTCAAATATTCACATACTTGTCTCATTTAAGATACACTACATGTACATGAATAAATGCACTACATAATGGCATTAACCTATCTAAAAATGTTCCTTATGTTATAGGAGTGCCTAAGACACAATGGACTCTAGAAACAGGATGTTGGATAGTTGTTGCATAACACAATAAGAACCATCACTAAAAATACCAAATGTGCTCCTAAAATCACAAAAAATTTCAAATCATAACTAGATACATGGAAGTTAAAATACCTGAAATTTTAGATCAAAAATCAAATAAAAAAGGTCATTTTGAATGTGATCTTTCTACTGGATCTGAAATGGCAGAATTGAGAGGAGTAAGTTTCATTGTGAAACTTAGTAAGGGAAATACCTGGTTTCTTAAGGAAATGTGACCCTCATTAAAACCTGAATCCAAAGACACTAAAAAACAAAACCAAAATTCATATATACAAGATATGGCAACCAAATACAGTAGTCATTCACAACCAACAAACACATGAAATGCAGCAGCAACATAAACCGTAGGCTAGTCCATAAAACATGCAATAAACTTAAGTAAATCACTATGGAAGCCATCCTCAAGCTAATGCTTGATCTTGGGAGGATTTTAAAACTAGTTAGTACTAGCTTTGGGCTCTAGAAACCCTTACTTCATTTTCATGATTGTGCACTTCACACTAGGTCACAAAACCTTCAATAAGTGCACTCCCCTCACTAAGCTTGGTTCATCAAGCTCATCGCTTTCCTCCTAGATCCATGGATGCTTGAAAATGTAGTAAACAATCTGTGAGAACAAGAGAACCCTTACCAAGAAGAGTAGGCCTAATTTGAAGCTTGATCCTTGAAGTTTTCAAGCAATAGATCTAGTTTGCTTCCAATTGCTTCCTTTTGCCTTCAATTTTAGTCTTCGAGGTATGGTGGTTGTGGAGGACCTATGGAAGAAGTGTGGAGCAGTGTGGTGGCTGGTTGGGTCGAATATGGAAGAAGCAAAATTGAGTTTGGCTTTTTAAATTACCTTTAGGACACTAAACATCCTTATTAGCCTTAATCATGCTTTATGTCATTTTCTTTGCCCATAATCATGATTTCTTCCCCCTAAACTTATTGGTCCGCATGTTCCCAACATTTTCTACTATTTATCAAGTGATAGCCTGCTCACCCATGGTGAGATAACCCCACAATTCCACTCTTTGACTTAAGTCAAAAGCTTGAACACCTTAAGGTTTACACTAAGACATTTAGGTCCTTAATGCGTTTAGTGTTTCCTTTGTTCAAACTTGTCTTCCATGAGCAATTTGGTCCCCTAATAGCTCTTTCGTACCATTCATATCCTTCCCATAACTATCCAAGGGTCTTTCTTGAGAGTTTTGTAATTAAGTACCCAAATTTCCAAAACCTTACAAAAAGGTCCATAGGTTACTCAAAAAACAAGCAACTCTTAAGGCTTTTCTTAGGGGCCAAGTTACCAACTTAGAACACTTTTAAGGAGGTGTTCATTATACCTTTTACCATATCATACTTCAATTGCTATGAACAGAATTACACAATATAATGGTTTTTTTTACCGTTATGCCACAGTTGTAATTCTCCCATTTTTGTGAGATGGTAACAATCCTCCCCCCCTTAAAAATTTTGGTCCTTTAAAATGGCCTTCAGCTTCGGGTATTCTATAAGGTACCTTTCCATAAGGTCTTTCTTAGTTTCCCAGGTTGCTTCTCTTTTAGAGTAGTATGGCCACTGAACTTTAACCATAAGAATGAGCTTGTTTCCTAACCTTATAGTATCCTTGGCTAAGATAGCTATAGGTTTCTCTTCATATGTCAAGTTAGGTTTCAACTGCATGTCTTCCACTACAATAGCATGCTTTGTGTCCAATAAACACTTCTTAAGCATACTAATGTGAAAAACATTATGAAAACTTGGCATGATTGGCGGTAGAGCTAGCCTATATGTTACCTTGCCAACTCTGTCCAAGATCTCATAGGGACCCATATATCTTGGAGCTAACTTGGTTCTTCTTCTACCAAATCTGACAGTCCCTTTGGTTGGTGCAACTTTCAGCCAAACATTGTCACCAACCTCAAACTCCAAGTCTCTCATACTTTTATCCATATGGGTTGTAGTTCTTTCATTGACTGCCTTTAATCTTTCTTGAATATTTTTGATATTCGTAACAATTTCCTCAATAATTTTGGGACCAAACTTTAGCCTATCCGAGGCTTCCACCCAACAGTGGGGTGTCATGCACCTTTTTCCATGTAATGGTTCATAAGGTGCCATGCCAATAGTGCTCTGATGACTATTATTATATGAGAATTCCATCAATGGCAAGTGTTGGTCCCATTCACCCTTGAAATCCAACACACAACTCCTGGGCATGTCTTCTAATATCTGTATCACCCTTTCAGTTTGGCCATCAATTTGAAGGTGATAAGTAGTACCCAGGTGGATTTTGGTACCTAATGCTTTGTGAAAAGCACTCCAAAATTGAGCTGTAAATCTTGAATCTCTATCAGATAGAATGGAATCTGGTATTCAATGTAGCCTCACTATCTCTTGGATATACATTTGAGCCAACTTCTCTAGAGAATCTGTGAGTTTCATAGCTAAGAAGTGGGCTTATTTGGTTAGCCGATCCACAATTACCCAGACTGTATCACGCCTTAATCTTGTCCTCTGCCGCCCCTGATTCCCTCTAGTCTATCCATTTCTTTGTTGCCCAGATTTAGCAACAGGCCTTTGGGGTGGTTCCCCTCTCTTTGTGGGAACAAAGTTTACTTCCTGCATTGATGATTCAACATAGAGCACATATAAAGATCATAGGTATTTCAATGGTACTTAACACTAGTAACTGACTACACTGAGTTCGTGTATGTAGCTAGCATGCAATGCAACTATATTCTATGCACACGTGTAAACCATACTATGATACCAACATCTGTTACCCACTCTAGGGTAGTCCAGTTATTGTGCCAAAATTATGCATTTAAACCTCCCAGGATTAGTATGTTCTGTAGGCCATCAAAACAATACCCTCAGTATGCATACCCAAGTGGCCCTCTTGGCCACTATGTAAATGCATGCATATTCATCCAAACATTACAAACATATTCACACTTTATGCACCCTATGACAGCAAGGAAGGAAAACACTTGCACATGTCTTAATCTTGGCTACCACTCATTAGCCAATCTTATTAAGTGTATGTGACCAACCACTGCACCTAAAACTTCTTCCAAAAGGCTGTATTAATATAACCATGTAACCCCCTATTTTATTCACATGATTATCAAGCAGAGTCTTTAAGCAAACCAAATAATTTGGTTTTACATCAATAGCCCACCTATGGACCAAATTATGCATTTTTTAAGTTGGTTACAAAATTTTGACCAAATGAATAGTAACTTAGAAAAATTTGCAACGTCATATCTTTGGCTACAAAGCTCCAATTTCCAAAATTAAAAATTCCTCTTTCAAAATCTAGATGTGCTCTAGCTGTGGTCAAAATTTCTTACCAATATTTATTCTACACAAGGAGATAAAGAACTTTGAGTGTAGAGTCAAAATTTTGGCCACTTTATGACCATTTTGCCCATACAAAATTTCATAAGTGTGCAAACACTTCATTCACAAGGGGTAAGCTCTCCAAGGCTATCTAATACACATAAGAATTACATGATCTTGGATCTAGTAGCTTTTTGTGGCCAAAACAGAATTTACAAGTGAGCAGCCGATCATTCATACTTTGAACCACATTACATACATAGCCAAAACATTACTCAAATGTTCACATACTTGTCTCATCTTACGTACACTACATGTACATTAGCACATGCACTACATAATGGTCTTAATCCAGCTAAATATGCACCCTAAGTTACAAGAGTGCTTGAGACACAATGGACTCCAGAAACATGATGCTAGATAGCTGCTGCATATAACAATAAGCACCATCACTAAAAATACCAAATGCGCTCCTAAAATCACCAAACTTTCCATTTCTAAACTAGACACAAGGATGTTAAAATAGTCAAAATTTTAGATCAATAATCAAATGAAAAAGGTTATTTTGAATGTTATCTTTCTGCTACACCTGAAATCACAGATTTAAAGGGAGTAAGTTTCATTGTGAAACTTAGTAAGGGAAGCACTTGGTTTCTTAAGGAAATGTGACCCTCATTAACACCTGCATCCAAAGACACTAAAATGAAAAACCAAAATGCATTTATACAAGAAATAGAAACCAAATGCGGCAGCCATTGATAACCAACACATACATGAAATATGGTAGCAACATAAACCATAGGTTAGTTCATAAAACAAGCAATAAACTTATGTAAATCACTACAGAAGCCCTCCTCAATCTAATGCTTGGTCTTAGGAGAATTTCAACACTAGTTAGTACTAACTTTGGGCTCTAGAAACCCTCACTTCACTGCCATCAATGTGCACTTCACACCAGGTCACAAAACCTTTAATAAGTGCACTCCCCTCACTAAGCTTGGTTCATCAAGCTCATGGCTCTCTTCCAAGCATAGCCCTAGCTCCATGGATGCTTGAAAATACTATAAACAATTCATGAGAGTAAGAGAATCCTTACCAAGATGAGTAGGCTAAATTTGAAGCTTGATCCTTAAAGTATTCAAACAATAGCTCTAGTTTGCTTCCAATTGCTTCCTTTTTCCTTCAATTTCAATCTTGGAGGTATGGTGGCTATGGAGGAGGGTGGTGGCTGGTTGGGTTGAATATGAGATAATAAAAATTGAGTTTGGCTTCTTAAATTCGCTTTAGAACACAAAACATCCTTATTAGCCTTAATCATGCTTTATGTCATTTTTTTTGCCCATAAGCATGATTTCTTTGTTGTAAACTTATTGGGCCACATTTTCCCTACCTTTTTAATATTTATCAAGAAATAGCCCCCTCCCCCATGCTGGGATAACACCACAATTCCATCCTTTGACTTAAGTCAAAAGTTTGAACACCTTAAGGTTTACACTAAAACATTTAGGTCCTTCATGCCTTTAGTGTTTCTTTTGTTGAAACTTGTCTTCCGTGAGCAATTTGGTCCCCCAATAGCATTTTCATACCATTCATATCCTTCCCATAACTCTCCAAGGCTCTTTCTTGAGACCCAAATTTCCAATACCTTACAAAAAGGTCCATAGGTTACATGAAAAATAAGCAATCCTTAAGGCTTTTCTTGGGGCCAAGTTACCAACTTAGAACACTTTTAAGGAGGTGTTCATTATACCTTTTACCCCTCATATTTCAATCACTATGAATAGAATTACATAGTATATTGGTTTTTTTTACCATTATGCCACACTTGAAATTCTCCCTTTTTTGTGAGGTGGTAACAACTTTGGCAATGATATTTCTAGCCCTCTATTAGGAAATATGATTGAAATCTAGTCAAGCATTGTAATAGATGTCAATGGCATTCTCTGATACAAAGAGTACCATCTGAGGTCATGACATCAGCAAACTATCGCTCGATTTTTATTGTCTAGGAATTGACCTCAATGGATCCCTACCTATGGCTTTTAGAGGAGTCAAATATTTTTGTAGTGGCTATTAATTATTTCACCTATCGGATAGAAGATGAACCCCTATTCACTATATCAACAAAGGAAATACAAAAAATTCATTTAGAAAAACATTGCTTGCTGATTTAGGTATCCAAGAGTGCTAGTTGCTGATAATGGGACTTAGTTCATTGATAAAGGCTTCTAAGAGTTGGCAACCAACCTTAGCATAAACATGCACTTTGGCCTGGTTGCCCATCCCAAAGCAATGGGCAAGTTAAAGTATGAAATAGAACCTTGAAAGATGGGCTTAAGAAAAGACTAAAAAAAGCAAAAGAGAAATGGCATGGAGAGTTTCCAAGTGTTTTATGGAGCAACGAAACAACTCCTAAAAGGGCAACTAAAGAGACTCCTTTTTTTTCTTGCATTGGGAACCAAGGCACTTATTGACATGGCCCCTCATGGGCCTGGGAACTTGTCCCACACTAGTCACAATTAGCTAATTGATTACATGCACAATAGTTAAAAGCTTCACGCTTCTAGTTAATTAGCGTACTATGCAGTCATGAATGGGTAAATGCTTTGACTTGAATGAATAAATAGGTAATAAAACCATAAAACATTGCCATGGAATTTCATTAAAATCAGACATCAAAATTTTCAAAGCATACAAAGCATTTATGCGGTTAACTACGCATAATCAACTGCGTGTGAACATCCAAGCAAAAACAAACTATGCTCACACCCAATAGTGACTCTAGAGTACACTACTCATACATAAATATTAGAGGTGAACTGGTGTATGAAAACTATACACTGAAAAACTCTATTGAGATTCATAATTAAGCTTCCACCTTAGAGCAAACTCCTAATGGCAAGCCTCGAAAGCCCTCTCTTGTGCTTCACGAGCCTTTTTCGGCTAAAAGACAATTATAGTTAGTACTATAACACAACCAGCAAGCAACCGACAAACTAGAATCATAAAGATGCAAATGAACTATATACCTGCTCGTGAGCCTAGCTCAACAACCCTTAATGGTCTCTGGCCTTGTAGAACATATCAGCACAACAAAGACTAAGGGAGTGAGAATCAACGATTCTCAGTAAGGGATCTTTCAACCTGCAAGAAAATACTGAGGACACACACATATATGATATATGAAATCTACTATGCATGCTTGCAGTCTGAGGGTTTAACATATGCATACACTGTTGGGTTTCGGAAGCCAAACAAGCACAACGGAATTTAATCGAAAACCTCTAGGATCCAAATGAAACGGGGTAAACCAGGTGTTCAAAAATTTTCAAACCTAATTTTTGGTTGAGATTTCTCACCCAACTGTAGAGTCAAATCACAAAACCTGAACAGTTGACATGTTCAAGCAGTCTATGGTATCCACATGAGCCTTTTAGGATAACGACGCTTCCACCACGTCCCGGCATATGCATTTCTCTTGCGCTCGCAGTGCTAGCTTGCGTCCTCCAAGGAATTGCAAGAGAAGAGTGCGGCTGTCCTTTTGGGAGGCTAGGCCAAGAAGCTATGAATTTCTCACTAAATGTGTATTTATAGTGAGACTCAACTTCTAGGCCTAATCGGTTTCAAAGCCCTAATCCAACTAGGCTTTAATTTTGGACTTAATAATGGCTCAACTCTTGGGCCCATTATTAATATGAAATTATTGTGAAACCATAACCAAAATAATTAGCCCATGCACTCTTATGATCCAAATAGCTTTATGTGTGTGACCCAATAGGCTCTTACCACATTGGCAATGATCATAAATCACATTTATGATCATAAGCAATGAGCGGTGTCTAGCAACACATCATTGCTACCCAAGTGACAAGATTGTCGGTGATTCAACTAAACCTTTACGATCATTACCGATATATGCCATTGTCCCTTTGTCCAAGATATCATGACTAAGCACGAGACATGGAATGTGTCACTGTCGTATACTGTAATCTTTGGTTTCTTGATTACCATGTAGACCAACTTAAACTAATGACATTGATATCGTATATCAACTCATCCGAGCATGGCCATGCATTTTATAAGTCTCACTCTATTAAGGGGCCCGAAGATATCACTCCCGTTACATAGGAGGGACAAATCCCATCTTGATCATACAAATCCCTCCGCATGATATGTGACATACCCAATGACCTCCTTCAAGTTCACTCAGTTACGAGCAACAAAGGAAAGTATCAAAGTATGTGACCCACATGTACGGAACCTTGATGATCTTAGGTTGAAGGACTACATATACCATGATCACTATGAGAATCACTTATGACACTCATATAACAATCTGTGTAGTGTTCTCATGGTGGGTCGGTCCAGTACACAAGTTCTCTAACTTGTACCCATATGTAGACTACATATCTGATATTAGTCTCCACATATGCTAGTCATTATGTATTATTGCAACCCGCTCCACAATAATACTAGACCAGGGATGTTTGAGAATATCATTATTCTAGGGTTAAATTATGTTTATTACGTTACACAAAAACAAAACAACAAACTTAATTACTGGATTAATGCGTTAATAAAATATCATGGCTCAATATGCAAAAATACAATCATCTCATGATTGGCTTTTGGGCACAACACTAACATATACATTTGAGTCCCTTAGGACCTCTCATCTTCCTAGTCCTCTCATGGGCGTCATTGTTACACCTTTACAAAATAAGAAATTTACAGCATATGGACTAAACTTATATGCTTTAATTTTCACCATAGTGCATGATTTGTGAAGTGTAAAGTATTCAATATACACCCCTTAAGTGGCAAAAACAATGATAGCTTGGTCCTTAAGAAAGCATTGGCACATTGCCTAATTTTCAAGTAACCTATGGACTAAATTATAAGGTTACAGAAGTTGGGTACTCAATTGCACAAATTTCTAAAGATGGCCATGGAAAGGACATGGATGGAATTAAGGATATTGTTGGGGACCAAAGTGCTTAAGAAGGCAAAGTTGATCATTTATGGCATAATGCCAACTAAGGATCCAAGTGTCCACCTTTTTGTCTAAAAGCTGTAATGACCTTTGACAAGGTTCAAGGTAGTCAAAAACATCATTTTCCCAGCCAAAATAGCTGGATATAATCTGTCCAAGTGTTGGCCAAAGTTTCAAAAATTTGCATATATGCCACCAAGGTCAAAATGATGTATAAATGCAAAAAAATCTTCATTTTCTTGCAATTTCCACTAAATTTGATCCCCCAGTAGCCAAAGGTTCTTCCTTAATCTTCTCCACGATCCTCCATAATGACCATACCTTAAGAAAGTAAGAGGAAGCAAGAGAAAGCAAAGAATACATCAAAGAGTGCAAGAAAACCTAATTTTGGTTCTATTTGGGTTTTTAGATTTCATAGCAAAGGTAAGGGTTTTCTAAAGTTTCCTGGATTGTTTACTATATTTCCAAACATCCTAGAAGCTAAGACCATGCTTGGAAGACAGCCAAAAGGTCAAGGAACCAAGTATGGGTTAAGGGGAAAGAAGCATGGCAAGGTTTCGGCCTTAGTGTTACCATGCTAAATATGGCAACATGAAAGAAGGGTTTCTAGAGCCTAAGTTAGTACTAACTAAGACCTAAAAGACTCCTAAGACCAAGAAAAATCTTGAGGAGGGCTTCCATAGTGTTACTAAAGTGATATCTTGTTGTTTTGTTGAATGATTATGGACTAACCCTAATGTGTTATTGCTGCCAGCATTACATGTGTTTGTTGCTGTGTTTGTTGGTGCATATGGTTGCCATATTTGTGTGTATGTGTTGTTTTTGAATGTTTTTATGTCTTTTTATTTCATGTTGTACGTTGCTATGGAAGACTTTACATTGAAAGCCCTTACTAAGTTCTTTACAAAGAGCTTACTCCCCTTTCTCTGTCCTTGTTCATGAACACCTGAAAGAGAACATTCAAACTAATAGTTCTAATTTGAGTTTTGCTGTTAAATTTCACGTACATAAACTTCAATATGTCTATTATTAAAACGGAGTATTTCATGATTTTTAGAACACATTTTCCAATTTTAGTGTTGGTACTTTTTGCCTTACGCAGCAGCTGTCTTTTGAAGTTTCTAAAGTGCATTGTGTTTGTAAGGCTCTCCAAGAAGCTAGTGTACATACCAACTAAGCTAGGACATATGTGTGATGCATCTATGCATGTAAATACACTATGAATGGTATATGGATGATATATGAAGCAATAAAGTGATGTTTGAGGTTGAATGTTCAATTTTGTCCATTTTGCAACTCAATAACTATTCCAAAGAAAAGTATGTTTAATGTTTATGGAATGCCTCTAAATTGAGGGGAATGACTTTCCCAAGTGTTTAAGACATGTAAGAACCTGTCCATGTTGGTTTTGCACCTGGAAATTAAGTGTATGAATTTTATGAAATTTTGTATATGCATATGGTCATTAGTTGTACAGATTTGGTACCCTATACTGCAAGAGCCATAACTTACTGTACATAATGAGTTTGGCTATGAAATTTTGGACACACTTAGAGCACATACAGAGGTTTGAAATTTTGAATTTCTAAATTTGGAGCTTTGTAGCCAAAGATATGACATTCTAAAGTTGGCTAAGTTATTGTTTATCTGGTCAGAATTTGGTAACGAACTTAAAAATCCATTACTTGGTCTACAAGTGGGCTTTTGATGTAAAAAAAAATTTATTGGTTTGCTCTAAGTCTCTACTTGATAATTGAACAAAGAAAATAAGGGGTTACGTAGCTAAAATGATACAGCTTATTAGTGGAAGTTATAGGTGCAATGGCTGGCCCCAAGAACTTAACAAGATTGCCTAATGTGTGGAGACCAAAACTAATAATTGTGCTAGTGTTTTCCTTCTTAGTTGCCATAGTGTGCATAAATATAAATATGGGTGTTATGGTTTGACCAATGTACATATATTTGCATAAAGACCAAGAGAGGCACTTGGGTAATACAGTAAGCATTGTTCTGATGGCCTGCAGAACATGCATAGCTCCTAGGAGATTGATGCATTAAATATTGTCACTGTATTTAAGCTCTCAAAGTAGTAATAGTCACTCTATGCCTAGCCAGTTCTAGCCCTTAACTCGCTCCTAGTAAGCCTTAGCTTACCAACACAGTAAATTTAAACTTCCCTTGATTGTTGTGTAGGTGAACATGGTCGATGCACCTTGCTTGAGTTCAAAGGAACTCACTAGGTGTACTAAGCCTCCACATAGTACCTCAAGTCCTTAGACTTTCCTAGGTTACTTGTGTACTAAGCTTCCACCTTAAAGTCTTACCAAGAGTGCACTAGGCTTTCAGTTGCACCTCAAGTAACCTTGCTTAGGCTACATGTTCACTAAACCTTCACTCAAGGCACATACCTATCCACCGTTACTTGGTTCACCTTAGTGGAGTGGCAATGGTCATGGTTGGACTCATAAATTCTAGGTTCCACTGGAGCCTCCTAGGTGAACTAAGTTTTCCACATTGAGACCTCAAACCCAAAGGTTGAACTAGGCTCCCAATGGTTCTGAACCTTTTACCTGACTAATGGTGCCCTAATGCGGCCAAGTGTACCCTCTCTTTGAGTGAGAACACCAATAAACCTAGGGTAAAACAAGCTTGGAAAAAGCATGGAAATGATATTCCTTCCTTTTAGCTTCACGTGGAAACTTGAATAGCTTCAATCTGACACCCGAGCGAAAAGTTATGGCGGACTTGAATCCCTGCCCCCAGGAGAGGTGCCACTGTGGCCTAGGCGCCAAGAGCACCCTACTCCACAAGGCTAAAAATCCATCTTGGGGGCTGCAGTGCCGAATGGTGCCTAGGCACCAGAGCCCCCTACTGTGAACTCAGAAAAAGCCTCTTAAGCATCTTTGAAGGCTTCCAAAGGCTCCTAAACAAGTTTGGGACACCATCCCACTTTCCAAACCTACTAACACACTTCCTAGGCCACAATGCACCATTCATTCCAAGCTTGCAACACACATAAACATCACATTAAGCTGGGAAACTCAACAAGTCCAACACAACCAATGACAACCATTAGCTAACACCATTCACTAATTTACATGAATTATACTTCAAGCAAGCAATGAATGGCATTAATCAAGCATGAATCATAAATCCCTTACCTCAATTAACCTTAAACTATCAACAATCAAGCTCCCCAAGCATCAAACTCCAAGTCCCAAGGGTTCCACTAGGTTCCTAGGTTCCAACACACAAACAAAGGTTCATGGCACCAAATTAACACTAACCCAACAAAACCCAAGCTTAAATCAAGTCAATAAACATGAAATCAACAAGGATTGAAGCTTAACACATGCACAAAAGACAACCCAAGCACAAAATTGCCCCAACAAGCTTGAAACAAGAAAACAAGCATAAAACAAGCCATCCTGCTCATGGCTACCAAGAATGCCTTAAAATTCCTTCAAGAAACCATGGATTGGATGAAGTTGGAGCAGGAATTGGAGAGGGTTGGAGGGAGCCACGAAAATGAAATGGAAGGGATGAAGGAATAGTTCCAAGAACTTATCCCTTTGAACTATTTTAACAACAATACCCCTTTCTACCCCAAACTTTTTAAAAACTTACAAATTTACCCACCTTCAAATAGTAACTAGGTAATTAAAATTTTTTGCAAACTTTGCTAACTTGGGCTTTGGGTTTTAAAAACATCATTTTTACTCCCGAGATGTGTCCCGACCCTCCAAGGTACAAATGACCATTTTGCCCCCGAGCAAACTTAGTGCCATAAACCACTCAAAACTAACTAGCCCTTGGATGACATACTTGATCTTGCTAATTCATCTTTAATTAAGGCGTTTCAATTGGTATAAGTGTTATAGCCCTTCTAGCGTAATGCTTCTTCAGTAAGGTAAGCTGGGAAACTCACAAAAATGGGAGAATTACAAGTGTAGCATCTTGGTCAAAAAGCCATTATATTGTGTAATTCTTTTCATAGTGATTGAAGTCTGAGGGGTAAAAGGTATAATGAACACTTCCTTAAAAGTGTTCCAAGTTGGTAACTTGGCCCCTAAGAAAAGCCTTAAGGATTGGTTATTTTTCGAGCAACCTATGGACTTTTTTGTAAGATTTTGCAAATTTGGGTACTTAATTGCAAACTCTCAACAAAGAGCTTTGGAAAGTTATAGGAAGGATATGAATGATATGAAAGTGCTATTTTGAGGACCAAATTGCTTATGGAAGACAACTAAGGACAAAGAAAACACAAAAAGGCATAAAGGACCTAAGTGTTCTAATATAGGCCTTAGGATGTCTATGTTTTTTACTTAAGTCAAATGGAGCAATTTGGAGGTTTCCCACCCAGGAGGAGTCACCTATGGCTTGTAAAAGGGTCAAAAATGTTGGGCACATGTGTACCAATGAGTTTAACGTGAAGAAACCATAATTAGTGAGAACGAAAATGACATAAAGCAAGGCTAAGCTTGTTACGTGTATTTTGTGCCGTTGAGCTCATTTAAGCCCATTTAAGTGGCCAGCTCATTTATCTCTCTCCCATTTTCAGCCTGTTCTAGCCCAAGAACACAGCCACACTTCCTCCATATCCACCACACCTTGAAAATTGCAAGTGATTGAAATTGAAGGCAAAAGGAAGCAATTGGAAGCAAACTAGAGCTATTGCTTGCATACTTCAAGGACCAAGCTTCATTTTTGGACTACCCAATTTGGTAATGAGTTCTCTTACTCTCATGGGATGTTTACTATATTTCCAAGTGTCCATGGAGCTAGGGCTAAGCTTGGAAGGGAGTCATGAGCTTGATGAACCAAGCCTAGTGAGGGGAGTGCACTTATTGAAGGTTTTGTGACCTACTGTGAAGTGCATAGTGATGGCATTGAAATGAGGGTTTCTAGAGCCCAAAGTTAGTACTAACTAGTGTTAAAATCTTCATAAGACCAAGCATTAGCTTGGGGATTGCTGCCATAGTGATTTATTTATGTTTATTATGTGTTTTATGGACTAATCTATTGTATATGTTGCTACCGCATTTCATGTGTTTTGTTGGTTGTGAATGGGTGCTGCATTTGGTTGCTATATCTTGTATATATGCATTGTGTTTTTTGTGTTTTAGTGTATTTGGATTCAAGTTTTAATGATGGTTACATTGCCTATTGAATCCAAGTGCTACCCTTATTAAGTTTCACAATGAAACTTACTCCCCTCAATTCTGTCATTTCAGGTACCGCACAAAGATCACCTTCAAACTAACCTTTGTAGTTTGACTTTTATCCTGAATTTTCAGGAACTTAAACTTCCATATGTCTAGTTATGATCTGGAAAGTTTGGTGATTTTTGGAGCACATTTTGTGTTTTGAATGGTGGTGCTTATTGTGTTATGCAGCAGCTATCTAGCATCCTATTCTGGAGTCCATTGTGTCTCAGGCACTCCTATAACTTAGGGTGTGTATTTAGATGAGTTAAGAAAATTTTGTAGTGCATGTATGCATGTATATGTAGTGTATGTAAAATGAGATAGGTATGTGAACATTTGAATAATGTTTTGTCTATATATGTGATGTGGTGCAAAGCTGCTTAAAGGTGAATGATAGGCTACTTACTTGTAAATTCTATTTTGGCCACATAAAGTTGCTAGAAACAAGAGAATGTATTTTCCATGTGTATTGGACTTGTATGGGATATCCTTGGTGGGCTTTCCCTTTGTGAATGAAGTGATTGCACACTTATGAAATTTTGTATGGGCAAAATGGTCATAAAGTCCAAAATTTTGACTCTACACTTAAATTTCTATTACTCCCTGTGTAGAAGGAATCTTCATATGAAATTATGATCACACCTAGAGGACATCTAGGGGTTGAACTAGAATTTGGAATTTCTAAATTTGGAGCCCTGTATCTAAATATAGGACATTGCAAAGTTGGCTAAGTTACTGTTCATTTGGTTTGAATTTTGTAACCAACTTAAAAAATCCATAACTTGGTCCATAGGTGGGCTATTGATGTAAAAAAAATTCCTCAGTTTTCTCTAAGTCTCTATTTGATAATGGAGCAAATAAAATAGGGGGTACATAGCTAGAATGATACAGTTTATTAGAGGAAGTTACAGGTGTAGTGGCTGGCTACTAGATCTTAATAAGAACTAGTGAATACGTGTGTGATAGTTGGACCAATGTGGATCTATTTACATAGTGCCCAAGAGGGCCACTTGGGTATGCACACTAAGGGTAGTGTTCTGATGGCCTATAGAACAGTATCAATCTTGAGAGTCTAAATGCACAATTTTGGCACCATAATTGGACTACCCCAGAGTGGGTAATAGAAGAGCTAATTCCCTCCATTTTCTCATTACCTTTTTGCTACTTTTTGTCATCTGGAATGCCGAAGCACTCCCATTTTGACCAGAAGACACCCTTTAGAATATTAAGGGCATTTAGGAAAGAGAGGTCAAGATCAGGATAATGGCTGAGGATCTATAAGCATGCCCCATTTACCGACGCCCACCTTGATGATTGTCAAGCACCATCATATGCTAGCTCAAGGCCATGGGGAACTTGGCCTCATGCTTCTACACTCGATGGAAAAGTATGAGAACACTACTCTTGTTGCTTTGAAGCCTACATGACCTCTGTTAGTGTTGTGCCCAAAAGCCAATCATGAGATGATTGTATTTTTTGCAAATTGAGTCATGATATTTTATTAAGGCATTAATCCAGCAATTATGTTTGTTGTTTTGTTTCTGTGTAACGTAATAAACATAATTGTAACCCTAGAATAATGATATTCTCAAACGTCCCTAGTCTAGTATTATTGTGGAGCGGGTTGCAATAATACATAATGACTAGCATATGTGGAGACTAATATGAGATATGTAGTCTACATATGGGTACAAGTTGGAGAACTTGTGTACTGGACCGACCCACCATGAGAACACTACATGGATCGTTATATGAGTGTCATAAGTCATTCTCATAGTGATCATGGTATATGTAGTCCTTTGACCTAAGGTCATCAAGGTTCCCTACATATGAGTCACATACTTTGATACTGTTACCCACTCTGGGGTAATCAAATTATGGTGCCAAAACTGTGCATTTAAACTCCCAGGATTGGTGTGTCCTGTAGGTCATCAGAACAACACCCCTAGTGTACATACTCAAGTGACCTTCTTGAGCAGTATGTAAATACATGCATATTGGTCTAACCGTAACACACATATTCACATTTATGTACACCATGGCATCTAAGAAGAAAAAGACTAGCACAAGTCTTAGTTTTGGCTTCCACATATTAAGCATTCTTACTAGGTTCAAAAATTCCAGCCACTGCACCCAAACTTCCTCTAATAAAATGTATCATTCTAGCCTTGTAACCCCCTATTTTATTTGCTCGATTATCAAGTATAGAATTAGAGGAAACCAAGAAATTTTTTTTTACATCAATAGCCCACCTATGGACCAAGTTATGGATTTTTGAAGTTGGTTACAAAATTCTGACCAAATGAACAGTAACTTAGCCAACTTTGCAATATCATATCTTTGGATACAGGGCTCTAAATCCAAAAATTCAAAATCCCAGTTAAGCCTCTAAATGTCCTCTAGGGGTAGTCAAAATTTCATACCTAGATTGACTCTAGACAGGGAGATATTCAACTTTAGGTACAGGGTCAAAATTCTGGCAACTTTTGGACATTTTGCCCATACAATTTTTCCAAACCATTCAAACACTTCATTCACAAAGATAAAGCCCTCCAAGGCTATCCCATACATGTCCAATACAAATATGAATTAAATTCTCTTGCATCTAGCAAATTTATGTGGGCAAAACAGAATTTACAAGAAAGCAGCCTATCATTCACCCTTAGGCAGCTTCGCACCACATCACATACATAGCCACAACATTACTTAAATGTTCACATACTTGTATCATTTACATACACTACATGTAAATGCATAGATGCACTAAAAAATGGTCTTAACTCAGCTAGATACGCACCCTAAGTTACAGGAGTGCCTGAAATGCAGTGGACCGTAGAAACAGGATGCTGGACAGCTGCTGCACAACACAATAAGTACCACCATTAAAAATATAAAATGTACTCCTAAAATCACCAAAATTTCCAGATCATAACTAGAGACATGGTAGTTCATGTACCTGGAATTTCAGATCAAAAATCAAACGATAAGGGTCATTTGGAATGTGATCTTTCTGCTGGACCTGAACTGGACAGAAAGAGGGTAAGTTTCTTGAATGAAACTTAGTAAGGGCTTATCATTAGAAAATTGAATTCCCAGAAACATACCCAAAATCCAAAGAAATAAAAAAACCAAAAAAAATCACATATACAGAAATATAGCCATCCAAATGCACAAACAAACAGAACACAATCAAATGCAGTTTTGGCAGCAATACATCATTAGGGTTAGCCCATAAACAATCAAATAAACAATAAGTAATCACTATGGCAGACCTCCTCAAGCTAATTCTTGGTCTTAGGAGGTTAATTGGTCTTAGTTAGTACTAACCTGGGCTCTAGAAACCCCTATAAACACTGCCATCTTAGTGCATGAAAAACAGTAAGGCTGGAACCTTGTTCCTGCACTCCCCCTTAACCCATACTTGGTTCCTTGAGCTTTTTGCTCTCTTCCAAGCATGGTCTTAGCTTCATGGATGCCTGATTATCATCTCAAGACAGTAAACAACCATTAAACATGAAGATGAAACCCTTAACTAAGCTGTGAAAGCTGAAATCTTCAAGAGATACACAACAAACCCAAAAATTAGGGTTTTTCTTGTTCTTGGTGCATCCGATTGCCTTCCCTTTTGATTTATTGAGCGCTTGAGCTGTGGTGTCAATGGAAGTCTATGGAGGAGCTAAGGAAGAAGTTTGTGGCTGGTTATGGCCGAAATTGCCAAGGAAAGGCAAGAAAACAAGATATTTTACTTGATTTAATTAGTTTAACATTAACCTTCACTTAGGTCATTATAAGTATGCCTTAAGCAAGGACTTTTAGGCTAATCTTTAGCCCACATTTTTTACCTTAGAACCTGGAAATAAAAGGCTGGGATAATCCTAGAAATGGCCATCATTGACTCTTGTCAAAAGTTATCCCATCCTTAAGTTATTTTTTGGAACAATTGTATGCCTAGTTGTCCTAGGTTCTTGAATCATAGCTTTTGTTTCCTTTATGTAAGCCTCCAAAAAATGCTTCCATAGCATTCAAATCCTTCCACAATCTCCCTTTTAGAGTTGTACAATTGAGTACACAATTCTTGAAATCTTGCAATAAGACCAATAGATTACTTGTAAAATAGGCAATCTTCTAAGCTTTCCTTTAGCATGAAGTAACCATTGTAATCTTTTAAGGAGGTGTAGATTATTCAGTTTACCCCTCATATTTCATTCACTATGGTGAAAATTACACTATATAATGGTTTATAACCATTATGCCTTTATACTGTAATTTTCCCATTTGTTGAGGTGGTAACAGATACTTTCCTGTGTTACTCGTAATTGAGTGAACTTGAAGGAGGTCATTGGGTATGTCACATATCATGCGGAGGGATTTGTATGATCAAGATGGGATTTGTCCCTCCTATGTAACAGGAGTGATATCTTCAGGCCCCTTGATAAAGTAAGACTTAGAAAATGCATGGCCATGCTCGGATGAGTTGATATACGATATCAATGTCATCAGTTTAAGTTGGTCTACTCGGTAATCAACAAATCAAAGATTGGGCTGTACGAGAGTGACACATTCCATGTCTCGTGCTTAGTCTTGATATCTTGGACAAAAGGACAATGGCATATATCGGTAATGATCATAAAGGTTTAGTCTAATCACCAACACTTGTCACTTGGGTAGCAATGATGTGTTGCTAGACATCGCTTATTGCTTACGATCATAAATGTGATTTATGATCATTGCCAACGTGGTAAGAGCCTATTGAGTCGCACACATAGAGCTATTTGGATCATTAGAGTGCATGGGCTAATAATTTGGGTTTTGGTTTCACAATAATTTTGTATTAATAATGGGCCCAATAGTTGAGCCATTATTAAGCCCGAAATTAAAGCCTAATTGGATTAGGGCTTTGAAACCCATTAGGCCTGGAAGTTGAGTCTCACTATAAATACAACTTTTAGTGAGAAATTCACAGGTCTTCTTGCCCTAGCCTCCCAAAAGGACAGCCGCACTCTTCTCTTGCAATTCCTTGGAGGACGCAAGCTAGCACTGCGAGCGCAAGAGAAACGCATCTGCCGGGATGTGGTGGAAGCGTGGTGATCCCGAGAGGCTCGTGTGGATACCATAGAGAGCTTGAACACGTCAACTGTTCAGGTTTTGTGATTCGACTCTACAGTTGAGTGAGAGATCTCAACCGAAAATTAGGTATGAAAATTTTTGAACACCCGGTTTACCCCGTTTCACTTGGATCCTGGAGGGTTTCGGTTAAATTCCACTGCGCTGTTTGGCTCCCGAAACCCAACAGTGGTATCAGAGCTACTGGTGAAACCCTAAATCGGGATTGAATGTTGAATCGCATGATGTTATGTGTTTGGTTGCTTTCGGCCATGATTAATTAGATTGATTCATGATGCATGAAACCGGAACTCGTAATGAACATATGACATATATGAAGAAACGACACTAATTGGTTAATGAGATTAACCCAAAATTGATAGGTATGAGATACCTATATGGATTAGGATTCTTGCAATAGTTGCAAAAACCCTAGCTTGGTTCGGATTCGGCCTATTCGGGCACCGAAAGTAAGGTATTTTTGGTGGCTCGAATGGAGGAGTCTCGGGTGCCTACTTGCTCGAAATAGAAGATCTCGGGCAAAGCAATTGTAAGACAATTTTTTGCGCTGGGGGGCGCTGCCCCCCTCGCAACCCCCGCAAGGGCGGCTCCCCTTGAGTTCCGCTGACCGATCAGCGGAACCACCGCCCGCTGATGCCAGAAGCGCCACATAAATAAAAAAACTGGTTAATCAACTCGTGAAAATTGGCATGCATTTGTTGAATGAGATTTGACATGTTATGCTGATTGATGGTTGAAGCATGGTGCATGGTTATAGCCCTTGATTGGTTGTACTTGTAAATATGGCCTGCGAGTCGTGCCTTCTCTTGTTACTCTCATTGTACATTCTCTTCTCACCTTACTCCCCTCGAATGTAACTCGAGGTTTCTATTATTAATGTAATGGTACATTATGGGATCATCCAAGGTGGTATGTCCAAGGATCATCCAAGGTGGTATGTCCAAGGAGGTGACAACAAAAGGGCAACCAAGAAAGGAAGAGAAGGAGCTTGTGAAGACCCTTTTCTTTTCTTAGGCTTTTATGATATTCTCATTGGCTTGAGAATATCGCATAGTTTGGGCTATAACCATGTCACGTTTACTTTCTTGTAAGCATGAGATGCATGTTTTATATTTGTATGTGATGCATGTATAAGACAACCGGAGATAACAAATTGGTGAGATCAAAAGAAAAATCCCTCAAACAAATATTAAGTCATTAAATGTGATGCCTTCCAAATGTTGGCACTCGTCAAGACTTTGATCAACATTAGGTGGGTTTGCCAAAGCAAAGCACCTATGTTCATCTTGGTAAGGCGCGATGGGATAATAGTGATATCCAAATTGCTAACTTTGGGTCTGACTTAACTAAGTCATCCTAATAGGATTGGGGACTTAGAGGCATAGAGTTGGGCTTAAGTTCATGAGATGAGCTTGGACAAGTGTTGTTCACCCAACTATCCAAGAGTTGCATAAGATGCAATTGGCAAGGAGTTGCCTACCTAAATAACTGTAACTTGAGAGAAAAGCCAAAGCTGACTCAAGTTGTGGTCAAATATGGATCTTGGCCCACTAGAATACCTTAATGCTGAGGTGTTCCGAAATAATATCGAGGGTTATTATTTTGAGGAAAATAGTGGGAGTATCATTTAATAAAAGTCCTTATTAAATGAATTAAAATACATGACTCTTACACTGCATATTTACTGTTGTAGATAACCATGGCACAAAACACATCGACACTTTCGTTGCGATCGATCCTTGAGAAGGAAAAACTGAATGGGACCAACTTTCTCAAATGGTACCGAAACTTGAGGATAGTCCTCAAGCAAGAGAGAAAGGCTTATGTCCTAGAGCAGCCCATTCCAAATGAGCCTGCTGCCACTGCTCCAAGAGCTGAAAGGGATGCTCACAAGAGGCATTCTGATGATGCTTTGGATGTTGCATGCCTCATGCTTATTACCATGGAATCTGAGCTTCAGAAGCAACATGAGAACATGGGGGCATTCGATATGATTGAACATCTCAAAATGCTTTTCCAAGAGCAAGCTAGGCATGAGAGGTTTGAGACCTCTAAGGCATTGTTTCAGTGCAAGATGTCTGAGGGAAGTCCCGTGGGTCCTCATGTGCTCAAGATGATTGGGTACATTGAGAATCTTGAGAGTTTGGGATTTGCTCTTCAGAAAGAGTTGGCTGTTGATGTAGTCTTGCAATCGTTGCCTGAAAGCTACAGTCAGTTCGTCATGAACTATAACATGAACGACCTTGACAAGTCCCTCCCTGAATTGCTCAACATGTTGAGAACTGCTGAGCAAAACCTTAAGAAGGCTAAGCCCATTTTGATGGTTCAAAAGGGCAAAGGAAAGGGAAAAGCCAACAAGAAGAAGGATAAAGCTAATGGAAAGTCCAATGCTAATTCTTCTTCAGCTGCACTGAAACCAAAGGGTGGTGTGGCAAAGGAAGGGGAGTGCTTCCATTGTAAGCAACCTGGACACTGGAAGCGCAACTGCAAGCTCTATCTTGAAGAACTTGCTAAGGAAAAGGGAAGTAAGACTTCCACTTCAGGTATTTTTGTTATAGAGGCTAACTTTTCTACTTCCTCATCTTGGGTATTGGATACTGGATGTGGATCTCACATTTGTGCAAATGTGCAGGATCTAAGTAGAAGTAGAAGATTGGCCCGAGGTGAAGTGGACCTACATGTTGGAAATGGAGCAAGGGTTGCTGCCTTAGCCGTAGGGACTTATGTTCTCACTTTACCTAGTGGATTAGTTTTAGAATTAGACAACTGCTACTTTGTGCCTACTATTAGTAGAAATTTGATTTCTGTTTCTTGTTTGGACAAGAAAGGTTTTTCATTTATAATAAAGGACAAATGTTGTTCTATTTATTTGAATGAAATCTTTTATGGTAGTGCTCAACTTAGCAATGGGTTGTATGTTCTAGACCTCGAAGATCCAATCTATAATGTGAATACCAAGAAGGTCAGATTAAATGATTCGAACCTGACCTATCTCTGGCACTGTCGCTTGGGCCATATAAATGAGACCCGCATATCCAAGCTCCATAAGGATGGACTCTTGGACTCATTTGATTTTGAATCATATGAGACATGTGAGTCATGTTTGTTGGGCAAGATGACCAAAGCCCCATTCACAGGGCAAAGTGAAAGGGCTAATGACTTACTAGGACTCATACATAGTGATGTATGTGGCCCTATGTCTACACATGCTAGAGGAGGTTTCCAATACTTCATTACTTTCACTGATGACTTCAGCAGATATGGCTATGTGTATCTTATGAGACACAAGTCAGAATCCTTTGAAAAGTTCAAAGAATTCAAGAATGAAGTAGAGAATCAACTCGAGAAGAGTATCAAAGTGCTTCGATCAGATCGAGGTGGAGAGTACTTGGATCGAGAATTCCTTGACTATCTGAAGGAGTGTGGTATAGTATCACAACTCACTCCACCAGGTACACCTCAATGGAATGGTGTATCTGAAAGGAGAAATCGAACTTTGTTAGACATGGTTCGCTCTATGATGAGTCAAGCTGACCTTCCAAACTCCTTTTGGGGACATGCTCTAGAGACAGCCACTTTTAGACTAAATCGAGTTCCATCTAAATCGTTTCAAAAGACACCATATGAGATATGGAGTGGGAGGCATCCCAATTTGTCTTTTATGAAGATTTGGGGCTGTGATGCTTATGTGAAACGTCAATCCTCTAACAAACTAGGGCCCAAATCTCAAAAATGCCTTTTTGTTGGGTATCCCAAAGAAACAAAGGGTTACTATTTCTACAATCCTTCTGAGCAAAAAGTGTTTGTTGCTCGAACTGGTGTCTTTTTAGAGAAAGAGTTTATCTCTAAAGAAACTAGTGAGAGGAAAGTAGAACTTGAAGAAATTCAAGAACAACAAGGAGACATCGAACTTGAAATGGAACTTGAACAGACACCACAAGATGTTGTGGTTCAAGAGTCTGTTCCTATAGCACAGAGCCCACGTAGGTCTGGTAGGATTCGGCGTGAGCCTGAGAGATATGGATTTCTCATGACTCACACCGGTGATGTGATGCTCATGGATCAGGATGAGCCCACAACCTACCAACAAGCTATGTCAGGGCCTGACTCTGAGAAGTGGCTAGTGGCCATGAAATCCGAGATGGAATCCATGTATGAAAACCAAGTATGGACTTTGGTTGACCCACCTGAAGGGGTAAAACCCATAGGGTGCAAATGGGTTTTCAAGAAGAAAACTGACATGGATGGTAATGTGATTACCTTTAAAGGACGATTGGTTGCAAAAGGTTTCAAGCAAATTCATGGTATTGACTATGATGAAACTTTTTCACCAGTTGCTATGCTTAAATCCATCCAAATTTTGTTCGCTATTGCTGCACACTATGATTATGAGATATGGCAAATGGATGTCAAAACTGCATTCCTAAATGGAAAGCTACTTGAGGATGTGTACATGACACAACCTGAGGGTTTTGTCACTCCTGAGAATGCCAATAAAGTGTGCAAGTTGCAAAGGTCTATTTATGGACTGAAGCAAGCTTCTCAAAGTTGGAATCTTCATTTTGATGAAGCAATCAAAGAGTTTGGTTTTATAAACAATAAAGATGAACCTTGTGTCTACAAGAAGGTTAGTGGGAGCGCTATTGTCTTCTTGGTGTTGTATGTAGATGACATACTACTCATCGGGAATGACATTCCTGAGCTACAGTCTGTGAAGACTTGGCTAGGGAAATGTTTCTCTATGAAGGACTTGGGTGAAGCAGCCTATGTGTTAGGCATCAGGATCTATAGAGATAGATCTAGAAAGCTTCTTGGCCTAAGTCAAAGTACATACATTGACAAGGTGCTAAAGAGGTTTAGCATGCAAGATTCCAAGAAAGGATTCTTGCCCATGTCACATGGTATAACTCTTTCTAGATCTTAGTGTCCGAGTACACCCGAGGAGAGAGAGCGCATGAGTAAGATTCCATATGCCTCAGCAATTGGATCTATCATGTATGCCATGATATGTACTCGTCCCGATGTCTCATATGCTTTGAGCATGATGAGTAGGTACCAATCGAACCCTGGTGAGAGTCACTGGACAGCTGTTAAGAACATCCTTAAGTACTTACGAAGGACTAAGGATGCATTCTTGGTCTTTGGAGGTGAAGATGAGCTCGTTGTAAGGGGTTACACCGATGCAAGCTTCCAATCCGATAAGGATGATTTTAGATCACAATCTGGTTATGTGTTTTGTATTGGTGGTGGTGCTGTGAGCTGGAAGAGTTCAAAGCAAGAGACAGTAGCTGACTCTACAACAGAATCTGAGTACATTGCCGCCTCTGATGCTGTGAAGGAGGCAGTTTGGATCAAGAAGTTCATCACTGAACTTGGAGTGGTTCCAAGCATTGCCGACCCGATAGAGCTCTATTGTGACAACAATGGAGCAATCGCACAGGCTAAGGAACCTCGATCTCACCAGCGATCCAAACACATACTCCGACGCTATCATCTCATCAGGGAGATCATCGAGAGGGGTGATGTAAGGATATGCAGGACTTCGACAGACAGCAACATTGCTGATCCACTGACAAAGCCCCTTACGCAGCAAAAGCATGATAGCCATTCTAGGTCCATTGGTATTAGATACATGGATGATTGGATTTTAGTGCAAGTGGGAGATTGTTAGTGTTGTGCCCAAAAGCCAATCATGAGATGATTGTATTTTTTGCACATTGAGTCATGATATTTTATTAAGGCATTAATCCAGCAATTATGTTTGTTGTTTTGTTTCTGCGTAACGTAATAAACATAATTGTAACCCTAGAATAATGATATTCTCAAACGTCCCTGGTCTAGTATTATTGTGGAGCGGGTTGCAATAATACATAATGACTAGCATATGTGGAGACTAATATGAGATATGTAGTCTACATATGGGTACAAGTTGGAGAACTTGTGTACTGGACCGACCCACCATGAGAACACTACATGGATCGTTATATGAGTGTCATAAGTGATTCTCATAGTGATCATGGTATATGTAGTCCTTCGACCTAAGATCATCAAGGTTCCCTACATGTGAGTCACATACTTTGATACTTTCCTTTGTTGCTCGTAACTGAGTGAACTTGAAGGAGGTCATTGGGTATGTCACATATCATGCGGAGGGATTTGTATGATCAAGATGGGATTTGTCCCTCCTATGTAACGCGAGTGATATCTTCGGGCCCCTTGATAGAGTGAGACTTAGAAAATGCATGGCCATGCTCGGATGAGTTGACATATGATATCAATGTCATCAGTTTAAGTTGGTCTACTCGGTAATCAAGAAACCAAAGATTGGGCTATACGAGAGTGACACATTCCATGTCTCGTGCTTAGTCTTGATATCTTGGACAAAGGGACAATGACATATATCGGTAATGATAATAAAGGTCTAGTCGAATCACCGACAATGTTGTCACTTGGGTAGCAATGATGTGTTGCTAGACTAGAGATGTTTAAGAATATCATTATTCTAGGGTTATAATTATGTTTATTACGTTACGCAGAAACAAAACAACAAACAAAATTGCTGGATTAATGCCTAAATAAAATATCATGACTCAATGTGCAAAAATACAATCATCTCATGATTGGCTTGTTGGGCACAACACTAACAATCTCCCACTTGCACTAAAAGCCAATCATCCATGTATCTAATACCGATGGACCTAGAATAGTTATCATGCTTCTGCTGCGTAGGGAGCTTTGTCAGTGGATCAGCAATGTTGCTGTCTATCGAAGTCCTGCATATCCTTACATCACCCCTCTCGATGATCTCCCTGATGAGATGATAGCGTCGGAGTATATGTTTGGATCGCTGGTGAGATCGAGGTTCCCTAGCCTGTGCGATTGCTCCATTATTGTCACAATAGAGCTCTATCGGGTCGACAATGCTTGGAACCACTCCAAGTTCAGTGATGAACTTCTTGATCCAAACTGCCTCCTTCGCAGCATCAGAGGCGGCAATGTACTCAGATTCTGTTGTAGAGTCAGCTACTGTCTCTTGCTTTGAACTCTTCCAGCTCACAGCACCACCACCAATACAAAACACATAACCAGATTGTGATCTAAAATCATCCTTATCGGATTGGAAGCTTGCATCGGTGTAACCCCTTACAACGAGCTCATCTTCACCTCCAAAGACCAAGAATGCATCCTTAGTCCTTCGTAAGTACTTAAGGATGTTCTTAACAGCTGTCCAGTGACTCTCACCGGGGTTCGATTGGTACCTACTCGTCATGCTCAAAGCATATGAGACATCGGGACGAGTACATATCATGGCATACATGATAGATCCAATTGCTGAGGCATATGGAATCTTACTCATGCGCTCTCTCTCCTCGGGTGTACTCGGACACTGAGATCTAGAAAGAGTGATACCATGTGACATGGGCAAGAATCCTTTCTTGGAATCTTGCATGCTAAACCTCTTTAGCACCTTGTCAATATATGTACTTTGACTTAGGCCAAGAAGCTTTCTAGATCTATCTCTATAGATCCTGATGCCTAACACATAGGCTGCTTCACCCAAGTCCTTCATAGAGAAACATTTCCCTAGCCAAGTCTTCACAGACTGTAGCTCAGGAATGTCATTCCCGATGAGTAGTATGTCATCTACATACAACACCAAGAAGACAATAGCGCTCCCACTAACCTTCTTGTAGACACAAGGTTCATCTTCATTTTTGATAAAACCAAACTCTTTGATTGCATCATCAAAATGAAGATTCCAACTTCGAGAAGCTTGCTTCAGTCCATAAATGGACCTTTGCAACTTGCACACTTTATTGGCATTCTCAGGAGTGACAAAACCCTCAGGTTGTGTCATGTACACATCCTCAAGTAGCTTTCCATTTAGGAATGCAGTTTTGACATCCATTTGCCATATCTCATAATCATAGTGTGCAGCAATAGCAAACAAAATTTGGATGGATTTAAGCATAGCAACTGGTGAAAAAGTTTCATCATAGTCAATACCATGAATTTGCTTGAAACCTTTTGCAACCAATCGTCCCTTAAAGGTAATCACATTACCATCCATGTCAGTTTTCTTCTTGAAAACCCATTTGCACCCTATGGGTTTTACCCCTTCAGGTGGGTCAACCAAAGTCCATACTTGGTTTTCATACATGGATTCCATCTCGGATTTCATGGCCACTAGCCACTTCTCAGAGTCAGGCCCCGACATAGCTTGTTGGTAGGTTGTGGGCTCATCCTGATCCATGAGCATCACATCACTGGTGTGAGTCACGAGAAATCCATATCTCTTGGGCTCACGCCGAATCCTACCAGACCTACGTGGGCTCTGTGCTACAGGAACAGACTCTTGAACCACAACATCTTGTGGTGTTTGTTCAGGTTCCATTTCAGGTTCGATGTCTCCTTGTTGTTCTTGAATTTCTTCAAGTTCTACTTTCCTCCCACTAGTTCCTTTAGAGATAAACTCTTTCTCTAAAAAGACACCAGTTCGAGCAACAAACACTTTTTGCTCAGAAGGATTGTAGAAATAGTAACCCTTTGTTTCTTTGGGATACCCAACAAAAAGGCATTTTTGAGATTTGGGCCCTAGTTTGTCAGAGGATTGACGTTTCACATAAGCGTCACAGCCCCAAATCTTCATAAAAGACAAATTGGGACGCCTCCCACTCCATATCTCATATGGTGTCTTTTGAACCGATTTAGATGGAACTCGGTTTAGTGTAAAAGCGGCTGTCTCTAGAGCATGTCCCCAAAAGGAGTTTGGAAGGTCAGCTTGACTCATCATAGAGCGAACCATGTCTAACAGAGTTCGATTTCTCCTTTCAGATACACCATTCCATTGAGGTGTACCTGGTGGAGTGAGTTGTGATACTATACCACACTCCTTCAGATAGTCAAGGAATTCTCGATCCAAGTACTCTCCACCTCGATCTGATCGAAGCACTTTGATACTCTTCCCGAGTTGATTCTCTACTTCATTCTTGAATTCTTTGAACTTTTCAAAGGATTCTGACTTGTGTCTCATAAGATACACATAGCCATATCTGCTGAAGTCATCAGTGAAAGTAATGAAGTATTGGAAACCTCCTCTAGCTTGTGTAGACATAGGGCCACATACATCACTATGTATGAGTCCTAGTAAGTCATTAGCCCTTTCACTTTGCCCTGTGAATGGGGCTTTGGTCATCTTGCCCAACAAACATGACTCACATGTCTCATATGATTCAAAATCAAATGAGTCCAAGAGTCCATCCTTATGGAGCTTGGATATGCGGGTCTCATTTATATGGCCCAAGCGACAGTGCCAGAGATAGGTCGGGTTTGAATCATTTAATCTGACCTTCTTGGTATTCACATTATAGATTGGATCTTCGAGGTCTAGAACATACAACCCATTGCTAAGTTGAGCACTACCATAAAAGATTTCATTCAAATAAATAGAACAACATTTGTCCTTTATTATAAATGAAAAACCTTTCTTGTCCAAACAAGAAACAGAAATCAAATTTCTACTAATAGTAGGCACAAAGTAGCAGTTGTCTAATTCTAAAACTAATCCACTAAGTAAAGTGAGAACATAAGTCCCTACTGCTAAGGCAGCAACCCTTGCTCCATTTCCAACACGTAGGTCCACTTCACCTCGGGCCAATCTTCTACTTCTACTTCTACTTAGATCCTGCACATTTGCACAAATGTGAGATCCACATCCAGTATCCAATACCCAAGATGAGGAAGTAGAAAAGTTAGCCTCTATAACAAAAATACCTGAAGTGGAAGTCTTACTTCCCTTTTCCTTAGCAAGTTCTTCAAGATAGAGCTTGCAATTGCGCTTCCAGTGTCCAGGTTGCTTACAATGGAAGCACTCCCCTTCCTTTGCCACACCACCCTTTGGTTTCAGTGCAGCTGAAGAAGAATTAGCATTGGACTTTCCATTAGCTTTATCCTTCTTCTTGTTGGCTTTTCCTTTTCCCTTGCCCTTTTGAACCATCAAAATGGGCTTAGCCTTCTTAAGGTTTTGCTCAGTAGTTCTCAACATGTTGAGCAATTCAGGGAGGGACTTGTCAAGGTCGTTCATGTTATAGTTCATGATGAACTGACTGTAGCTTTCAGGCAACGATTGCAAGACTACATCAATAGCCAACTCTTTCTGAAGAGCAAATCCCAAATTCTCAAGATTCTCAATGTACCCAATCATCTTGAGCACATGAGGACCCACGGGACTTCCCTCAGACATCTTGCACTGAAACAATGCCTTAGAGGTCTCAAACCTCTCATGCCTAGCTTGCTCTTGGAAAAGCATTTTGAGATGTTCGATCATATCGAACGCCCCCATGTTCTCATGTTGCTTCTGAAGCTCAGATTCCATGGTAATAAGCATGAGGCATGCAACATCCAAAGCATCATCAGAATGCCTCTTGTGAGCATCCCTTTCAGCTCTTGGAGCAGTGGCAGCAGGCTCATTCGGAATGGGCTGCTCTAGGACATAAGCCTTTCTCTCTTGTTTGAGGACTATCCTCAAGTTTCGGTACCATTTGAGAAAGTTGGTCCCATTCAGTTTTTCCTTCTCAAGGATCGATCGCAACGAAAGTGTCGATGTGTTTTGTGCCATGGTTATCTACAACAGTAAATATGCAGTGTAAGAGTCATGTATTTTAATTCATTTAATAAGGACTTTTATTAAACGATACTCCCACTATTTTCCTCAAAATAATAACCCTCGATATTATTTCGGAACACCTCGGCGCTAAGGTATTCTAGTGGGCCAAGATCCATATTTGACCACAACCTGAGTCAGCTTTGGCTTTTCTCTCAAGTTACAGCTATTTAGGTAGGCAACTCTCTTGCCAATTGCATCTTATGCAACTCTTGGATAGTTGGGTGAACAACACTTGTCCAAGCTCATCTCATGAACTTAAGCCCAACTCTATGCCTCTAAGTCCCTAATCCTATTAGGATGACTTAGTTAAGTCAGACCCAAAGTTAGCAGTTTGGATATCACTATTATCCCATCGCGCCTTACCAAGATGAACATAGGTGCTTTGCTTTGGCAAACCCACCTAATGTTGATCAAAGTCTTGACGAGTGCCAACATTTGGAAGGCATCACATTTAATGACTTAATATTTGTTTGAGGGTTTTTTTTCTTTTGATCTCACCAATTTGTTATCTCCGGTTGTTTTATACATGCATCACATACAAATATAAAACATGCATCTCATGCTTACAAGAAATAAACGTGACATGGTTATAGCCCAAACTATGCGATATTCTCAAGCCAATGAGAATATCATAAAAGCCTAAGAAAAGAAAAGAGTCTTCACAAGCTCCTTCTCTTCCTTTCTTGGTTGCCCTTTTGTTGTCACCTCCTTGGACATACCACCTTGGATGATCCTTGGACATACCACCTTGGATGATCCCATAATGCACCATTACATCAATAATAGAAACCTCGAGTTACATTCGAGGGGAGTAAGGTGAGAAGAGAATGTACAATGAGAGTGATAAGAAAAGGCACGACTCGCAGGCCGTATTTACAAGTACAACCAATCAAGGGCTATAACCATGCACCATGCTTCAAACACCAATCAGCATATCATGTCAAATCTCATTCAACAAAGATGCATGCCAATTTTCGTGTGTTGATTAACCAGTTTTTATTTATGTGGCGCTTCGCATACGGCGGTCCCGCTGGCCTGTCAGTGGGCGGTGGTTCCGCTGACCGGTCAGCGGACGAGGTCAAGGGGAGCCGCCCTTGCGGGGGGCGTGGGGGGCAGCGCCCCCCTGCGCAAAAAATTGTCTTACAATTGCTTAGCCCGAAATCTTCTATTTTGAGCAAGTAGGCACCCGAGACTCCTCCATTCGAGCCACCAAAAATACCTTACTTTCGGTGCCCGAACAGGCCGAATCCGAACAAAGCTAGGGTTTTTGCAACTATTGCAAGAATCCTAATCCATATAGGTATCTCATACCTATCAATTTGAGGTTAATCTCATTAACCAATTTGTGTCGTTTCTTCATATATCTCATATGTTCATTACGAGTTCCAGTTTCATGCATCTTGAATCAATCTAATTAATCATGGCCGAAAAGCAACCGAACACATAGCATCATGCGATTCAACACTCAATCCCGATTTAGGGTTTCACCAGTAGCTCTGATACCACTGTTGGGTTTCGGGAGCCAAACAGCGCAGCGGAATTTAACCGAAACCCTCTAGGATCCAAGTGAAACGGGGTAAACCGGGTGTTCGAAAATTTTCATACCTAATTTTCGGTTGAGATCTCTCACTCAACTGTAGAGTTGAATCACAAATCCTAAACAGTTGACGTGTTCAGGCTCTCTATGGTATCCACACGAGCCTCTCGGGATCACCACGCTTCCACCGCGTCCCGACAGATGCGTTTCTCTTGCGCTCGCAGTGCTAGCTTGCGTCCTCCAAGGAATTGCAAGAGAAGAGTGTGGCTGTCCTTTTTGGAGGCTAGGGCAAGGAGACCTGCGAATTTCTCACTTAAAAGTTGTATTTATAGTGAAACTCAACTTCCAGGCCTAATGGGTTTCAAAGCCCTAATCCAATTAGGATTTAATTTCAGGCTTAATAATGGCTCAACTCTTGGGCCTATTTTTAATACGAAATTAAAGTGAAACCATAACCCAAATAATTAGCCCATGCACTCTAATGATCCAAATAGCTCTATGTGTGCGACCCAATAGGCTCTTGCCATGTTGGCAATGATCATAAATCACATTTATGATCATAAGCAATGAGCGGTGTCTAGCAACACATCATTGCTACCCAAGTGACAAGATTGTCGGTGAATCGACTAAACCTTTATGATCATCACCGATATATGCCATTGTCCCTTTGTCCAAGATATCAAGACTAAGCACGAGACATGGAATGTGTCACTCTCGTATAGCCCAATCTTTGGTTTCTTGATTACTGAGTAGACCAACTTAAACTGATGACTTTGATATCGTATATCAACTCATCGGAGCATGGCCATGCATTTTCTAAGTCTCACTCTATCAAGGGGCCCGAAGATATCACTCCCGTTACATAGGAGGGACAAATCCCATCTTGATCATACAAATCCCTCCGCATGATATGTGACATACCCAATGACCTCCGTCAAGTTCACTCAGTTACGAGCAACAAAGGAAAGTATCAAAGTATGTGACTCATATGTACGGAACCTTGATGATCTTAGGTCGAATGACTACATATACCATGATCACTATGAGAATCACTTATGACACTCATATAACGATCCATGAAGTGTTTTCATGGTGGGTCAGTCCAGTACACAAGTTCTCCAACTTGTACCCATATGTAGACTACATATCTCATATTAGTCTCCACATATGCTAGTCATTATGTATTATTGCAACCCGCTCCACAATAATACTAGACTAGGGACGTTTAAGAATATCATTATTCTAGGGTTACAATTATGTTTATTACGTTACGCAGAAACAAAACAATAAACAAAATTGCTGGATTAATGCCTAAATAAAATATCATGACTCAATGTGCAAAAATACAATCATCTCATGATTGGCTTTTTGGGCACAACATTAACAGTCCTCACACGGACATAACCTCATGCCTAGCAAGCTTTCGCCCTTAACTCACTCCTAGCAAGCGTATATTGCTGACGTCCTAGTGAGCTGAGCTCACTAGATAACCTTCCCTTGATTATTCTGCAGGTGAACATGGTGGATGCTCCTTGATTGAGTTTTGAGGAACTCCCAAGGTGTACTAGGCTCTCATATAGTGCCTTGAGCCATTGGCTCACCTAGGCCACTATGGTACTAAGCCTCCAACCAATTACGTGCCCTAGGCTCCCACTTGGTGTCTTGAGCTAATAAGCTCACCTAGACCACCAAGGTACTAAGCCTTTGCTATTTAACCTACTAAGGAAGCACTAAACTTTTACTTGCATCTCAAGTCACAACTTGGCTAGGCCACAAATGCACTAAGCCTTCATCCTTGGTGCTCCCCTATCCACCATTATTTGGTTCATGTTTCAACACTAAATGAATGTTTAACTAACCATGGCGGTGATTAGGAAGCTTAACTAAGGTCCCTAAGGTCCCCAAAAGCCTTAGGAATACCCTTGCGAACATTCTAGCTCTTTAGGCCATGATGCGTACGCACTGGCTACGAGATGCATTCACATCGCAGTCAACTTCTCAATTCTGGTTTTCGTGTGAATGCACCATGGGTTGGTGCATTTACATCACCTGGAAAATCTAGCTCTAAAAGTCATGATGTGTACACACTGGCTAGATGGGGCATCCGCATCTCAATCAGCTTCTTAGCTCTGGATTTTGTGTGAACGCGTCATCCCATGGTGTGTTCGCATGACAGGATTTCCTACTTGCTTCTGGCACGATGCGATTGCACCATTATGTGGTGCATACGCACTGCCTGGAAATTAGTTCTTCATGTTCTTCATGTTGCCTATGCTCAAAGGTGTTTTCCTTGGCTCAACTCAAGCAACAACTTGTCAAAACAACCTCCATGGCTAACATACAAGTTCCATTCATCTATTTAGCAAGCAAAAAAACTAATCCCTTACCTTAATTCCAAGAGTTAGCAACAATCAAGCAGCTCTAACCCAAGAACTTCAAGTCCAAAGGTCCCACTAAGGTTTCCTAGGTTCCAAAGCACAAACAGGTTCATGGCACTAAATTAACTCCAATCTAACAAAACCCAAGCTTAGAACAAGTGAAGAAACAAGAAAACTTCAAGAATTAAGGCTTACCCCAGGCACATCAACAAGCCCAAGTAAGAACAATGCCACCAAACTCCAAAACCATGGTAAAACAAGCAAAGCAAGCTTCATTTGACTTGGGCAACCCAAAATCCTCCCAATTTCATGAAGAAATCATAATTTTGCTGAAGTTAGAGCAAGAATTGGAAAGGGTTGGAAGGAGCTACGAAAATGAAGTGGAAGGGATGAAGGAATAGTGAATCCTCAATGGAAGCATCCTCTTCTCTTCCAACCATTTTTAAACAACAAAAACTTATCCCCCCCTAAACTTTTATAAGTTTTGCAAATTTACCCTACCTTCAAATAGTAACCAGGTAATTAAAAACTTTCACAAAACTTTCTAACCTAGGCTTTGCATTTTAAAAACATAATTTTTACTACCGGGACTTATCCTGACCCTCCGGGGTGCAAAATGACCAGTTTGCCTCCGGGCAAGCCTAGTCTTATAAACCCCTCAAAACCTACTAAACCTTTAGTAACTTACTTGATCTTGCTAATTAACCTGTAATTAAGGTATTGAAATTAGGGATTTATGAATTTACGTAGCTCATTGAGCACTTTGCTAGGAGGGCTATAACATTCTCTCTACCTTGGAGAATTTGGTCCTCCAAATTCAATCTCCCCACCTTGAGACCCTATACTAAGATATGGTGCCAATGTATCTTGACTAAACCTACCAATCGGTGTCAGTGACAACAACCGACTTGGGGTTCAACTGCCGAACTTGCTTAACTGATGCCCTCCAGCTTGAGTCGGGCTATGTCTCAAATAGGTACTATGTCCAATGCCATTTTTGGTGCTCACTCCCAACTATAGCCTGAAATCTGTTCGCTATTCCCCCATCTTTGCCTGACCTTACACAGTCTAAAACACATTAGTACAATGTTGGTCTTGAAGACTATGGTATCGGTTGTCCCTACCTTTAGCACACGATACTATTAAAGGATATCTGACTACTCCAAGCTGCCCTAACAAATCTAGTGATCACAAATCTTCTGCACCAAACTCTATGCCAAGTCCTCTAGTGCAAGATAGCTAAACAAGCTTTTATAAGCTCATCCATTAGCCTTGCACTAATAGTATTTTACTGAAAGCTTTACACCAATAGGCTTTTTTCATTCTCTCCTCTGTGCCAAAACCCACTAGTATAATCTAACTTCACAAGTTAAACTTGTGTGTTAACACTCACACTAGAGAAGTTCTACTCTAGGTTTAACACCCATGCTCCTATACCAAACCCTTAGTGTAAGATAGCTTAAAAAGTATGAAACTTGTCCACTAATTCTCATATAGTCGGCTCTTTACCCTAAGTTTAGTACCTGACAACTAATAGCATTCACTAGACGAAGTTTGTCACTAGTGTACTATGGGCTTCCCACATACACCACTAGCACCCCTAGGTATACTCTGTTGCAAGCTCCACTATACACTAGGGCTCTTCTGAATGAATGTACTATCGAGAGTTACAAGTCCCAACCCACCCTAGTGTACAAGTCTTCTAATGCTCCACTCAGATGGCCCCTATGTATCAAGTATATTGGTGCACTAGGTAGGATACCCATACACCACTTGAACAAGGAGCCTACTACTTTCACTACTTTAGAGTGTCTTACACCTATATGCCTATGAGAGAAACCTTTTCTGGCATGAGTGCCAAGACCACCAAGCAGCTAGCAATCCTTAGGGCTTATCCGTGCCCCATTGGCTCAAGCCACCTACCACTTAGCAATTTAGCTATTGAGAGGCTACCCAAGCCAAAGGTCTTGACGCTTCAGTTGCTCCACTCATAGTATCCTAAGTGCCCAAAGCCTACACACCCAGTCTTCTCACTTCCTTGCACATAGAGCCCAACATCCTACACACACTGGATTGACTCCTCGAGTGTGTCCTTAGTACATTTGCTTCTCAGCCACCAAACCTACCCCATGTATAAAACACCTATGGGGTCCTTAGCTATGTTGCAAGGTACCACTCAATCCTAGGCCAACCCAGGCATCCTTGGCTAGCCAAGCAAGTAGACACCTCAGCCTCTATACTAGGCTCTGGTATGCCTTTAGTCTTACTCAACACTTGGACTACCCCTGGCCTTTCGACACCCAATAGTATCAAGCACTTCAACAATAACCATTCCTCACTTAACTATGGTTACAAAGAACCATCTCAACCTTTGTTACTTAACTCCCATACCCTGACTATACCATGCTGACCTCTCATTGGAATGATATATTTATGGCTTTGCCACGTCCACTCAACTTACTTGGTGGGACAACAAACTTTAGTTAATTATCAGGAGATCATTGGCCATAGAAAATCACTTGAGTGGCTCATCCTTTAAAACTCTACCTGGTGGTCCAGGTATGCACCTCAGTGTTGTGAGCCTACCCATTAGCCTTGGCCATTTTCATAAATCATGAGCCCTTCCTTTTGAAGGCACTAGTGACAAGTGAAATGCTCCAAGTCTGGGCTTTAACTAGCTCAACCAACATCTGCATTGACTAGGCTTCCAACCCTTGACTTCTTTCTGCTATAGTAAACACGACAAGTACTGAAGGCACGCAATAGATGCCTGAGCGCAACTGTACCTATACTAGACCTGGCACATTAATTACTAAGAATGAGAGTTAACTAGGTGGGAGATTACTTTACCTTGTGGTTACATGTGTTGCCACTCTGAGAGCTTAAATATGGTGACAATGTTTAATGTGTCAATCTCCCAAGAGCTAGGCATGTTTTGTAGGCCATCAGAACAATGCTCACTATATTACCCAAGTGGCCCTCTTGGTCTTTATGAAAATAAATGTATATTGGTCAAACCATAACACACATATTTACATTTATGCACACTATGGCAGCTAAGAAGGAAAACACTGGCACAATTATTAGTTTTGGCTTCCACACATTAGGCAATCTTGTTAAGTTCTAGTGACCAGCCACTGCACCTGTAACTTTCACTAACAAACTGTATCATTCTAGCCATGTAATGCCCTATTTTCTTTGTTCCATTATCAAGTAGAGACTCATAGAAAACCAATAAATTTTTTTTTACATCAAAAGCCCACCTCTGAACCAAGTTATGGATTTTTGAAGTTGGTTACCAAATTCTGACCAGATGAACAATAACTTAGCCAACTTTGGAATGTCATATCTTTGGTTACAGAGCTCAAAATTTAGAAATTCTAAATTTAAGTTCAACCTTTGTATGTGCTCTAGGTGGGGTCAAAATTTCATAGCAACAATCATTATGTACAGTAATTTATGCCTCTTGCATTATAGGATACCAAATCTGTAGAACTAATGACCATAATGCACATACAAAATTTCATAAAATTCATACACTTCATTTCCAGGTTCAAAACCAACATGGGCAGGTTCTTACATGTATTAGACACTTGGGAAAGTCATTTCCATGAATTTAGTGGCATTCCATAAACATTAAACAGAATTTTCTTTGGAACAGCCAATGAGTTGCAAAATGGACAGAATTGAACATTCAACCTCAAACATCACTTTATTGTTTCATATATCATCCATACACCATACATAGTGTATTTACATGCATATATGCATCATAAATATGTCCTATCTTGGTTGGTTATGTACACTAGCTTCTTGGAGAGACTTACAACCACAATGCACTCCAGAAACTTCAAAAGACAGCGGCTGCGTAAGGCAGAAAGTACCAACACTAAAATTAGCAAATGTGCTCTAAAAATCATGAAACACTCCAGTTTAATACTAAACATATTGAAGTTCATGTACCTGAAATTTCACAGAATAACTCAAACTAGAACTATTATTTTGAATGTTCTCTTTCAGGTGTTCCTGAAAATGGACAGAAAGGGGAGTAAGCTCTTTGTAAAGAACTTAGTAAGGGCTTTCAATATAATGTATTCCATAGCAACGTACCACCTGAAATACAAAGACATAAAAACATACAAAAACAAAACATACACGCAAATATGGCAACCATATGCACCAACAAACAGCAACAAACACATGTAATGTTGGCAGCAATAACACATTAGGGTTAGTCCATAATCATTCAATAAAACAATGAGATCTCACTTTAGTAATATTGTGGCAGCCCTCCTCAAGATTTTTTTTTTCCTTAGGAGTCTTTCAAGTCTTAGTTAGTACTAACTTGGGCTCTAGAAACCCTTCTTTCTTGCTGCCATCTTTAGCATGGTAACAGTAAGGCTGCAACCTTGCCATGCTTCTTTCCCCTTAACCCATACTTGGTTCCTTGAGCTTTTTGCTCTCTTCCAAGCATGGTCTTAGCTTCATGGATATTTGGAAATACAATAAAAAATCCAAGAAACTTTAGAAAACCCTTACCTTTGCTATGAAATCTGAAAACACAAAAAAAACCAAAATTAGGTTTTCTTGCACTCTTTGGTGTCTTCTTTGCTTTCTCTTGCTTCCTCTTGTTTTCTTAAGGTATGGTGGATATGGAGGATGATGGAAGAACTTAAGGAAGAATTATTAACTACTGGAGACCGAAATTTAAGGAAAATGCCAATGAAATGAAGATTTTTCTTCATTTATACATCATTTTGACCAAGGTGGCATATATGCAAATTTTTTAAAATTTGGCCAACACTTGGATGGGTTATTTCCAGCCATTTTGGATGGGAAAATGATGTTCTTGACCACCTTTAACCTTGTCAAAGTTCATTATAACTTTTAGAGAAAAAGGTGGACACTTGGATCCTTAGTTGGCATTATGCCATAAATGATCAACTTTGCCTTCTTAAGCACTTTGGTCCCCAAAAATATCCTTAATTCCATCCATGTCATTTCTTCATAATTCCATCCATGTCCTTTCCATAGACATCTTTAGAGGTTTGTGCAATTGAGTACCCAACTTTTGTAACCTTACAATTTAGTCCATAGGTTACTTGAAAATTAGGCGATGTGCCAATGCTTTCTTAAGGACCAAGCTATCATTGTTTTTGCTACTTAAGGGGGGTGTATATTGAATACTTTACACTTCACAAATCATGCACTATGGTGAAAATTAAAGCATATAAGTTTAGGTCCTTATGCTGTAATTTTCCCATTTTGTGAAAGTGTAGCATTTCTTCCCCGCTTAAAAATTTTGGTCCTCCAAAATTGCTTTTAGCTTGGGGAACTCTTCTGGATATCTCTCTTGCATTCCTTTCTCAGTTTCCCTAGTCGCGTATATTTCAAAATGGTGTGACCATTGAACTTTGACCATGGGAATAAGCTTGTTTCTTAACCTTTTGGTATCCTTAGCTAAGCTAGCTATAGGTTTCTCTTCGTATGTCAAACTAGGCTCTAATTGTTTGTCTTCCACTGCTATAGTATGCTTTGTGTCTAGCAAACACTTCTTAAGCATACTGATGTGGAAAACATTATGGACACTTGACATACTTGGTGGTAGAGCCAACCTATAAGCCACCTTGCCAACCTTTTCTAGTATTTCATAAGGACCAATGTACCTTGGAGATTGTTTAATATGTTTGCCAAACCTCATAGTGCCTTTGGTTGGTGCTACTTTGAGCCACACTTTGTCTCCAACCATAAACTCCAAGTCTCTTCTTCTTTTGTTCACATAAGCAATGGTCCTTTCATTAGCTATTTTTAACCTTTCTTGTATCTTTTTTATTTTACTTGCTGTGTCTTCAATAATCTCTGGACCTAACTCGAGCCTATCTGAGGCTTCCACCCAACAATGGGGTGTCATGCACCTTCTCTGATAAAGGGCTTCATAAGGTTCCATACCAGTGGTCGTTTGATAACTATTGTTATAAGAAAATTTCACCAAAGGTAAGTGTTAGTCCCATTCCCCTTTAAAATCCAATATACAAATCTTGAGCATGTCTTCCAATATCTGAATCACCCTCTCAATTTGTCCATCAGTCAAAGGATGATAAGCAATGTTCAGGTGGATTTTGGATCCTAGTGCCTTGTGAAAAGCACTCTAAAATCTAGCTGTAAACCTTGGATCTCTATTTGACACTATAGAGTCTGGCACTCCATACAACCTTATTATCTCTTTGATGTACATTCGTGCCAATTTTTCCAGTGAGTCTGTGATCTTTATTGGCAAAAAGGGAGCACACTTGGTTAACCTATCCACAATGACCCAGATTGTATCATGCCTTAATCTAGTCATAGGCAACCTAGTTAAGAAGTCCATTGTTATGTTACCCCACTTTCTAACTGGAATGGGTAAAGTCTGTAGTGTTCCTACTAGCTTCTGGTGCTCTACTTTAGACACATATGTGGCTATGTCTTTCTTCATGTTTGGCCACCAAAAATGTGTCTTCAAGTCTTTGTACATCTTTTCACTTCCAGGATGGATATTCAGTTTGCTCATGTGAGCTTTTTCAAGTATCTCATTTATGAGTTCTTGCTCACTAGGCACATATATTCTGTCTTTGAAGTACAATAATCCTTGCTAGTAGGCAAATGATTCATACAAGGACCTTTTGTCTTTTTCTAAAATCTTCTTCAGGTTTGAATCTGCTTTTTGTGCCTTCCTTATCTCCTGAATCCACCCAGATTGAATAGTTAATGTATAGACTTGTGCTTCTTCCCACTGTTGCCACTTATGCCAAAGGCATATAAAACTATTCTCCCCACTAGTATCTGCCAAAGTAAACCAGTGTACTTTCTACTTAAGGCATCTACCACTAGATTGCTTTTACCTTCAGTGTGGTCAATGTTACAGTCATAGTCTTTAATATACTCCAACCATTTTCTTTTCCTCATGTTCAACTCTTTCTGAGTGAATAGGTACTTTAGGCTCTTATGGTCAGTGTAAACCACAAATGAGCTTCCCAATAGGTAATGCCTCCGTTGTTTTCGGTCAAAGATCACCACAGCAAGCTCTAGGTCATGGGTAGGCCAGTTTTGCTCATGGGGTCTTAATTTCCTTGGCCCATAAGCAATCAAATTTCTATCTTGCATCAGAACACACCCTAGGTGCATTTGTATAAATGATATAAGGCTTACATGGATCAAGTAGGATCAACACTGGGGCTTGAGTCAATCTGCTCTTCAGTTCCTAAAAACTCTTTTCACACTTCTCAGTCCACTCAAATCTTTGACCTTTCTTGGTCAGTTGAGTAAGAACTAAGGCAATCATGGAAAATTTTGGTACAAATCTTCTATAATAGCCTGCCAGTCCTAGGAAGCTTCTAACTTTACGTTCTTAGGTCTTTCCCACTTTTGCATAGCCTTGACCTTTTTCGGGTCTGCTCTAAGGCTTTGTGCATCAACGATATGTCCAAGAAAAGATACTTCTGTAATCCAAAATTGGCACTTGGAAAATTTTGCAAATAGTTGATTGTTCAACAGTGTGTTCAAGACAGTTCTCAAATGATGCTCATGTTCACTTTCATCCTCGGAATACACTAGAATGTCATCAATGAACACCACTACAAACTTGTCCAAGTAAGGTCTGAACACACGGTTCATCAGGTCCATGAATGCAGCAGGGGCATTAGTCAAGCCAAACGGCATAACTGTATACTCATAGTGTCCATTTATTGTTTGAAATGCTATCTTGGGTATATCCTCCTCTTTTACTCTTAATTGAAAATAACCAGATTTCAAATCAATATTAGATAAGATTTTTGCTCCCTTGAGTTGATCAAATAGATCCTCAATCCTAAGGAGTGGATACTTGTTTTTTATAGTTACAGCATTCAGCTTTCTGTAGTCAATACATAATCTCAATGATCCATCCTTCTTTTAAACAAAGAGAACTGGAGCTCCCATGGTGAAACAATTGGTCTTATGAACCCTTTCTGAAGAAGTTCATCAAGTTGTTTCTTGAGCTCATTCATCTTTGTGATTGGCATTCTATAAGGAGGTATGGATATTGGTACTGCCCCGATTTGTAACTTGATTTCAAATTCTACCTCTCTTGGAGGGGGAATACCTAGTAGGTCTTTAGGAAAGATTTGTGGAAAGTCTTTCACTATAGGTATTCTATGAACTTCCTCATCAATTTCAACACCATTTAACATGTAATATTCATCTTCAGAAACAACAGGAATTTCATTCATAACTTCTAGTTCCATGCCATGCATTTCATACACTAATTCCTTAGAATTCACTAATGCATGCACTTCATTACCAGGCAATCTGATTTATCTTTTAGCATAATCAATATTGATTCCATGCTTTGCTAACCAATACATGCCAAGAACAATATCATACTTTGGAATATTTAACACTAGCAGATCAGTCAAAATCTTAATCTTTCCAACTACTAGCTCATAATTCTTAGCTAGTTTGTTAGTGAAAAGACATTGACTACTTGCTGTTCTTACTAATTATATATTAGGCATGAATTCCATAGACAATTTCATGGATTCAGTTAACTTTCTAGCCATAATAGACACTGGAGCACCAGTATCAAACAACACACTAACTAGCACACCATTAAAATAAATGTTACCTCTAAGTGCTCCTTGTTGGGATGTCTCTCCCTTATCAATATGGAATATCCTTCCAGCTATCTGTACTTAAGGCCTTTCAACTCTAGAAGGACCCCTTGGTTGATTGTCTCTAACAGGTGGCATATTAGGCCTATTCTGGCCTTGGTCCTCCTGCCCTCTTCTTTGGACTAAAGGGCAGTCCTTGATCCAGTGATCCAAAGATCCACATTTGAGACATGCCTGTGTTTCAAAATAACATGGCCTCTTGCCATGAAACTTCTTACATCGAGGACACCTTGGGCCAACAAACTTGTTCTTGGCCTTGCCCTCCATACTAGGATTTCCAGCCTTCATAGTGTCCTTACCTTTCATTGGTTTCTGCAGTCTTCCAACTTGGCTGGTCTCTCCAGGTCCACTAGGAAACCATTTACTTTCATACTCTTCTTGTTCCACAAGTAAAGACTTCTAAACAGCATCATGATAGGTAATGGCATTGAAAGGCCTAACAGCTCTCCTGATATCTGGTCTCAAGCCTCTGACAAACCTCATCGCTTTAAGTTCTTCCAACCCATGGTACTGTGGTGCGTACTTCACAAGTTGGTTGAACTTGTGTTCGTATTCTAGAACACTAAGGTTGTCTTATTGTAGTGCATCAAACTCAGCTTGCTTTAGGTCTTTGATGGCATCATTTATATCCTGGTCTTGGAACAACCTTCTGAACTCAGGCCATGTCATCTCTAGCTCATGATCTATTCTTCTTCCTCTCTGGGCAGCATGCCTATCTCTAACACTTCTCCACCACATTTCTGCACTACCTACAAGATTATAGGTAGCCAAAGATACTTTCTTGGTAGAGCTTAAGTGCATCCTCTCGACCATCTTTTCAATGAATCCTAGCCATACTTCAGCTTTCTTTGGTCAAGCTCTACCATCAAATTATGGAGGTTTAGGCCTTGAAACCTTTCCAACAATCTGACATCATCAGAGCTCTCAAGATCTTCAGCTCTATGCCTTTTGGAGCTCTGTGATTCTTTTAAGTCCATATAGTCTCTATGTCTCATTCTTCTTCTCCTCTCACTAGGTCTTTTAACTTCATCCCCCATGGAATGGTCATAAGCTGAGTTGAGTTATTGGCTCTGGATACTTGGCCAATCTCAGACCTGATTCTTCTGGCTCTGGGTCTTCTATCCCCATCTTTAGCATCTTCATTCTCTTCAGTTTCATCAGAACGAACATTCACTGGGTTGTTCCTAACAACTTTCTGGTTCTGCTCCTGTGGTAATGCTTGTGCTACTTGGACTCCTTATTGTTGAGCTTGCAGTAACCTTACTAAGTTTTCATTTATCTGGGCCAGGTTTCTTTGTAGTTCAACACACACCTACAATATGTTCATTTCAGGTGCTGGGTTTTCTACTTCCTGAACCCTTGGTTTCTCTTCTACACCCCTTCCATTTCTGTTGGCCTGCCCTTGCTTAGTATGAGGTCTTAGGGATCCCTGATCCCCTCTCCTTATGCCAACCAATTTCTTGTTTCCTGAAAATCAGAAGAGCACAATATATACTCTGTGTTAGGTACCCAACTAAGCTATATGTATGCAACTATATGCATCATGTCATACACACATAAACCACATTCAAAACTTGCACTGAAACCAACTTCTATTATCACTCTGAGAGCTTAAACATGGTGACAATATTTAAAGTGTCAATCTCCCAAAAGCTATGCATGTTCTGTAGGCCATCAGAACAATGCTCACTATATTACCCAAGTGGCCCTCTTGGTCTTTATGCAAATATATGTATATTGGTCAAACCATAACACACATATTTACATTTACTCACACTATGGAATCTAAGAAGGAAAACACTAGCACAATTATTAGTTTTGGCCTCCACACATTAGGCAATCTTGTTAAGTTTTAGTGACCAGCCACTGCACTTTTAACTTCAACTAACAAACTGTATCATTCTAGCCATGTAATGCCCTATTTTCTATATCCCACTATCAAGTAGAGACTCAGAGCAAACCAATAAATTTTTTTTTACATCAAAAGCCCACCTCTGGACCAAGTTATGGATTTTTGAAGTTGGTTACCAAATTCTGACCAGATGAACAGTAACTTAGCCAACTTTGGAATGTCATATCTTTGGCTACAGAGGTCAAAATTTAGAAATTCCAAATTTTAGTTAAACCTATGAATGTACTCTAGGTGTGGTCAAAATTTCAAAGCCAAATTCATTATGTACAGAAAGTTATGGCTCTTGCAGTACAGGGTACCAAATCTGTACAACTAATAATGACCATACAAAATTTCATAAAATTCATACACTTCATTTCCAGGTACAAAACCAGCATGGGCAGGTTCTTATATGTCTTAAACACTTGGTAAAGTAATTTACCTGAATTTAGTGGCATCCCATAAACATTGAACATAATTTTCTTTGGAACAGCGAATGAGTTGCAAAATGGACAGAATTGAACATTCAACCTCATACATCACTTTATTGCTTCATATATCATCCATACACCATCCTTAGTGTATTTACATGCATAAATGCATCATACATATATACTAGCTTAGTTGGGTATATACACTAGCTTCTTGGAGAGCCTTACAACCACAATGCACTCCAGAAACTTCAAAAGACAGCTGCTTCGTAAGGCAGAAAGTACCAACACTAAAATTAGTAAATGTGCTCTAAAAATCATGAAACACTCCAGTTTAATACTAGACATATTGAAGTTCATGTGCCTGAAATTTCACAGGAAAATTCAAACTAGAACTATTAGTTTGAATGTTCTCTTTCAGGTGTTCCTGAAAATGGACAGAAAGGGGAGTAAGCTCTTTGTAAAGAACTTAGTAAGGCCTTTCAATATAAACTCTTCCATAGAAACGTACCACCTGAAATACAAAGATATAAAAACATACAAAAACAACACATACACACAAATATGGCAACCATATGCACCAACAAACAAAGCAACAAACACATGTAATGCTGGCAGCAATCACATATTAGGGTGAGTCCATAATCATCCAATAAACAATAAGATATCACTTTAGTAACACTATGGCAGCCCTCCTCAATATTTTTATTTACCTTGGGAGTCTTTTGCATCTTATTTAGTACTAACTGGGGCTCTAGAAACCCTTCTTTCTTGCTGCCATCTTTAGCATGGTAACACTAAGGCTGAAACCTTGCCATGCTTCTTTCCCCTTAACCCATACTTGGTTCCTTGAGCTTTTTGCTCTCTTCCAAGCATGGTATTAGCTTCATGGATGTTTGAAAATACAGTAAACAATCCAGGAAACTTTAGAAAATCCTTACCTTTGCTATGAAATCTGAAAACCCAAATAGAACCAAAATTAGGTTTTCCTGCACTCTTTGATGACTTCTTTACTTTCTCTTGTTTCCTCTTGTTTTCTTAATGTATGGTGGCTATGGAGGATGATGGAGGAACTTAAGGAAGAGTTCTTAGATACTGGAGACCAAAATTTAAGGAAAATGCCAATGAAATGAAGATTTTTCTTCATTTATACATCATTTTGACCAAAGTGGCATATATGCAAATTTTTTAAAATTTGGCCAACACGTGGACAGGTTATTTCCAGCCATTTTGGCTGGAAAAATGATGTTTTTGACCACCTTTAACCTTGTCAAATTTCATTATAACTTTTAGAGAAAAAGGTGGACACTTGGATCCTTATTTGGCATTATGCCATAAATGATCAACTTTGCCTTCGTAAGCACATTGGTCCCCAAAAATATCCTTAATTCCATCCATGTCCTTTATTCATAATTCCATCCACATCCTTTCCATAGCCATGTTTAGAGGTTTGTGAAATTGAGTACCCAACTTTTGTAACCTCACAATTTAGTCCATAGGTTATTTCAAAACTAGGCGATGTGCCAATGATTTCTTAAGGACCAAGCTATCATTGTTTTTGCCACTTAAGGGGGTGTATATTGAATACTTTAGACTTCACAAATTATGCATTATGGTGAAAATTAAAGCATATAAGTTTAGGTGCTTATGCTATAATTTTCCCATTTTGTGAAGTTGTAACAACATGTGAGCCAACTCTCAGCTAGACATAGTGAACTCTCCCTCATGGGTGCACTTTGAACACTACCCCATTACATTAAGGCCAAACATCCTTTTTCCAGCATCACTTGGTCATTTACAACCTCATAGTTCAATGTTCGACTGACTTATTAGCATGAGCACAAAGTGTCAAACAATCACCACTGTGTCCTCGATTCCACTTAAGACTTAATCCATCACCTACTCAGCCAGTTTTGCTAGTCGAGTCTCCCTTCTTCTACAAGTCAACTCAGTTGCCCTCGACTCCACGTAATCTTGAGATGATGACTATAAAGTCACCGATTATCCCCTGCTTCATGGTAGTCTTTCCTATTACTTAAGTCCTCTTATTGCCTTCTGACAGTAAAGTCTAACCCTAGCAATAACTCTACTCCTACTAGCCTTACCCTAGGGTTTATAGCTAGCAGATGAATAACCCTATCCATCTGCTTACCCTAGGATGAGTTCCTTGCACCTTGTTTCCTTGCATGGTTACCTCCTACATTCAACGGTTAAAAATAAAAATTGAAACTTACCTACTTACCTTTGTAACATCTGACTGAATTTCTCCATTTCTCGGTTACTCTAGGGAACTCATCCATTCAACTAGCCAGTCATTTGCTATCAACTAGGCCACTGAACTAACTCATCTAAGAAGCCAACTATGGAACTTTGGGATGTTTCCAATCTAAGCCATTTAGGGCTCTACTTATGTGATTTCATGCACTAGCAAGTGTGTCCTAGGGTGCCGGGTATTAACCCAATACTTGGTGCATCATTAGATTCTTAATACACCTAGGTTAGTCCTAAACCCTACTCAGAACTACTACCCAACATGCCAAAGGACTATGCTAGTAAACTGATGCCAAAACACCAACAAGGTAACTAGACTACTAGTGAAAGGTTAAAGACTTACCTCACACTAGCCATGCACTACCTATGAGTTCACTGTGGCTACTCATTGTACTAGCTGGTGGCTACCTATTTTGACCATTTGATTGGTTGAGTAATGTTCAAACTATTGCTCTTGTGCACTAGGTCAACTTGTTGTGGCAACAGCTATTGGGGTCAAACTTCCTAGTCTGGTCTTAACTTAACCAAGCTTGAATATGAGACTAGTTCGATAGTTCAATGACCACTTGGATAGACGGCAAGATTTCCTAGGTGCATCATGAGAACCCTGAACCTTTTCCACATTGGGCATTAGCCCCCTTTCTTATGATCCATTCTTGTTCCTCGTTCTCAAGTCAACTTTCACACTATGGGCGTATCACCCATGCTCCAACTAGGTTGGATGAGCCAACCTCCACCTTGCAGTCTTGTGCCTTCAACTTATCTAATTATCTTTCAAGGGCTGTTGCATCCTGCACCATTTACCGACAACCGCCTTGATGATTGTCAAGCACCTTTATATGCTAGCTCAAGGCCATTAGGAACATGGCCTCAAGCTCTTACACTTTATGGAAAAGTATGAGAACACAACTCTTGTTGCTTTGTAGCCTACATGACCTAATGTTCATCGCTAAGGTCAGTGCATCCTCAGCTTTTTTCAGTGTTGCCTAACCCATTCAGATTTGTGGCTTCAACTTCTGGAACTTTTGAAATAATCCACCTGGCCCAATGGTACTCCCCACCTTGGAGGATTCCATATCCTCCTATATAGCCTACCTCATGATCGAGGTCCAAAACAACTTCGTAGGATGGTGGCCACATCCCAACTACTTACACCAAGGTGTTGCCTTACCTTGGAGCAAGCCAAGCCAACTACCCCATCATTGCCACACTAGATTGTTAGGATCCACTCCTAGACCTTAGCATTTGAAAGCAAAATTGACCCAATTTCACCATTGCAACCTAGAACCAAAGTCAGATGGCAACTCACAGATGTTCGTTAGTACTAACTACCCCAGCACAAGGACAATCAGCTAGATCTCAGTTCCTAGCCTGGAATGACCATGACCAAGCTCTGATACCAAAACTGACATTGCCTCTCAAAGGCTTGCCCAGGAATACTATGGTAACTTGTCTTGCACTAGTCATAATTAGCTAATTGATTATGTGCATACTAGTTAAAACCTTCATACTTCTAGTTAATTAACCTACTATGCAATCATGCATGGGTACATGCTTTGACTTGAATGATTAAACAGGTAATAAAAACATAAAACATCACCATGGCATTTGCTTAAAACTGAAAAAAAAACTGTTAAAGAATATAAGACATTTATGTGGTTAACTACACATAATCAGCTGTGTGTGAACATCTAAGCAAAAGCAAACTATGCCCACACCCAATAGTGACTTTATAGTACACTACTCATACATGAACATCGGAGGCAAATTAGTGTGTCTCTACTGAGATCTATAACTAAGCTGCCACCTTAGAGCAACTCCCTGTGGCAAGCTCCAAAGCCATCCCTTGTGCTTCACTAGCCTCTGTTGGCCAAAGAGACAATTGTATTTAGTACCATAACTTAACCAACAAGAAAATGACAAACCAGAACAATAAAGGTTCAAATAAACCATATACGTACTCGTGAGCTCAGCTCAATAACCCTCAATGGTTGGTGGCTCAACGACACCGAAAAACTACACAACAAAGACTAAGGGAGTGAGAATCAAAGATTCTTAGTAAGCGATCCTTCAACCTGCAAGAAAAATAATAAGGACACATTTATATATATAATATAAAGTCTACTACACGTGCTTGCAGTTTGAGGCGTAACATATGCACACATATTTGGGTTCTTTGAGATCCCCCTTAACCTAGTCCTCGCATGGACATCACCCCCTTAACTTGCTCTTAGCAAGCTTTGGCCCTTAACTCACTCCTAGAAAGTTTAGCTTGCACACATCCTAGAGAGCTAAGCTTACTAAATAACCTTCCCTTGGTTGTTGTGCAGGTGAACATGGTGGATGCTCTTTACTTGAGCTATAAGGAATTCCCAAGGTGTACTAGGCTCTCACATAGTACCTTGAACCATTGGCACACCTAGCCCACTATGGCACTAAATCTCCACCCAATTAGGCGTACTAGGCACCCACTTGGTATCTTAAGCTAATAAGCTCACCTACACCACCAATTTACTAAGCCTTGCCATTTAACCTACTAGGGATGCATTAAGCTTTCACTTGTGCCTCAAGTCACAACTTGGCTAGCCCACAAGTTCACTAAGCCTTCGTCCTTTGTTTTTCCCTTTCCACCATTACTTGGTTCATGTTTCATTGCTAAATGAATGTTTAACTTGTTAGTGTTGTGCCCAAAATCCAATCAAAAGATGATTGTATTTTCACAAACTAATTCATGATATTTTATTAAGGCATTAATCCAGCAATTATGTTTGTTTTTTTCTTTCTGCGTAATGTAATAAACAAAAATGTAACCCTAGAATAATGATATTCTTAAATGTCCCCAGTCTAGTATTATTATGGAGTGGGTTTCAATGATACATAACGACTGGCATATGTGGAGACTAATATAAGATATGTAGTCTACATATGGGTACAAGTTTGGTGATTTTAGGAGCACATTTGGTATTTTTCGTGATGGTGCTTATTGTGTTATGCAGCAGCTATCCAGCATCCTGTTTCTAGAGTCCATTGTGTCTCAGGCAGCCTGTAACTTAGGGTGTGTATTTACCTAATTTAAGACCATTATTTAGTGCATCTATTCATGTACATGTAGTGTATGTAAAATGAGACAAGTATGTGAACTAATGTTATGGCTATGTATGTGATGTACGAAGCTGCTTAAGTGTGAATGATAGGCTTCTTATTTGTAAATTCTGTTTGAGACACATATTTTTGTTAAATGGAAGAGCATGTAATTCCTATGTGTATTGGACATATATGGGGTACCCTTGGAGGGCTTACCCCTTGTGCATGAAGTGTTTGCATGGTTTGGAAAATTTGTATGGGCAAAATGGTTCAAAAGTGTACAGATTTTTTACCCTGTGCCTAAACTTTAATATCTCTATGGGTAAAAGTAATCTTACATAAAAATTTGACCACATGTAGAGCACATCTATAGGTTTTACTAGTATTTTGAATTTCTAAATTTGGAGCCTTGTAGCCAAAGATATGACATTGCAAAGTTGGCTAAGTTACTATTTATTTTGTTATAATTTTGTAACCAACGTAAAAAATCCATAACTTGGTCCATTGGTGGGCTATTGATGTAAAACCAAATTACTTGGTTTGCTTAAGGACTCTACTTGATAATGAAGCAAAGAAAATATGGGGCTACATGGCTAGATTAAGATAGTTTTTTGGAAGAAGTTTCAGGTGCAATGGCTTGTCACTTACACTTAATAAGATTGCCCAATGTGTGGTAGCCAAGATTAAGACTTGTGCTAGTGTTTTCCTTCCTTGCTGCCATGTTGTGCATAAAATGTGAATTTGTGTGTAGTGATTGAAACAATATGCATGCATTTACATAGTGCCCAAGAGGGCCACTTTGGTATGCACACTATGGGTATTGTTCTAATGGCCTACAAAACATTCCAACCCTGGGAGTTTTAAATGCACAATTTTGGCACCATAACTGGACTACCCCAGAGTGGGTAACAGATGTTGGTATTAGAACATGGTCAGAGCATGGTTTATACATGTACATATTATTGCATTTGCGTGCTAACTACATACATGAACTCAGTGTGGTCAGCTGCTAGTGTCAGGTACCATTAAAATACATATGATCTTTATATGCCCTCTATGATGAATCATGAACACGAAGTAAATATGGTTGCCACAAGGGGAGGAGAACCACCCTTAAGGCCTCATACTAAACCTAGGCATCAAAGAAATGGATGGGAAAGGGGGAATTAAGGCCAATAGGGGGCATCAAACCCTGAAGTGGATAAGGTTTGGTTAGAGCTTTAGAGAAATTTACCTCTAATCAATTAAAATTTAGTAAGATTGATTTAAGCTCAACATCAAGGAGTCCAAATAGCTCCAGCTAAAGCAGTTCAGAGTGTACAATAGCAACCAGAGGAGGAGGCTAGGAACACATCTGAACATGTTCATTCTGGAAGATTGGGAAATAGAAATGATGAAGCTGATGAAGTGCAAGATGAAGATAGGAGAAATCCTAGAGGAAGAAGAGTGAGACCTGAGATTGGTCAGGTGTCCAGGGTCATGACCAGTGGCATCTTCATTGTATGACATGCTGGGCCTGAGACAGACTTCTGGTGAGAAGGTATCTATAAGATCTTGAAGAAAACGGGTTAGGAGATCCTCAGAGTGTGTTTCCGAGGGTAAAGCCTCCGACACCCAAGTCAGCGTATGGGAGATAAGTTGTTTAATAGTAGAGAGTATAAAGGAGAGAGCCCCATGTCCTTTACTGGGCAGCCTCCCAAGTATTTGTAGGATGATGGGGGGAGAAGGCCGTTTTACATAACTTGTTTAGATCAGGACACGTGTTTGGCTTGGTCTGATCTATACCTTCGGAGACAGGCATCTCCAGCTGGCCATAGGCAGTTATAGCCAGAGGTTAGGAGCATGTGTGAGGCTTCTATGTTAAAGATCCCTCAACTGTATTTGACATTTTTCTGTAAGACCCTTTCAGAATTGTGAGACCCCTTTAGGCAGGGATTTTCCCCAAGGGCTACTGGGCAAGACCCTCCAAAAGAGTGGACTATCTTCAAGAGACCTTTTCCTCTGTCGAGGATGGTGGACTTATAATCCCAAGGTGGATAATGTGCAAATTTGAGGTTGGTGATGAGACTTTTTCCTGAAGTCAGCTATGTGTATTACCGAGGGTGGTGGAGAGATTCCTCCCAAGGTTGGTGTTATAAAGTTTTGAGGGTGTTGTTAGGTTCCTCTGAGGGAGAGGGTTTTTGTGGGTGATAGCCCTTCCGCTATCCTAGGGCCAATCCTTCAGTCTATGACCATTCCTCCATTAGGAATAAGGTTGAGGAAGATCATGAGAGGAGGGCTAAGAGAAGGCATGGAGAGCATCACCATGCTGCGAAATCTCACAAATCTAGGAGACAAAGAACAGAGGATTTGGAAGCCCTATATGAGGTCAGACTACTAGAGAGGTTCCAAGGACTCAAGCATCCACAACTTGATGAAAGAACTGGGCCTTGGAAAGCTGAGGAGTGGTTAATCTTCATTGAGAAGATGTTTGAGAGGATGTCACTCAGCTCCAACAAGAAGGTGTCACTAGCTACTTATAACTTGGTAGGTAGTGCAGAGATGTGGTCGAGAAACACCAGAGATAGGTATGCTATCTAAAAGGGTAGAAGGCAAGGAAGAGATATTACGATGAGTTGGTCAGAGTTCACTCAGCTATTTCAGGAGCAGTACATCAGTGATGCCAACAAGGAGATGAAGCAAGCTGAATTTGATGCTCTAAGGCAGGACAATCTTAATGTCCTAAAGTATGAGCACAAATTCAATCAGTTGGTGAGGTATGCTCTTCAATATCATGGACTGGATGAGTTAAAGACCAAAGTATTTGTTAGAGGCCCAAGGTCAGACATTAGAAAGGCCATAAGACCTTTTAGGGTAGTCATATACTATGAAGCAGCACAGAAAGCTCTATTAGTAGAGCAAGAAGAGTATGAGACTAGAGGAAAGTCAAATGGAGATGGTTTAGAGTTATCCTGCTCAAGAAAAGGCAGCTAAAGCAAGATAAGGATGGTCAAATGTGGGCCAAGAGATTAAGACTAAGAAATCATAGTCTTGTAGCAAGGGAAATGACATAAAGCGTGGTTAAGGCTAGTTAAGTGTATTTTCTGGACTAAAGTCTTTATAAGTGGTTATCTTTGTCTTTATCTCCTACATTTGGTCTCTTTTAGAAACAAAAATTTAGCCCCTCCACCTCCATACTTCCTCCATAGCCACCATACCTCCAAGCTTGCAATTAGTTGTAATTGAAAGCAAGAAATGGAAATTGGAAGCTATTTGGTGCTAAGACTTCGGTGCATCTAGGATAAAGCTCCAATCTTATCATAAATTCAAGGTAAGGAGTTCTTTTGCTCTCATGGAAAGTTTTATGCAATATTCAAACATCCATGGAGCTAGGGATAAGTTTGGAAAAGAGCCAAATGTTAGTGTTGCGCCCAAAAAGCCAATCATGAGATGATTGTATTTTTTGCACATTGAGTCATAATATTTTATTAAGGCATTAATCCAGCAATTATGTTTGTTGTTTTGTTTCTACGTAACGTAATAAACATAATTGTAACCCTAGAATAATGATATTCACAAATGTCCCTGGTCTAGTATTATTGTGAAGCGGGTTGCAATAATACATAACGACTAGCATATGTGGAGACTAATATGAGATATGTAGTCTACATATGGGTACAAGTTGGAGAACTTGTGTACTGGACCGACCCACCATGAGAATACTACATGGATTGTTATATGAGTGTCATAAGTGATTCTCATAATGATCATGGTATATGTAGTCCTTCGACCAAAGATCATCAAGGTTCCCTACATGTGAGTCACATACTTTGATACTTTCCTTTGTTGCCCGTAACTAAGTGAACTCGAAGGAGGTTATTGGGTATGTCACATATCATACGAAGGGATTTGTACGATCAAGATGGGATTTGCCCCTCCTATGTAACAGGAGTGATATATTCGGGCCCCTTGATAGAGTGGGATTTAGAAAACGCATGGCCATGCTCGGATGAGTTGATGTACGATATCAACGTCATCAGTTTTAAGTTGGTCTACTCGATAATCAAGAAACGAAAGATTGGGCTATACGAGAGTGACACATTCCATGTCTCGTGCTTAGTCTTGATATCTTGGACAAAGGGACAATGGCATATATTGATGATGATAAAAAAAGGTTTAGTCGAATCACTGACAATCTTGTCACTTAGGTACCAATGATGTGTTGCTAGACACCGCTCATTGCTTATGATCATAAATGTGATTTTTTATCATTGCCAATGTGGTAAGAGCCTATTGGGTCACACATATAAAGCTATTTGGATCATTAGAGTGCGTGGGCTAATTATTTGGGTCATGGTTTCACAATAATTTTGTATTAATAATGGGCCCAAGAGTTGAGCCATTATTAAGCCTGAAATTGAAGCCTAATTGGATTAGTACTTTGAAACCCATTAGGCCTAGAAGTTGAGTCTCACTATAAATGCAACTTTTAGTGACAAATTCACAGCTTCTTGCCCTAGCCTCCAAAAGGACAAACGCACTCTTCTCTTGCAATTCCTTGAAGGATGCAAGCTAGCACTGCGAGCGCAAGAAAAATGCATCTGTCGGGATATGGTGGAAGCGTGGTGATCCTAAGAGCCTGAACACGTCAACTATTCAGGTTTGTGATTCAACTCTATAGTTGGGTGAGAGATCTCAATCAAAAATTCGGTATGAAAATTTGTGAACACCCGGTTTACCCCGTTTCACGTAGATCCTGGAAGGTTTCGGTTAAATTCCGCTGCACTATTTGGCTCACGAAACCCAACACCAAATCCTTGATGAACCAAGCACGGGGAGGCGAGTGCACTTAGTGAAGGTTTTGTGACCTAGTGTGAATACATAGTGATGTAGTGAATTGAAGGGTTTCTAGAGCCAAAAGTTAATACTAACTAGTGTTAAAACTCTCCTAAAACTAAGCTTATGCTTAAGGAGGGTTGCTGTAGCAATCTACTTATGTTTATTACATATTTTATGAACTAACCAATGTTAATTGTTACTGCCACATACATGTGTTTGTTGTTTGTGTTTGCCTGCTGCATTTGATTGCTCTATATTGGATATATTTTTTCAGCCCTGCTAGTGAAAAACTTAGTTGAGGGGGTAATTTAATTAAATTTATAGATTGGAACCTTATTTCAAGTTCACTTAGCAAGAATGAAGAAGTTTAGCAAAGTTCACTAAATTCCGAGGAAGTGTAGACACTAATGAGGTTCTAAGGCAAAAATGGTAGTTGTCTATCTCGAATAGTTGGATGGGGACCCGAGTGTTAAAAATTAGGTTTTATAACCTAACTTTTAGCTTTAACCAAAACTTAGTTGAAATAAACAAAAATTGACCAAGAATGACTAAGGTTACAAAAAAAGAAAGGGGTTTAAGTGTTCCATGTCTAATACTTTGGTGCCTTAGGTTTTAAACATGGGTTATAAGATGGTAGAGTGGGGGATGGCTGCCATAACCCGAGTTCATCCTTTGCACCATCATTTCTTCATCCATTTAAGTCCAAAATCTAGAGTTTTAGTGAAAAGAAAAGCCACCGTAAGTATATAGGCCATTGGAAGCTTATTTCAAGCATAAAATCATGGTTTTGGAGCTTGGAAGCATGTTTCCTCCCACCCCCTATTTTTGATACGAGGTAGTCAAATGTGTTCTTGATTGATTTCTTGTTTGATAGTTGATCAAAAGCTCGGGTTTTGGTTAGAAGTTAATAACTTGATGTTTTGTGCCCATATTTGCTTGGAATTTAGGTTGGACTTTGTGGAACTTGGTTGGTGTGAAAAAGTTGCATAATTCTTGCTTGTTACTTGAAGTTGAGGTAAGGGATTAAGTGTTTCAGGTTTGATTGATTCTATTTGAGTGTTGATGCTTGATGGTATCAAGTAGTTTCATAAATAGCATTGATTATGGGCAAGTGTGTCTATGGTGGACTAGGCATGGAATTGTGGATTGTGTGATGTTTTGGTGCATCATAGGAAGTTAGTGATGTGTATTTGTGGCCTATGTAAGTTTTTTTATAGGTTTATGGTGAGTTTAGGTGTCTATTGTATGCCTTAAACTCATAAGAAGCCTCTAAAGAGGCTTAGGATAGTGTTTTCAAGGTTCAGGACACGAGGTCCTGGTGCCTAGGTGCCACCTGGCACATCAGCGCCCAAGGAGCATTTTTTCCTCTATAGAACAAAGTGCCCTGGCACCTAAGCCTCAGGTGGTTAAGTGCTCCTAGCGGCTATGCCCCAGAGACGCCCCTCCTGGCGCCTAGGCCCTAGAGGCCTTTTTCAGTAAATTTTAGCTTTTTCAAATGAGATCTGGGGGAGGGTAAGGATGGTCCTAGGGGTGCCTAAGGGTTGTAATGGTACAATGACACTCTAGAATGTCCAAAAGCTCTCTCCTGATGTAGGTGTTTTCTCATAGTTTTGTAAATGGTAAATGCACTTCATGAGAAAACTAGTTATTTAGCCATAATAATACACCATTAGATGTGGTGCAAAGTTTAGTACCATTGAGACCTAAGTTGTGGCTTCGGGTTCAAGGTCTTGATGATGAAACCTTAGTACAACTTGTGATAGGGTGGAAGGTTAGCACCATTATGACCTTAGTTGTATCCTTGGCTTCAAGGTCTTGATAAGGAAACCTTAGTACACCTAGTGGGTTCTTCAGGACCTAAGAACTTTCAGTCTGACCACAGTGCCTTTGTACAACATAGGGGAAGTTCAACTAGTGGAGAACTTCACTAGTTAGGCTAGTAAGCAATGTTTGCTAGTTGACAAGGCTTTGCCTTGTAGTTTAAAGACAAGGTAGAGGACAAGTCCCATGGGACTGAAACTTATGCGCATTAAGTTTAGCCTCATGCTATACGAGCTCACAGCAGATTACATATGGTTATATATGTGTTGTACTTAGTATCTTTTCTTGCAAGTGAAGACCTTTACTGAGAATTAAAATTCTCACTTCCTAGTTTATGTTGTGCAGATTCTGACGGTGTTAGACCCGATAACCGCTAAAGGTTGTCATGGTAGTTTGCTTTTGCAAGTACTTAGCTTTGGGAATCTTTATGATTCTAGTTTTATTAGGTACTTGTTGGTAAAGCAACAGTACTAACTATAGTCTTTCTAGGCTGCAGTGACTAGTTCGCGCACGTGGAGGACTTTTTGAGGCTTGCCACCAGGATTACATCTAAGGTGGGATTTAGATGAAAAAAATTCAGAAGGATACCCTTGTGCATATTTTATGCACTAGCTGCCGCTTATGTTATGGATGAAGTCTTAGACTTTAGGGTTGCTCTTGGGTGAGGGCATTTGTCTACTTTATGTATGAAAGCTCCCACATAGTTGTTATGTGTAGTAAATTTGTATCAATGTTGATTTTGTATGCTTCGGCTCTTTGAACTTGTTTTCTATGAAAATACTTGGCCAAGTGAATGTTCTTATGATTTCCTATAGCTCAAGTCAAAGCACAAAGAGCATGCATCCTACATATTCTAGGTTAATCAACTAGTATCATGGAGTTTTAATCCGCACACATATATAACTAACGAATTGCAACCACCACGAGACTTGATCTCACAAGCTTCTTGGGTAGAGCCAAGGGCGGCCATGTCATTTTGTTATCAGAGCTCTAATTTAAAGTTCATAGACATTGGAGGCTAGGACTGGGGTCTAGTTTAAAGTCGACGTGCTAGGATAGTTAGTACTGACCAACATCTATGGAATATAGTCTGGCTTTGGTTGCAGGTTGCTATGGTTGACATTAGGTCAAAGGCTTCTCGAGGAACTAGAAAACCTGGTGAAGGTTCTAGTGACCTAATTGTGGCAATGCAAGATGGGATATCTAGGGTGCTTGACGGGTTGACACACAGTATGGTACAGGTGGCACAGTGTTACCCACTCCGGGGTAGTCCAGTTATGGTGCCAAAATTGTGCATTTAAAACCCCAATGATTGGTATGTTCTGTAGGCCATCAGAACAATACCCCTAGTGTGCATACCCAAGTGGCCCTCTTGGGCACTATGTAAATGCATACATATTGGTCCAACCATTACACACTTGTTCACATTTTATGCACACCATGGTAGCAAGGAAGGAAAACACTAACACAAGTCTTAATCTTGGCTACCACACATTAGGCAATCTTATTAAGTGTAACTGACCAGACCTGAAACTTCTTCTAAAAAACTATATTAATATAGCCATGTAACCCCCTATTTATTTGCTTCATTATCAATTAAATTCTTTAAGCAAACCATGGAATTTGGTTTTACATTAATAGCCTACCTATCGACCAAGTTATGGATTTTTTAAGTTGGTTACAAAATTCTGACCAAATGAACAATAACTTAGCCAAATTTGCAATGTCATATCTTTGGCTACAGAACTCCAAATTCCAAAATTCCAAATCCCAGTTCAACCTATAGACGTTCTCTAGGTGTGGTCAAAATTTCATACCATGATTTATTCTACATAGGGAGATATGGAATGTTGAGTGCAAAGTCAAACTTTTGGTCACTTTATGACCATTTTGCTCATACAAAATTTAATAAGTGTGCAAACACTTCATTCACAAGGGGTAAGCCCTCCAAGGCTATCCCATACATGTCTAATACACATAGGAATTACATGCTCTTGTATCTAGCAACTTTATGTGGCCAAAATAGAATTTACAAGTAAGCAGCCTATCATTCACACTTTGGCAGCTTTGCCCCACATCACATACATAACAAAAGCATTACTCAAACGTTCACATATTTGTCTCATTTTACATACATTACATGTACATGCATCCATACACTACATCATGGCCATAACCCAGCTAAAGACATGCACCCAAGTCATAGGAGATTCTTGAGACACAATGCACTCCAAAACAAGATGCTGGACAGCTGCTGTGTAACATAGCAAGCACCATTACTAAAAATACCAAATGTGCTCCTAAAATCACCAAACTTTCCAGATCAAAACTAGACACATGGAAGTTAATGTACCTAAAATTTCAGATCAAAAATAAAAAAAATGGTCAATTTGATTGTGATCTTTCAGCTGGACCTGAAATGGGCAGATTTGAGGGGAGTAAGTTTCATTGTGAAACTTAGAAAGGGAAACACTTGGTTTCCTAAGGAAATGTGACCCTTACTAAAACCTGCATCCAAAGAAACTAAAAAACAAAACTAAAATGTATATATACAAGATGAGTAGGCCAAATTTGATGCTTGAAAATATAGTGAACAATCCATGAGAGCAAGAGAACCCTTCCCAAGATGAGTAGGCCGAATTTGAAGCTTGATTCCTAAAGTATTCAAGCAATAGCTCTAGTGTGTTTCCCATTGATTCCTTTTGCCTTCAATTTCAATCATCGAGATATGGTGGCTATGGAGTAGCTATGGAAGAAGTGTGGAGGAGGGTGGTGGTTGGTTGGGTTGAATATGAAAAAAGAAAAATTGAGTTTGGCTTCCTAAATTAGATTGAGGACACTAAAGACCCTTATTAGCCTTATTCATGCTTTCTATCATTTTCTTTGCCCATAAGCATGATTTCTTTGTCCTAAACTTAATGGTCCACATTTTGCCCACCATTTTTACTATTTATCAAGCCATGGCTGCCTCCCTCATGGTGGGATAACCCCACAATTCCACCCGTTGACTTAAGTCAAAAGCTTGAACACCTTAAGGTTTACACTAAGACATTTAGGTCCTTAATGCCTTTAGTGTTTCCTTTGTCCAAACTTGTCTTCCATGAACAATTTCATCTTCCAATAGCACCTTCATACCATTCAAATCTGATAGGCGAAGGGCTATCACCCCTGAAGAACCTCACATGAGCGCGCTACTTCCGGTCAAAGAGACATGACAAAACCCCGGAAAAGAAAGGACTGCAGCACCCCTGGACAAGCCGGATAGGCGTTACCACTCAGGAAGTCCATGGAACCAACTTCAGTCAGAAGGAATCACAGCCCTTCCCAAAGGTTACCTCGCACCGACCTCAGATGGCCAAAACCACCTCCGGATGCCCTCTGGGCCACCCTCGGGGCGCGCTTATGAAGTGCCACATCAGGTACCCAAGCCTGACCTTGGGAAAGTCTGACCGAAGGTGCCTCGTATAAACAGGGGACATCCTTCTAGAGGAATTCACCTTCCCTATTGAGCCTTATACCTTGAAGGAGATCAGTCCACCGAAGAGGCCATGTAGGTGTACGATGAAACAGCTGAGGAATCTCTGACACACCGTACTCATACCGCCTCTGACACACCGTACTCGTATAGCCTCTGACACACCGTACTCGTACAGCCTCCGACACACCACCCTTAGACACGCTTCGACACGCCACCCTCAGACACTCTCTGACACGCCGCCCTTGTACTACGCTAGGCTCCTGGCCAGGCGGCCTATGGTCGGCTAGATGCTCCCCCTCTCTCCGAAGGTATGGACCACATCTGACCGAACACGTGTCATGATCTGGGCAGGCTGTGAGGAAATGAGCTTCTCCTGTTCAACTCCCTATAAATATTAAGGAAGCACCATAGGTAAGGGGATCCAACACTAAGGAAAAATCTCCCCTCTCCCTATTTATCTTTGGTACTAACTTGGGCGTCGGAGACTCCTCCCCCAGAAAAACCACTCCGGGGAGCTCCTGACCCTTGCCTTTCGGAGTCCTTGCAAGCCTTCTTCGACCAGAGGTTCCTCATCCCGGCGTTCTCCCACCGCAAGTTCCTGCTCCAGGCTCACCATGTTGCACAACAATGATGTCGAAAACCATCATTTGGCGTCATCTGTGGGAACTGTTTCCCAAGTCACCGTCGTAGAGAATCGGCGTTCAAAAGACAAAGGGCTCCCGAAGTCCACCTCTGCACTGGACGTTCAGCTAATGGCCCATCAGCCCACTGCAGAACCTCCTGTACTGGAAGACGACCGCCCCTTAACGGTGACGATGGGCTTCTTGCGGGACTTCCAGCGCTCCATCGTCGCTGAAATGACTCAGCAGCTCGACCAGAGGTGTCCCCAACCTCCTCCGGCCTGAAGGGCCTCCCCCTCAGTGACGCGACGAGAGAGAAGCTCGAGGTCCACGCACCAGAGTTCCAAGAGTAAGGGCTCTCTTGACACATCATTGACGGAGGACGTGCCTCCTAGGCACCAAAGAAAGGGCCCAAAAAGAAACTAGGACCTCCTGTAGGCGGAGTCCCTCCTCGCACTGAAGGTCGCAGTCTCTTCGCCGCCAAAGTTACTCTCCAAAAAGGAGGGCAAGTTTGCTATTACTGGAGACCATCAGGCAGCAAGGGGAAGCTAGCGTAGCTGCACTCATCGAAAAAATCCTTGGAAGACTGGAAAAGGTTGAGAAGTAGATCTCCCGAAAACCAGTCTAGTCAAGATTATCTGATGCTTATACCGGAGAAGAGTCACCCTTTGTACGAGATGTGGTCGAGGCGCCCATGCCTAGTGACTTCAGGGTGCCACGCTTGGAAACCTACGACGGGCGTAGTGACCTCCAGGCGCACCTGACAAAGTACTAGCGAAGCATGGTGCTCCACGGCGCAGATGACGCTACTCTATGCAAATGCTCCAAGGTAACCCTCTCCGGTCCAGCGACGGCAGGGTATAACTCCTTGGCCCATCGAACCTTTCTAAGTTTCCAGGAGCTGTCTACTCCCTTCACCCAACAGTTCATTGGCAGCAGGCCAACATCCAAAATGCCGGTATAGATGTTTGACATAGCGCAGCGAAGTGGGGAAACCATTCGTGACTACGTCAAAAGGTTCAACCGAGAAGCACTAAGTGTACCCGACTTTTGGCCTGGGATCCGCATCCTCGCAATGATAAGAGGACTTCGGAGGGACTCCTAACTCTTTTATGAGTTCTCCAAGGACCTCCCAGACACCTTGGGAGAATTCTACTGAAGGGCCGAACAGCATATGGCGGCCGAGGAACTCCGAATGGGAGGACCAAAGGTGGAACACCCTCGACCCTAAAGACTAAGCCACCATCCTCGTTACCAAGATGAGGTTGGAGGAAGGCCTCAAAAATAGAGGGGTAAAAGGCCGATGACATTTACTCCCTTAAATGCCATTAAGGCTAGCATTCTCATGGCCTTAGAAAGGCAAGGGACTACAGTTCCAACGCCAAAGGCCATGACTTCAAAAAATAAGAAGAACATGAAGAAGTTCTGCCAATTCCACCGAGATCATGGCCATCACACTGAAGATTGCTTCTAGCTAAGGAAGTACATCGAGTCTCTGATAAAACAGGGACAACTTCACCGGTACTTGCAGATGCCTTCTCCGAAAGGGAGAAAGGAAGAACAAAAAATGGGGGACGAGGAGGACTATGATTCCAACAGACGTCGGGACCGAAGTCCTTGAAAGAATTCACTGCCATCAGCAGGGGTCATCCAAACCATCACTACAGGGATACCCTCGACTTAGAGGAAAAGAAAGATAAGAGAAATCTTCGTAATGGAGTATGGGAACTTGCCAAACAGACTTGTTCGTAAAGACGGATCCACAGTGAAGTTCCCCCACGATGACCCACTTCTTTCATGGCAAGGATAGGGAGTTGGGACGTTAAAAGAGTACTCCTGGATGACGGCTCCAACACCAATGTCATCTTTTCGCACCTACTGCCTAAATTAGGCATCTCAAAAGCCGACCTCAACACAGTCAATTCCCCTATCTTTGGGGTAGGGCCATCCGAGCTCCCAGTCTTCGGATACATCGATCTGCCCCTAATGCTGAAAGGGACCTCGCCTCAGAGTCAGGAGGAACTGTTTGCCTCCATTATGACCAGATTCATTGTCATTGATGTTCCCTCATCATACAATCCTTGGAAGGCAAACTCAAGGTAATCTCCACATCTGCCCGGATGTAAAGTACTTAATAGTCACCCTCGCAACTAAAGAAGAAGATACAGAGATCTTCATTGACCAAGCCGAAGTCAGCAGGGTCTTTACCAAAGCTAGACAAAGCCAGGCAAAGGTCCAAGTACAAACTTCGGCTACTGAAAGAGTAGTCACAACAGGTGAAGAGAAAGCAGGGGAGGGATTAAAAGAATTGGAAAAAGAAGAAACAGAAGACATAGAGCTGGTCCCAGGTCGAAACACCCGAGTAGGAAAAAATTGGCCAAGGGTGACAAAGATAGGCTTGTATCTTTCTTGTTAATGAACAAAGATCTATTCGCCTACTCTTTGAAATACATGCCTGGGGTTGACCTCAGCATAATCCATCATTGCCTCAAAGTACGCCATGACGCAAGGCCAGTTCGGAAGAAAAAATGAAACCTATCAGCTCATAAGAACTCCTTCGTTAAAACCGAGGTTAAGTGCCTGATTGACACAGGGGTAATAAGAGAAGTTAAATACCCCGAATGGCTCAGCAACGTGGTTATCACCACAAAAGAAGGGAGTGAAAAGCTCCGAATGTGCATTGATTTTCGGAACCTGAATGATGCCTGTCCAAAGGACTCATATCCTTTGCCAGCCATAGACCAATTGGTGGATTCAACTGCCGAATACGGTCTTCTCAGTTTCCTCAATGCCTTCAGTGGGTATCAAATCCAGATGAACCCTGAAGATGAAGAAAAAACTACCTTCATCACCGAAGTTGGTACCTACTGCTACGTCAGAATGCCCTTCAGCCTTAAGAACGCAGGGGCTACCTATCAGTGGTTGATGAATAAAGTATTTGACTCCCAGATCGAAAGGAACATGGAAGTGTATGTCGATGATATGATAGTTAAGAGCAGAATGCCTAGTAATCATATCTTGGACTTAGGCGAAACCTTCCAATGACTTCGAAAGTTCGGCATTCACCTTAATCCTGAAAAGTGCGTGTTTGGAGTGAGTGCAGGTAAGTTCCTCGGGTTCATGGTGTCAGAAAGGGAAATAGACTGCAACCCCAAAAAGGTCGAAGCCTTGTTAGGATTCCGAACACCCACAACCATTAAAGATATACAATGGCTTACTGGAAGAATCACTTCCCTTAGTAGATTCATTTCTAGGTACGGTGACCGATGTCGACCATTCTTCAAGGTGCTCACTAAAGCAGCCAAAAGAGAAGTTAACTCTGGAACCGAGGAACAACCTTGTAACCAAGAATGTCAGAAAGCCTGGGATGAGCTTAAAAGCTACCTAACCCGACTACCGACACTTCGGCAACCTCGAGATGGAAAGCCTCTTCTCCTCTCCCTCACCGTCACTGAAAAAGCTGTGAGTTCAGTCCTAGTGAAGGAAGAAGATAGAAGGCAGTGGCCGGTATATTATGTAAGCAAGTCCCTGCACGGTGCTGAGGTCAGGTACCCATTGCTCCAAAAAGCCATTTACGCCTTAGTGCTCGCGAGTAGAAGGCTACGGCCCTACTTTCAAGGACACCCGATCATACTCTGAAGTAACCTACCTCTACGTGACGTAATGAAAAAAGTAGACCATTCGAGAAGGTTGTCAAAATGCTGTATCGAGCTTGGAGAATATGACATCGCTTACGAGCCAAGAAGGGCAATAAAAGCCCAGGCATTGTCAGATTTCATCGTCGAAATTCTAGAAATCGAGGATGCTGAAGCTACCTCGGAAGATTTAATAAGGATTGAACCAGAGTGGAAACTCTTTATCGATCGAGCCTCAAGCGTCGAACACCAAGGCGCTGGAGTGGTCCTTCAGGGGGCCGAACGTATGGAAGCCACCAAAGCCATCAAATTCAGTTTTAATGTCACCAACAACATCGCCGAATATGAGGCCCTCATAGCAGGACTAAAACTGGCCAGAAAGGTTGGTGTAAAAAACCTTACGGCCCACAGCGACTCACAGCTAGTAGTGTGGCAAATGAAAAGGTATTACGCTGCAAAGGATCCAACCTTGGCAAAGTATCATGATTTCATCAAGAAGCTTATTAAAGAGTTTGACTTAGTAAAAATAGAAAATGTGCCTCGAAGAGATAATGGTCAAGCTGATACCTTGGCCAAATCAAAGGAACTCATCGAGGTGCTAAAGCAACCCAGCATAGAGTTAATGTGCGTAGCGACCTCAGCGAAGGATCGCAAGATTCCATCAAGAAATATTTGGCAACTTCGGCACTCCGCAAAGACCCTACCGATGCCACAAAAGTGCAAAAATGCTCTGGGAGATACTTCATCATCGGGGATGAACTATACAGACAAGGGTATGCAAGTCCCCTACAGAGGTGCATAGGTGAAAAGGATGTCATGGCAGTCCTTGAAGAAGTCCATGAGAGGGTCTGTGGTTCCTACATAGCAATAGACGCCCTCGCAGGAATACTACTCTGTCAAAGTTACTTTTGGCCTACCCTAAGAAAGGATGCAAGGCAATTTGTCTGAAAATGTGACAATTGCCAAAGGCACGCTGATGGCCAAAATGTGGCCACATTAGTTACCTAAGGTCTTCGGGAAAGAAGGGAGCCAGACACCTGAGGAATATCACCTTGGGAGATCGCCGGTACCCGCCCGGGAAATCAACGGACCACCTCCCCCGTAAGGGCGACCGAGCTAACCTCGGAAACAGCTGATACACCGAGGTACCAGCCCTACTCCGGGAAAAGACCCCAACTACGAAGACGGACTTCGGCCAAGGGGACCCCGGAGGTACGGCAGAAGACCATCCAGGAGCCTCTAACACTTTGACCGTACGCCCTGCACGGCGCCCTCACATGTGCTCTGACAAAGTGACATACCCCCCGTCTTGTCATATCGGGGAATGATTGCTGCAGCCCATGGCTCGAGGAGCCTGCAGGCGACCAAGGGACCCCACGCCCAGAAGTACAGACATCATCCAACCATACACGTGCCACAATCTTAAAGGCTCGTTTCCTCCTTTAAATACGCCAGGCATATGGTGAAAATGGGGGCTCTCCCACCGGAGAAAAAGAGGGCTCTCACACCAGAGAAAAAGGGATAGGAAGGCCGGAAAAAATGGAATACTCTTCCTTCACCACCTGAATACTCTCCCTCTAGCCCTCCAGCCCACAGAAGGAAACACCAGGTATGCGGTTCATGCGCTCATTACGCTACTTCCTCCTGGAAACAGGCACTAACTTGGGCGTCGGACGCTCCTCCTCGGAAAAAGACTCCGGTGACCTCCTAACCCCTGTTTACTGAGTGTTTCAGCTAGGTATCCCCGGATGATCTCTGTTCCGGGCTCCCCGTTACACCGCGGGAACTTCCCATTAGCTTCCCGCCATGGAACTAAGGAGCTGCCGGCCATCACTTAAGGAAATCACTCCCAGGACGCTAGTCTTTTTCCAGGGCCCTGCCGCCTTCGTCACTGGACACAGTGTAGATGCTAGCTCCGCACCGCCGGACGGCATCATATGGCGCCGTCTGTGGGAAATAACCGGAAATCGCTCCGCCGTAAGAATTACGCTGTAAAAGAGCAGAAGAAAGGCTCTACAGCAGATGAGAGCTAAAAAAAAAATTGGAAGTTCGGCGTTCTAAGGAGGAAGGATTGCCGAAGTCCCCGTCCGCGCCAAAAATTCAACTGGCAAACCAAACCATGGCAGCAGGGATTCACTTGCCTAGGGGTAAATGCCCACTAACTACCACCATAGGCTTCCTGCGTGAATACCCACGCTTTGCCGTGGTCACGATGATGCTGTAGCTAGGCCAAAGAAGGACGCAGCTGAGTTCAAACCAAAGCCCCTTCGGAACGCCATCTCGTTAAGGGGAAAGGTCCCATCTCAAGTCACAGAAGTGTGGGAAGCAAAGATCAACAGGACCAGTTCCCAGCGGGAAGCATGCCCCTTCGGAATATGATCTACGAGAAAAGCAAGGGGAAAATGGCCCGGACCTTCCCGAGTTCGGCACCTGAGGAAAAATCGTCATCTCCTCAACAACAAAATCAAGGCCCATTGCCCCGAAAAGTCATCTATGACTTGACTAGCGGGCAGAAAGAACCGATTCTACTTCCCTGAACATGCTATCGCTGTCCGAAGCGACCAACCCCTGCGTAACGTCACCAAAAATGGTAGAGCATTCGGAAAAGAATATCAAAATGGTGCATCGAACTCAAAAAGTACTACATCACGCATGAGCATAGAAGGGCAGTGAACGCCCAGGTACTGGCAGACTACACCGCCGAAATCCCAAAAAGAGGGAAGGCTGGAACCAATAAGGGAGCCAGGGCGAAGGAAACTCTTTGCCAGTGGAACCCCCAGTGCAGAACGTCAGGACGCTGGGATACCCCCTCGATGGCCCAAAAGCAGGAAGGCCACCGAAACGATCAAATTTTGATCACCAGAAGTGTTGGGACGTCTGAGTATGGCAACGCTAGGTATAACGACCTCACACAAAAGGCTGAAAGATCCTCGGAACCAAAGGATCCCAAGCGGCAGACAGTGCAAAGACGTTCCGGGCGATATTTCCCGATTAAGGGAAAACCATGTAGGCAAAGGTACGCAACTCCGTTATTAATATATATCGGTAAAAAAGGTGCGGGGCAATTCGTCCAGGAAATGTGAAAATGACCAAGAACGAGCCAGCACCCGAAGACTGCCTTCTCAGCGGATAACCTCAGAGAAAGTACACCACCGAGCCACTCCTGACATCACCCAAAGATGTGAAGTAAAGAACTACTTCACTGAGCAGGGCAAAATACCTAGCAACCATGCCGGCAGAAAATGCGCAAAAGTTCGTCTGGTGGCATACCAGCAGTAATACTGGCCAATAATGATTCCCAGTCTATAGACAAAGGATTTCAAGATTCCGTCATCAGCCCCAGCATAAGAAAACCACCTTGGCCTACTAACTCAACTTCCGAGCAACAGACAGACAAAGTTGCCCAAAAGAGCTATAAAAAAGGGACTACAAAAGAGGTTGGAGGAAGCAAGGGGAAAATGGCCAAGAAAATTTCCTATTGTATCTAAGAGTTACCAAATAACTCTCAAAGCAACCATGGGGGAAGCACCTTTCTCACTTATCTCCAGTAAGGATACAGGTGTTCGAAGAAGAAGGAAATAACCTTGGCTTGAGGGCGAAACTAGACCTCACCGAAGAACACCGCGAAATGGCCAAACTCAGGAGGAGGGCTTTCCAACAATGAGTAGCCGACGTTACTAACCTGCGCGTGAAGAAAAAAGAAATCAAGAAGGGGGACCTTGTCCTCTCAAAGGCCGAATTTGAGCCGCGAAGACCATCAGAAGGGTACTTCGGGCAAACTGGGGGGGACCTTATCTGTTCCTCAATGAAGTCCGCCCAGGGGTCTACGAATTAGGCGATGTCAAAGGAGTAGAGTTGAAAAACACTTGGCATTCAGATTCTTTGAAAAAATTCTACACTTTGACATTTTTTCCAAGAAAAGCTTGTGGTTACTCCTCCCCGAAATCACCAATAAAAATGTGGTTTATAAATTGAATATGGTCACATTGCTAAAATGGGTTTCTAGCACATTGACTTTTTTTCGTAGCTGCTAGTTCCTTAGCAAAGCCTAAGACTCGGCGGAATACGTTCGACAAAATTAAAGTAGCCCACATATCTGGAAGATCTCGCTAAAAGAAGAACAGTACAATGATTCCCGAAGGCATGATTACGGACATAGATGTTGACCGAAAATACACACATAAGAATTATACAAACTTTTGAAGAGTCGTGATTGAAGGAAAGAACAGGAACTTAGGAAAAATTTTCTTTCATTCATAAGTTCTGAGGCAACAATACAAGAGAAGCAAGATTACAAGAAAAAGAAAGAAGAAAAAAGCCTATTGAGCCGGAGCATCCGGAACCTCCTCGGCAGTGGTATCTTTCTCTTGGACAGGAGCATCTGAAGGCGCGGGCACAATAGGAGGGAGGTTGAGGAACTCCAGCTTTGACCATGTCCACCTGGGCTCTTTAGGGAAATCCAAAGCGGCCAAGAAGGAAAGGTTGAGTTGGGGGTGCCGAGAAAGGACTTGGTGCCACACCAAACAGAAGCCGTCTTGAAAAGACACCTTCGTCATTTGGTCGGATTGGTCCTTCTCAGCACTCAGAGTTGATAGCTCGGCAACCTCCCTTTCGAGTTTCTTCTTCCTCTTTTTCTTGGCCTCCTTCTTCAATGAATCGACCTCAGCTTGGAGATCTGTGTTCAAAGCAAGCGCCTTCACAAGGTTCTCAGCATCTTCCGCCTTTCTCTTCTGAAGGGCCTCATTCTCTGAAGAGAGAACAGCACACTTTGTGCCGAGGTCCTCAACCTTAGCCAAATTTGAGAAGGAGCTCCTTCTTGCTCTCCCGAAGCTCGGTCCGAAGATTCTCCAAGTCCTCATTCACAATTTTGCGCAGTTCGCTGCACTTGAGGACGTACTTGGCGCAAAACTCCTTCACCTGCCTCAGAGAATTCTCAGACCGTGAACAAGCCTTGGTCTGCTTTGCCGCCCAAGCTCGAAAGTATCCGCTATATGCCAGGAGCTGCAGAAAAGAAAGTAACGAGTAAAGGTCAAGGGACGACAAAAAATTCAGAAGAAAATTTTGTAAGTCCCTAAAGAAAGAGAGAAGAAATTTACTTGGGCAGCGTGTTTGCTCATCCTCGCGGTGAGGATTTCCTCATTCGGGCATTCGGTGAGGAGCGACTAGAAGGTGGCGTTCGTCAGCACACCCTTCGCCATTTACTGAGCCATCAACTAGCTATCCTCGGAGAACAAGTTCATGTCCTCCGTGAAAGTCCAGAAGGGCTCCCTCGGTACTTTGTCCTTCTGGATATGGCCATCCCAAAGGGCCCTCTTCCGGGCATGGGCTTCCACCCAAGGAGTAGGCGTCACCTCCTCTGCAAGATCACACCAAAGTTCCATTAGTACGTTGTCCCTTAGCCATAAATCTAAAAGATCATAGATACCAAAAACACTAAGATTTTTAGACAAACGGCTAAGGAACGAACCTGGTGGAACCTTGGATACGACATCCTCGGCCTCGCCCACTTTGCGGACTTCGCCGGGAATGTACTTGCCTTTCGTCCTCCTACTCTCCTCGAGCTCTTAAGCTGAAGTCGCTCCGACCGAAGCCTCAGTTGTTGTATCCAGGCTCAGAGTAGTCTCGAGGGTAGCAGGATCCGAAGGAGGATCAGTGTAGGCGGGAGACCGGGTTGGCGACTGGTCCTGCACTTCAACGACGTCTTCGGGGGGAGGAGGAAGGACGTCCGCCTTGGCTTTCTTTACCTTGGACGGCACTCCACCGGTCTTCTTCCTCTTCGCGGGTGCCTTCCTCTGCGTCTGCTCTCCCTTCTCAGCCTGGCCAAGAAAAAGGGACTTGTAAACCTCCGCAGATTGATCACCCGTCTCTGCAAAATGAAAAAACATTAGTGTAAGTCCAAAAGGAACACATGTAAGCAAAACCTGGAAGATAACCTACTCTCGGAAAAAGCCTCGTACGAGATCTCGCACCGAAGAAGCATCACCAGCCATGCTTTCTTCCCCTGGAGAACAGGCACAGGCAAGTCCAAGTCGAACTTATGCTCATGGATCACCCCCAATTCCCTAAGGACATCTTCGTTCATAAGGTCCCACCTAATGGGAAAGGGGTACAAGGAACGCGGAGGGACCTTGGGGTCCGAATCCGCAACCGCCAGAATGCATCGGTCGAACTTGTCAAATTCAGCGGCCAACCCCGAGGTCAATAGCTTCTGAGGGTCAACAACGTCAGTCTTCAGCACCCCCGAAGCCCATCTGGTCAGGACGTAGCTCCATCCTTTGGGAACTAACAGAAAGAAAAACTTTTTCTGCCACCCCCGCCAGCTATCCTTCGTTCCGAATGTGAAGGTGAATTTCTTGCTCCTAGACCCTCGGGGGAGTAAGAAGTAGAAGCCAACCTTCGGGACCGGGTGAAGCTTGTAGTATTCCTTGAAGAAAAGAAAGTGGGGCTTTATCTTAAAAACCCTACACATGCAAAGAAAGGCGTTGAAGTAAGAATAAGAGTTTGGAGGGAGCTGGTTCACGGCGATCCCATGGAACCTGCAGAACTCACATACCATGTGCGGAGGGGGATATTGAAGACCAGCCTTCAATTGGGCTCGCTAAATAGTGATTTCATCAAAATGGGCCATGTAACCGTACGTGACCGAAAAAGGTAACCTCGAGGCGGTGTAGGTAGGGAGGTAGAATTTTGCTATCCAGTTCGTCATCTTCTCCAAACTAGTGTAGCAGGGATGAGACTCAAGGGGGAGAAAGCTCCTGAGGATAGGACGGACGGACAACAGTGGAGCAGGGTTCGACATTTTTCAAAAAAGAAAGACATCATGGGAAACGAGGGCACGGCTATGACAACTGGCAGACCCATATAACACTGCCCGAAGTAACGTGCCCACGTACAAGGGAAGACGAAACGGGTCACTAACAGAAAAGTCAGTGTCAGTACGCACCTCAGACGATGACCTCGGCAGAAGAGCCAGGGACACCCCTCAAACGCCAGAGGAATTACCTCGGTAGAACACCTTAGCTCGCTGGAGTTTCCTCCTGGGAAGAAGGAGACTTCGGATAAAAGCCCATCACGGCGATAAGACCAAGCACCGCTTGCCACAAGAAAGGTTCCCGGAACTCCCAAAACCAAAGGAACATCTTCGGTTTTCTAAAGGGGGCATGTGATAGCCGAAGGGCTATCGCCCCCGAAGAACCTTACATGAGCGCACCACTTCCGGTCAAAGCAGACATGACAAAACCCCGGCAAAGAAAGGACTGTAGCACCCTTGGACAAGCCGGATAGGCATTACCACTCAGGAACTCCATGGGATCAACTTCAGTCAGAAGGAATCACCGCCTTTCTCGAAGGTGACCTCGCGCCGACCTCACGTGGCCAAAACCACATCGGGATGCCCTCTGGTCCAACCTCGTGGTGCGCTCATAAAGTGCCACATCATGTACCCAAGCCTGACCTCGGGAAAGTCTGACCGAAGGTGCCTCGTACAAATAGGGGACCTCCCTCCAGAGGAATTCACCTTCCCTAATGAGCCCTATACCTCGAATGAGTTCAATCCACCGAAGAGGCCATGTAGGTGTACGATGAAATAGCTGAGGAGTCTCTAACACGCTGTACTCGTATAGCCGCTGACACACCATACCCTTACAGCCTCCGACACGCTGCCCTTAGACACGCTCCGACACGACGCCCTCAGACACGCTCTGACACACCACCCTGGTACTGCACTAGGCTCCTGGCCAGGAGGCCTATTGTCCGCTAGATGCTCCCCCTCTCTCCGAAGGTACAGACCACATCTGACCGAACACATCTCACGATCTGGGCAGGCTGCGAGGAAACAAGCTTCTCCTGTTCAGCTCCCTATAAATATTCAGGAAGCACCCCAAGTAAGGGGATCCGACACTAAGGAAAAATCTCCCTTCTCCGTATTTATCTCTGGTACTAACTTGGGCGTCGGAGACTCCTCCCTCGAAAAAACACTCTGGGGAGCTCCTGACCCTTGCCTTTCTGAGTCCTTACAGGCCTTCTCCGACCGGAGGTTCCTCATCCCAGCGTTCTCCCACCGCAAGTTCCTGCTCCAGGCTTAACATGTTGCACAACGATGATGTCAAAGGCCATCAATATCCTTCCCATAACTCTCCAAGGCTCCTTCTTGAGAGTTTTGCAATTAAGTACCTAAATTTCAAGAACCTTACGAAAATGTCCATAGGTTACTTGAAAAATAAGCAATCCTTAAGGCTTTTCTTGGGGGGCCAAATTGCCAACGTAGAACACTTTTAAGGAGGTGTTTATTATACCTTTTACACCTCATACTTCAATCACTATGAAGAGAATTACACAATATAATGGTTTTCTTACCATTATGCCACACTTGTAATTCTGCCATTTTTGTGAGGCTGTAACACACAGGGTATGACCACTATTCTGACGGAGCTATTTTTGAAGCAAGAAAATGAAAGTGCTACTCAGGAAGGAAATGATGACCAGGGGAATGATCCACCCCAAGGTCAAGAGAGGCAGGCGATCAATGGCAAATGCTTAGAGCCCTTGAGAGGCAAGATCCTATTTATGAGCATAAGGAGGAGCAGGTAGATATGGAGGCTCCAAGGAAGGAAGAAACCCCACATCAAATGAGATTACTCAAGAAATTTAAGACGGTTTACCTACCAATTTTTGATGGGTTAGGCAACCCAGTAGAGCAGAGGATTGGTTGTCGAGGATGAACCGACCTTTTACTTGTGGAGGTTGTGTGCTGAGTAAATGATGGCCTTAGTACCTTTCTTTCTGAGAGGGAGGGCTAGTTTATGGCGGTATGATGTGATGGAGATGTTGAGGGAAAGTAATGGCACTTGACCGGAGCCCAAGGAAAGTGTGCTTAAGTGGTTAGACTTTGAGAGGAAGTTCTAACAAAAATATATCAGTGAAGCTACACAAGGTTAGAGGAGATTCAGTTTGAAAATCTGGTTCAAGAAAAGATGTCTATGAAGGAGTATGAGCAGTGTTACAATTCACTTAAATGGTATGCTCTGTATATGCCCGGTAATGATGAGTTATAGGCCGAAAAGTTCTCTTAATTCCTTAAGCCTGTGCTTTGAAGGTATATGGCGATGGTGGACATCCGAAGCTATTGCCAAGTGGTTCTGAAGGCATTGGCCTTAGAGAAAGAGATAGAAGATTCAAGAATATTAAGCAAGAAGGTGGAGGTTGAACCATCCAACCTAGGAAAAAGATCTGGAAAATGACCAATGGTAGGAAGGACAAGTAAAAGTCAAGGGCCATTCAAGAAGAAGAAAGTGGGTTTGTGCCCTAAATGTAGGTGGTTTCATCGCATAAAGCCATGCACTTTGAGAACAGACATTTCCAGCACCTGTGGTCAGAGCGGTCATTGGGCGAGGCAATACCCACGGGCTCGACCTTGTCGGGTCCGCCTAGGAATCCACCCCCTACACCCTTTGCTATAGGAAAAAAACCTAGTGTGGTCGCAGCACTAGTTGAGCCAAAGGTCTTTACCATGTCTAGTCAAGTAACTAAGGAGCGAGCTACCATTTGAGGTAATTTTGCATTTCAGAATGTTAGTGTTATAGTGCTTTTTGATACTGGAGCTACTCTTTCTATTATATCATCTACTTTGGTAGACAAGCTTAAACTGCAGTGAGAAATCTCAGATGAGTTGAGACTTATCAGAACTACAAGGAGGAGTTTCATTGTGACCAATGAGTTGGTTACTAGGTATCCATTGCAGTTAGGCAACCACGATTTCTCTTGTGAGTTATGGGTTATAGACTTGAGGTCTTATGACCTAGTATTGGGAATGGATTGGCTAAGTAAGCACACGGCACAAATTAACTATGCTAGTCATTCAGTCGACATTACTAATGCTCAGGGAGCTTGGGTGATTTGCACATGAGGGTTAGCATCCAGGCCTAAGAGTTTGCACCTTAGACTTATGGATTCCATCCCCATAGTTAACGAGGATGAGTATTACACTTTGAATGCGGCGGCCATAAAAGAAGAACTTAGGGAAATTCCTATAACCAATCAGTTTCCTGAAGTGCTACTTGTTAGTGTTGTACCCAAAATGCCAATCATGAGATGATTGTATTTTTGCACATTGAGTCATGATATTTTATTAAGGCATTAATCCAGCAATTATGTTTGTTGTTTTGCTTCTGTGTAACTTAACAAACATAATTGTAACCCTAGAATAATGATATTTTCAAACGTCCTTAGTCTAGTATTATTGTGGAGTGGGTTGCAATACTACATAATGACTAGCATATGTGGAGACTAATATGAGATATGTAGTCTGCACATGGGTACAAGTTAGAGAACTTGTGTACTGGACCGACCCACCATGAGAACACTACATGGATCATTATATGAGTGTCATAAGTGATTCTCATAGTGATCATGGTATATGTAGTCCTTCAACCTAAGATCATCAAGGTTCCCTACATGTGAGTCACATACTTTGATAATTTCCTTTGTTGCTCGTAATTGAGTAAACTTGAAGGAGGTCATTGGGTATATCACATATCATGTGGAGGGATTTGTATGATCAAGATGGGATTTGTCCCTCCTATGTAACGGGAGTGATATCTTTGGGCCCCTTGATAGAGTTAGACTTAGAACAATGCATGGCCATGCTTGGATGAGTTCATATGCGATATCAATGTCATCAGTTTAAGCTGGTCTACTCGGTAATCAAGAAACCAAAGATTGGGCTATACGAGAGTGACACATTCCATGTCTCGTGCTTACTCTTGATATCTTGGACAAAGGGACAATGGCATATATCGGTGATGATCATAAAGGTTTAGTCGAATCATTGACAATTTTGTCACTTGGGTAGCAATGATGTGTTGCTAGACACCGCTCATTGCTTATGATCATAAATGTGATTTATGATCATTGCCAACGTGGTAGAGCTTATTGGGTCGCACACATAGAGCAATTTGGATCATAAGAGTGCATGGGCTAATAATTTAGGTTTTGGGTTCACAATAATTTCGTATTAATAATGGGCGTAATAGTTGAGCCATTATTAAGCCCGAAAATTAAAGCCTAGTTGGATTCGGGCTTTGAAACCTATTAGGCCTGCAAGTTGAGTCTCATTATAAATACAACTTCTAGTGAGAAAGTTGTAGGTCTCCTTGCCCTAGCCTTTGAAAAAGGACAGCTGCACTCTTCTCTTGCAATTCCTTGGAGGACGCAAGCTAGCACTGCGAGCGCAAGAGAAATGCATCTGTCGGGACGCGGTAGAAGCGTGGTGATCCCGAGAGTCTCGTGTGGATACCATAGAGAGCTTGAACACGTCAACTGTTCAAGTTTTGTGATTCGACTCTACAGTTGAGTGAGAGATCTCAACCAAAAATTAGGTATGAAAATTTTCGAACACCCGGTTTACCCCGTTTCACTTGGATCCTAGAAGGTTTCAGTTAAATTCCGCTGCGCTGTTTGGCTCCTGAAACCCAACACTACTGGTGGAGTTGCCTCGGTTATAACTCAAGCGGGACACCGAGTTTTCGATTCACCTCCAGCTTGGTATAAAACCGATTTCAATACCTCTATATCGAATGTCAGCTCCTAAAATGGATGAGCTGAAGAAGCGGTGAGAACAACTACTAGAGAAAGGCTTTATAAGGCCTAGTGTATTACTGTGGGGAGCCCCAGTGTTGTTTGTGAATAAGAAGAATGGAACTTTGAGACTGTGCATCGACTACAGAAAGTTGAATGTAGTAACAGCCAAGAATGAGTATCCACTTCCTAGGATTGGTGACTTGTTTGATAGGCTGAGGAAAGCGAAGGTGTTTTCTGGGATAGACCTCCGGTCTGGATACTTCTAGATTAGAGTTAAGGAGGAAGATATCCCGAAGAGTGCCTTTTGGACAAGATACAGGTACTACAAGTTATGTCGTTTGCTGTGACCAACACCCTGGCAGTATTCATGGAAGCCATGAATAAGATCTTTAGACTGTTGTTAGATTGGTTTGTTGAAGTCATCATTGATGATATCTTGGTATACTCGCAGTCTACCCACGAGCATGAGGAGCACCTTAGGACAGTTTTGCAAGTGTTGAAGGATAATCAGTACTATGCAAAGTTGTCCAAGTGTGAGTTTTAGTCTGAGAGGATACAGTTTTTGGGACACATCATTAGTTCCCAAGGGTTGTCAGTTGACCCTGAGAAGGTTCATGCAATAGTAGAATGGAAGAGGCTGACTACAGTTACAGAGATATAGAGCTTTTTAGGCTTGGCAGGCTACTACAGGAGATTCCTAGAGAAATTCTCTATGATAGCAACACCGTTGACAGCCTTGACCAAGAAAGTTCAGAAAGTTGATTGGATGCCAAAGTGTGAGGAAGCATATTTGGAACTAAAGAATAGGTTAACGAGTGCACCAATACTCATTCTACCAAACCCAAATAAGGCTTTCACGGTGTACACCAATGCTTCGGGTTTTGGTTTGTGGTATGTATTGATGTAGGAAAATTAGGTGATTGCTTATGGCTTAAGGTAGTTAAGGCCTAATGAGTTGAACTACCCAGTTCATGACCTTGAGCTAGTGGTGGTAGTCTTCGCTTTTAAGCTGTCGAGGCATTACTTGATGGGGAGATCATTCCAAATTTTCATGGATCATAGGAGTTTGAAATACTTGTTCAATCAGAAAAAGTTGAACATTAGGCAACGTTAGTGGATTGAATAGATAAAGGATTATGATTGCTTAATTGAGTATTGTGCTGGGAAAGGAAATGTAGTGGTAGATGCTCTTAGTCGGAAGTACACGGGAGTGATCCTATCTAAGGATCAGGCTACAAGTTCCTTGGGAAGGACTTTGGGGGAATGTTTCTCCACCTTGTATGAGTTTTGTTACCACCACACAAAAATGGGAGAATTACAAGTATGTGATAATGGCTAAAAACCGTTATATTGTGTAATTACCACCATAGTGATTGAAGTATGGGGGTAAAAGGCTTGATCAACACCTCCTTAGAAGTGTTCCAAGTTAGTATCTTAGCCTCCAACAAAAGCTTTAAGGATTGATTGTTTGTCAAGCAACCTATGGACTTTTTTGTAAGGTTTTCGAAATTCAGGTACTCAATTGCAAAACTCTCAGGAAAGAGACTTGAAGAGTTATGGGAAGGATATGAATGGTATGAGAGTGCTATTTGAGGACCAAATTGCTCATGGAAGACAAGTTTTGACAAAGGAAACACTAAGAGCATTAAGGACCTAAACGTCTTACTGTAAACCTTAAGGTGTTCAAGCTTTTGACTTAAGTTTAAGGGTGGAATTGTGGGGATATCCCACCATGGGGGAGGCAGCCAAGACTTCATAAATAGTCAAAAATGTTGGGCACATATGTACCAATGAGTTTAAGACAAATAACCCATAATTAGATGGAAGGAAAAGGACATAAAGCAAGGTTAAGCTTGTTAAGTGTGTTTTGTGCCCTTAAGCTCATTTAAGCCAATTTAAATGGCCAAATCACTTATCTCTCTCCCATTTTCATTCTCCCCAACCCAACAACATAGCCACACTTCCTCCATAGCCACCACACCTTCAAACTTGCATTTGATTGAAATTGAAGGCAAAAGGAAGCATTTGGAAGCAAACTAGAGCTATTGCTTGAGTACTTCAAGGATCAAGCTTGATATTCGGCCTACCCACTTTGGTAAGACTTCTCTTGTGCTCATTGGTTGTTTTCTGTATTTTCAAGCAACCAAGGTGTTGGGTTTCGGGAGCCAAACAAGGCAGTGGAATTTAACCGAAACCCTCCAAGATCCAAGTAAAATGGGGTAAATCGAGTGTTTAAAAATTTTCATTCCTAATTTTCGGTTGAGATCACTCACTCTACTGTAGAGTCAAATCACGAAACCTGAATAGTTGACACGTTCAAGCTCTCTATGGTATCCACACGAGCCTCTCGGGATCACCACACTTCTGCCACGTCTCGGTAGATGCGTTTCTCTTGTGCTCGCAGTGCTAGCTTACGTCCTCCAAGGAATTGCAAGAGAAGAGTGCGGCTATCCTTTTCAGAGGCTAGGGCAAGAAGACCAGTGAATTTTTCACTAAAAGTTGTATTTATAGTGAGACTCAACTTCCAGGCCTAATGGGTTTCAAAGCCCTAATCCAATTAGGCTTCAATTTTGGGCTTAATAATGGCTCAACTCTTGGGCCCATTATTAATACGAAATTCTTGTAAAACCATAACCCAAATAATTAGCCCATACACTCTAATGATCCAAATAGCTCTATGTGTGTGACCCAATAGGCTCTTACCATACTGGTAATGATCATAAATCACATTTATGATCATAAGCAATGAGCGGTGTCTAGCAACACATCATTGCTACCGAAGTGACAAGATTGTCGGTGATTCGACTAAACCTTTATGATCATTACCGATATATGCCATTGTCCCTTTGTCCAAGATATCAATACTAAGCATAAGACATGGAATGTGTCACTCTCGTATAGCCCAATCTTTGGTTTCTTGATTACCGAGTAGACCAACTTAAACTAATGACATTGATATCGTATATCAACTCATCCAAGCATGGCCATGCATTTGTCTTAGTCTCACTCTATCAAGGGGCCCGAAGATATCACTCCCGTTACATAGAAGGGACAAATCCCATCTTGATCATACAAATCCCTCCGCATGATATGTGACATACCCAATGACCTCCTTCAAGTTCACTCAGTTACGAGCAACAAAGGAAAGTATCAAAGTATGTGACTCACATGTAGGGAACCTTGATGATCTTAGGCCAAAGGACTACATATACCATGATCACTATGAGAATCACTTATGACACTCATATAATGATCCATCTAGTGTTCTGATGGTGGGTCAGTCCAGTACACAGGTTCTCCAACTTGTACCCATATGTGGACTACATATCTCATATTAGTCTCCACATATGTTAGTCATTATGTGTTATTGCAACCCGCTCCACAATAATACTAGACTAGGGATGTTTGCAAATATCATTATTCAAGGGTTACAATTATGTTTATTAAGTTACACAGAAACAAAACAACAAACTTAATTTCTGGATTAATGCCTTAATAAAATATCATGACTCAATGTGCAAAAAATACATCATCTCATGATTGGCTTTTGGGCACAACACTAACAATCTTCCAGTTGCACTAAAGCCAATCATCCATGTATCTAATACCAATGGACCTAGAATGGCTATCATGCTTTTGCTGCGTAAGGGGCTTTGTCAGCGGATCAGCAATGTTGCTGTCTGTCAAAGTCCTGCATATCTTAGATCAACCCTCTCGATGATCTCCCTGATGAGATCATAGCATTGGAGTATGTGTTTGGATAGCTGGTAAGATTGAGGTTCCTTATCCTGTGCGATTACTCCATTATTGTCACAATAGAGCTCTATTGGGTCGGCAACGCTTCAAACCACTCCAAGTTCAGTGATGAACTTCTTGATCCAAACTGCCTACTTCGCAGCATCAGAGGCGGCAATGTATTCAGATTCTATTGTAGAGTCAGCTACTGTCTCTTGCTTTGAACTCTTCCAGCTCACAGCACCACCACCAATACAAAACACATAACTAGATTCCGATCCAAAATCATCCTTCTCGGATTGGAAGCTTGCTTCGGTGTAACCCTTTACAACAAGCTCATCTTCACCTCCAAAGACCAAGAATGCATCCTTAGTCCTTCGTAAGTACTTAAGGGTATTCTTAATAGCTGTCTAGTGACTATCAGCGGGGTTTGATTGGTACCCACTGATCATGCTCAAGGCATATGAGACATCGGGATGAGTTCATATCATGGCATACATGATAGATCCAATTGCTGAGGCGTATAGGATCTTACTCATGCGCTCTCTCTCCTTGGGTGTACTCAGACACTAAGATCTAGAAAGAGTTATACCATGTGACATGGGTAAGAATCCTTTCTTGGAATCCTGCATGCTAAACCGCTTTAGCACCTTGTCAATGTATGTACTTTGACTTAGGCCAAAAAGCCTTCTTGATCTACCACTATAGATCCTGATGCCTAACACATAGGCTGCTTCACCCAAGTCCATCATAGAGAAACATTTCCCTAGCCAAGTCTTCACAGACTGTAGCTCAGGAATGTCAGTCCCGATGAGCAGTATGTCATCTACATACAACACCAAGAAGACAATAGCGCTCCCATTAACCTTCTTGTAAACACAAGGTTCATCTTCATTTTTGATGAAACCAAACTCTTTGATTGCTTTATCAAAATGAAGATTCCAACTTTGAGAAGCTCACTTCAGTCCATATATAGACCTTTGCAACTTGCACACTTTATTGGCATTCTCAGGAGTGACAAAACCCTCAGGTTGTGTCATGTACATATCCTCAAGTAGTTTTCCATTTAGGAATATAGTTTTGACATCCATTTGCCATATCTCATAATCATAGTGTGCAGCAATAACGAACAAAATTCTGATGGATTTAAGCATAGCAACTTGTGAAAAAGTTTCATCATAGTCAATACCATGAATTTGCTTGAAACCTTTTGTAACCAATCGTCCTTTAAAGGTAATCACTTTACCATCCATGTCAGTTTTCTTCTTGAAAACCCATTTGCACCCTATGGGTTTTACCCCTTTAGGTGGGTCAACCAAAGTCCATACTTGGTTTTCATACATGGATTCCATCTCGGATTTCATGGCCACTAGCCACTTCTTAGAGTCAGGCCCCGACATAGCTTGTTGGTAGGTTGTGGGCTCATCCTGATCCCTAAGCATCACATCACCAATGTGAGTCACAAGAAATCCATATCTGTCGGGCTCACGCTGAATCCTACCAAACCTACATGGGCTCTGTGCTATAGGAACAGACTCTTGAACCACAACATCTTATGGTGTATGTTCAGGTTCCATTTTAGGTTCGATGTGTCCTTGTTGTTCTTGAATATCTTTAAGTTCTACTTTCCTCCCACTACTTTCTTTATAGATAAACTCTTTCTCTAAAAGGACACCAGTTCGAGCAACAAACACCTTTTGCTCAGAAGGATTGTAGAAATAGTAACCCTTTGTTTCTTTGGGATACCCAACAAAACGGCATTTTTGAGATTTGGGTCCTAGTTTGTCAGAGGATTGATGTTTAACATAAACGTCACAGCCCCAAATCTTCATAAAAGACAAATTGGGACGCCTCCCACTCCATATCTTATATGGTGTGTTTTGAACCGATTTAGATGGAACTCAGTTTAGTGTAAAAGTGGTGTCTCTCGAGCATGTCCCCAAAAGGAGTTTGGAAGGTCAGCTTGACTTATCATAGAGCAAACCATGTGTAACAGAGTTCAATTTCTCCTTTCAGATACACCATTCCATTGAGGTGTACCCGATGGAGTGAGTTGTGATACTATACCACACTCCTTCAGATAGTCAGGGAATTCTCGATCCAAGTAGTCTCCACCTCAATCTGATTGAAGCACTTTGATACTCTTCCCGAGTTGATTCTCTACTTCATTCTTGAATTCTTTGAACTTTTCAAAGGATTCTGACTTGTGTCTCATGAGATACACATAGCCATATCTACTGAAGTCATCAGTGAAAGTAATGAAGTATTGAAAACCTCCTCTAGCAATGTGTAGACATAGGCCACATACATCACTATGTGTGAGTCCTAGTAAGTCATTAGCCCTTTCACTTTTCCCTGTGAATAGGGCTTTGGTCATCTTGCCAAACAAACATGACTCACATGTCTCATATGATTCAAAATCAAATGAGTCCAAGAGTCCATCCTTATGGAGGTTGGATATGTGGGTCTCATTTATATGGCCCAAGTGACAGTACTAGAGATAGGTCGGGTTCGAATCATTTAATTTGACCTTCTTGGTATTCACATTATGGATTGGATCTTCGAGGTCTAGAACATACAACCCATTGCTAAGTTGAGCACTGCCATAAAAGATTTCATTCAAATAAATAGAACAACATTTGTCCTTTATTATAAATGAAAAACCTTTCTTTTCCAAACAAGAAACAGAAATCAAATTTCTACTAATAGTAGGCACAAAGTAACAGTTGTCTAATTCTAAAACTAATCCACTAGGTAAAGTGAGAACATAAGTCCTTACGGCTAAGGCAGCAACCCTTGCTCCATTTCCAACACATAAGTCCACTTCATCTCGGGCCAATCTTTTACTTCTACTTAGATCTTGCACATTTGCAAAAATGTGAGATCCACATCCAGTAACCAATACCCAAGTTGAGGAAATAGAAAAGTTAGCCTCTATAACAAAAATACCTGAAGTAGAAGTCTTACTTCCCTTTTCCTTAGCAAGTTCTTCAAGATAGAGCTTGTAGTTGCGCTTCCAATGTCCAGGTTGCTTACAATGGAAGCACTCACCTTCCTTTGCCACACCACCCTTTGGTTTCAGTGCAGCTGAAGAAGAATTAGCATTGGACTTTCCATTACCTTTATCCTTCTTATTGTTGGCTTTTCCCTTTCCTTTGCCCTTTTGAACCACCAAAATGGGCTTAGACATCTTAAGGTTTTGCTCAGCAGTTCTCAACATGTTGAGCAATTCAGGGAGGGACTTGTCAAGGTCATTCATGTTATAGTTCATGATGAACTAACTGTAGCTTTCAGGCAATGATTGCAAGACTACATCAATAGCCAACTCTTTCTGAAGAGCAAATCCCAAACTCTCAAGATTCTCAATGTACCCAATCATCTTGAGCACATGGGGACCCACGGGACTTCCCTCAAACATCTTGCACTGAAACAATGCCTTAGAGGTCTCAAACCTCTCATGCCTAGCTTGCTCTTGGAAAAGCATTTTGAGATGTTCGATCATATCGAAAGCCCCCATGTTCTCATGTTGCTTCTAAAGCTCAGATTCCATGGTAATAAGCATGGGGCATGCAACATCTAAAGCATCATCAAAATGCCTCTTGTGAGCATCCCTTTCAACTCTTGGAAAAGTGGTAGCAGGCTCATTCGGAATGGGCTGCTCTAGGACATAATGTTAGTGTTGTGCCCAAAAAGCCAATCATGAGATGATTGTATTTTAGCACATTGAGTCATGATATTTTATTAAGGCATTAATCAAGCAATTATGTTCATTGTTTTTGTTTCTGCGTAACGTAATAAACATAATTGTAACCGTAGAATAATGATATTCTTAAACATCCCTGGCCTAGTATTATTGTGGAGCAGGTTGCAATAATACATAACGACTAGCATATGTGGAGACTAATATGAGATATGTAGTGCTAGCTTGCGTCCTCCAAGGAATTGCAAGAGAAGAGTGCGGCTGTCCTTTCGGGAGGCTTGGGCAAGGAGACCTGCGAATTTCTCACTTAAAAGTTGTATTTATAGTGAGACTCAACTTCTAGGCTTAATGGGTTTCAAAACCCTAATCCAATTAGGATTTAATTTCGGGCTTAATAATGGCTCAACTCCTTCGCCCATTATTAATGCGAAATTAAAGTGAAACCATAACCTAAATAATTAGCCCATGCACTCTAATGATCCAAATAGCTCTATGTGTGCGACCCAATAGGCTATTGCCATGTTGGCAATGATCATAAATCACATTTATGATCATAAGCAATGAGCGGTGTCTAGCAACACATCATTGCTACCCAAGTGATAAGATTGTCGATGAATCGACTAAACCTTTATGATTATCACCGATATATGCCATTGTCCCTTTGTCCAAGATATCAAGACTAAGCACGAGGCATGGAATGTGTCACTCTCGTATAGCCCAATCTTTCATTTCTTGATTACTGAGTAGACCACCTTAAACTGATGACTTTGATATCGTATATCAACTCATCGGAGCATGGCCATGCATTTTCTAAGTCTCACTCTATCAAGGGGCCCGAAGATATCACTCCCGTTACACAGGAGGGACAAATCCCATCTTGATCATACAAATCCCTCCGCATGATATGTGACATACCCAATGACCTCTTTCAAATTCACTCAGTTACGAGCAACAAAGGAAAGTATCAAAGTATGTGACTCACATGTAGGGAACCTTGATGATCTTAGGTTGAATGACTACATATACCATGATCACTATGAGAATCACTTATCACACTCATATAACAATCCATGAAGTGTTCTCATGGTGGGTCGGTCCAGTACACAAGTTCTCCAACTTGTACCCATACGTAGACTACATATCTCATATTAGTCTCCACATATGCTAGTCATTATGTATTATTGCAACCCGCTCCACAATAATACTAGACTAGGGACGTTTAAGAATATCATTATTCTAGGGTTACAATTATGTTTATTAAGTTACGCAGAAACAAAACAACAAACAAAATTGCTGGATTAATGCCTAAATAAAATATCATGACTCAATGTGCAAAAATACAACCATCTCATGATTGGCTTTTTGGGCACAACAAACACTACATGGATCGTTATATGACTGTCATAAGTGATTCTCATAGTGATCATGGTATATGTAGTCCTTCGACCTAAGATCATCAAGGTTTCCTACATGTGAGTCACATACTTTGATACTTTCCTTTGTTGCTCGTAACTGAGTGAACTTGAAAGAGGTCATTGGGTATGTTACATATCATGCGGGGGGATTAGTATGATCAAGATGGGATTTGTCCCTCCTATGTAACGGGAGTGATATCTTCAGGCCCCTTAATAGAGTGAGACTTAGAAAATGCATGGCCATGTTCAGATGAGTTGATATATGATATCAATGTCATCAGCTTAAGTTAGTCTACTCGGTAATCAAGAAACCAAAGATTGGGCTATACGAGAGTGACACATTCCATGTCTCGTGCTTAGTCTTTATATCTTGGACAAAGGGACAATGGCATATATTAGTGATGATCATAAAGGTTTAGTAGAATCACCGACAATCTTCTCACTTGGGTAGCAATGATGTGTTGCTAGACACCGCTCGCTGCTTATGATCATAAATGTGATTTATGATCATTGCCAACGTGGTAAGAGCCTATTAGGTCGCACACATAGAGCTATTTGGATCATTAGAGTGCATGAGCTAATAATTTGGGTTTTGGTTTCACAATAATTTCGTATTAGTAGTGGGCCCAATAGTTGAGCCATTATTAAGCCCGAAATTAAAGCCTAATTGGATTAGGGCTTTGAAACCCATTAGGCCTGGAAGTTGAGTCTCACTATAAATACAACTTCTAGTGAGAAATTCACAGGTCTCCTTGCCTTAGCATCCCAAAATGACAGCCGCACTCTTCTCTTACAATTCCTTGGAGGACGCAAGCTAGCACTGCGAGCGCAAGAGAAATCCATCTGCCGGGACATGGTGGAAGCGTGGTGATCCCGAGAGGCTCGTGTGGATACCATAGAGAGCCTGAACGCATCAACTGTTCAGGTTTTGTGATTCGACTCTACAGTTGAGAGAGAGATCTCAACCGAAAATTAGGTATGAAAATTTTTGAACACCCAGTTTACCCCGTTTCACTTGGATCCTGGAGGGTTTCGGTTAAATTTTGCTACGCTGTTCGGCTCCCGAAACTGAACACATAAGCCTTTCTCTCTTGCTTGAGGACTATCCTCAAGTTTCGGTACTATTTGAGAGAGTTGGTCCCATTTAGTTTTTCCTTCTCAAGGATCGATCGCAACAAAAGTGTCGATGTGTTTTGTGCCATGGTTATCTACAACAGTAAATATACAGTGTAAGAGTCATGTATTTTAATTCATTTAATAAGGACTTTTGTTAAATGATACTCCCACTATTTTCCTCAAAATAATAACCCTCGATATTATTCCAGAACACCTCGATGCTAAAGTATTCTAGTGGGCCAAGATCCATATTTGACCACAACCTGATTTAGCTTGGCTTTTCTCTCAAGTTACAGCTGTTTAGGTAGGCAACTCCTTGCCAGTTACATCTCATGCAACTCTTGGATAGTTGGGTGAATCAACACTTGTCCAAGCTCATCTCATGAACTTAAGCCCAACTCTATGCCTCAAAGTCCCTAATCCTATTAGGATGACTTAGGTAAGTCTGACCCAAAGTTAGCAATTTGGATATCACTACTATCCCATCGCACCTTACCAGGATGAACATAGGTGCTTTGCTTTGGCAAACCTACCCAATGTTGATCAAAGTCTTGACGAGTGCCAACATTTGGAAGCATCACATTTAATGACTTAATATTTGTTTTGACGAATTTTTCTTTTGATCTCACCAATTTGTTATCTCTGGTTGTCTTATACATGCATCATATACAAATATAAAACATGCATCTCATACTTACAAGAAATTAAATGTGACAAGGTTATAGCCCAAACTACGCGATATCCTCAAGCCAATGAGAATATGATAAAACCCTAAGAAAAGAAAAGGGTCTTCACATGCTCCTTCTCTTCCTTTCTTGGTTGCCCTTTTGTTGTCACCTCCTTAGACATACCACCTTGGATGATCCCATAATGTGCCAATACATCAATAATAGAAACCTCGAGTTACATTCGAGGGAGTAAGGTGAGAAGAGAATGTACAATGAGAGTAACAAGAGAAGGCACGACTCGTAGGCCGTATTTACAAATACAACCAATCAAGGGCTATAACCATGCACCATGCTACAACCATCAATCAGCAAAACAAGTCAAATCTCATTCAACAAATGCATGCCAATTTTCACAAGCCGGTTAACCATTTTTTATTTATATGGCGCTTCGCATATGGCGGTCTCGCTGGCCGGTCAGCTGGCGGTTGTTTTTGCAACTATTGCAAAAATCCTAATCCATATAGGTATCTCATACCAATCAATTTTGGATTAATCTCATTAATCAATTAGTGTCGTTTCTTCATATATGTCATATGTTCATTACGATTTCTGGTTTCATGCATCATGAATCAATCTAATTAATCATGGCTGAAAGCAACCGAACGCATAACATCATGCGATTCAACATTCAATCCCAATTTAGGGTTTCACCAGTAGCTCTGATACCATTGTTGGGTTTCAGGAGCTAAACAGTGCAGCGGAATTTAACCGAAACCCTCCAGGATCCAAGTGAAACGGGGTAAACCGGGTGTTCGAAAATTTTCATACCTAATTTTCGGTTGAGATCTCAAACTCAACTGTAGAGTCGAATCACAAAACCTAAACAGTTGATGTGTTCAAGCTCTCTATGGTATCCACATGAGCCTCTCGGGGTCACCACACTTCCACCACGTCCCGGCAGATGCATTTCTCTTGCGCTCGCAGTGCTAGCTTGCGTCCTCCAAGGAATTGCAAGAGAAGAGTGCGACTATCCTTTTGGGACGCTAGGGCAAGAAGACTAGTGAATTTATCACTAAACGTTGTATTTATAGTGGACACAACCTCCAGGCCTAATGGGTTTCAAAGCCCTAATCCAATTAGGCTTTAATTTCGGGCTTAATATTGGCTCAACTCTTGGGCCACTATTAATATGAAATTATTGGAAAACCATAACCCAAATAATTAGCCCATACACTTTAATGATCCAAATAGCTTTATGTATGCGACCCAATAGGCTCTTACCACGTTGGCAATGATCATAAATCACATTTATGATCATAAGCAATGAGCGGTGTCTAGCAACATATCATTGCTACCCAAGTGGCAAGATTGTCGGTGATTCAACTAAACCTTTATGATCATCACCGATATATGCCATTGTCCCTTTGTCCAAGATATCAAGACTAAGCACGAGACATGGAATGTGTCACTCTCGTATAGCTTAATCTTTGGTTTCTTGATTACCGAGTAGATGAACTTAAACTGATGACATTGATATCGTATATCAACTCATCCGACCATGGCCATGCATTTTTCTAAGTCTCACTCTATCAAGGGGCCCGTAGATATCACTCCCGTTACATAGGAGGGACAAATCCCATCTTGATCATACAAATCCCTCCGCATGATATGTGACATAGCCAATGACCTCATTCAAGTTCACTCAATTACGAGCAACAAAGGAAAGTATCAAAGTATGTGGCTCACATTTAGGGAACCTTGATGATCTTAGGTCGAAGGACTACATATACCATGATCACTATGAGAATCACTTATGACACTCATATAACGATTCATGTAGTGTTTTGGTGGTGGGTCGGTCCAGTACACAAGTTCTCCAACTTGTACCCATATGTTGACTACATATCTCATATTAGTCTCCACATATGCTAGTCGTTATGTATTATTGCAACCCACTCCACAATAATACTAGACTAGGGACATTTGTGAATATCATTATTCTAGGGTTACAATTATGTTTATTAAGTTACGCAGAAACAAAACAACAAACATAATTGCTGGATTAATGCCTTAATAAAATATCATGACTCAATGTGCAAAAAATATAGTCATCTCATGATTGGCTTTTGGGCACAACACTAACACAATGAGTGAGGGCTATGCTTGGAAGAGAGCCATGAGCTTGATGAACCAAGCTTAGTGAGGGGAGTGTACTTTTTGAAGGTTTTGTGACCTAGTGTGAAGTGCACAAATATGGCAGTGATATGAGGGTTTCTAGAGCCTAAAGTTAGTACTAACAAGTGTTAAAATCCTCCTAAGACCAAGCATTAGGTTGAGGTAGGCTGCCATAGTGATTTATTTAAATTTATTACATGTTTTATGAACTAATCTATGGTTATTGTTGCTACTGCATTTCAAGTGTTTGTTGGTTGTGAATGGCTGCTGCATTTGGTTGTTATATCTTGTATATATGCATTGTAGTTTTTATGTTTTAGTATCTTTGGATGCAGGTTTTAATGATGGTTACATTGCCTATTGAATCAAAGTGCTAACCTTACTAAGTTTCTCAATGAAACTTACTCCCCTCAATTTTGTTATTTCAGGTCCAGCAGAAAGATCTCATTCAAACTAACATTTTTGGTTTGATTTTTGATCTAAAATTCCAGGTACATGAACTTTTATATGCCTAGTTATGATCTGGAAATTTTGGTGACTTTAGGAGCACATTTGGTATTTTTAATGGTGATATTTATTGTGTTGTGCAACAGCTGTGCAGCATCCTGTTCTGGAGTCCATTGTGTCTCAGGCACTCTTCTAACTTAGGGCGTGTATTTAGCTGAGTTAAGACCATTTTGTAGTGTATGTATGCATGTACATGTACTTTATGTAAAATGAGACAAGTATGCGAACATTTGAGTAATGTTTTGGCTATGTAAGTGATGTGGTGCAAAGCTACCTAAGTGTGAATGATGGGCTGCTTACTTGTAAATTCTGTTTTGGCCACATAAAGTTGTTAAAAGCAAGAGAATGTAATTCTTATGTGTAACAGACATATATGGGATAGCTTTGGAGGGTTTTCCCCTTGTGAATGAAGTGTTTGCACACTTATGAAATTTTGTATGGGCAAAATGGGTATAAAGTAACTAGAATTTTGACTCTACACTTAAAGTTCTATATCTCCCAGTGTTGAAGGAATATTTGTATGAAATTTTGATAACATTTAGAGAACATCTAGAGGTTGAACTAGGATTTTAAATTTCTATATTTGGAGCCCTGTAACCAAAGATGTGACATTACAAAGTTGGCTAAGTTACTGTTCATTTGGTCAGAATTTTGTAACCAACTTCAAAAATCCATAACCTGGTCCATAGGTGGGCTATTGATGTAAAAAAAATTCATTGGTTTTTCCTAAGTTTCTACTTGATAATGGAGCAAATAAAACTGGGGGCTACATGGCTAGAATGATACAATTCATTAGTGGAAGTTATAGCTGCAGTGGCTAGTCACTAGAACTTAACGAGATTGCCTAATGTGTGGTAGCCAAGATTAAGACTTGTACTAGTTTTTTCCTTCTTTTCTACCATGGTGTGCATGAAATGTGAATATGTGTGTGATGGTTGGACTAATATGCATGTGTTTACATAGTGCCCAAGGGGGCCACTTGGGTATGCACACTAAGGGTAGTGTTCTGATGGCCAATAGAACATTACCAATCTTGGAAGTCTAAATGCACAATTTTGGCAGCATAATTGGACTACCCCAGAGTGGGTAATAATTTTTGGAAAGTTTGAGAAAAATCCCTAGTTTATTCTTTGGAGATTCAGTCAACCTGGTTGACTAGAGTGAAGGAAGCTCAAAGCAAGGATCCATTGCTGAAAAAGATTTTAGGCGAAAAGATGTTTGGTACTGTAAGAAAGGAGTTTCAGTACAAAGCTGGAATCCTAGACCATGGAGATCGACTCTATGTGCCAAATGTAGAGGGACTTAGGCAGCAAGTCCTATAGGAGGCACATAGTAGTATGTTGAGTGTGCATCCTGGTGTTAGTAAGATGTGCCATGATCTGAAGATGCACTTTTGGTGGCCATGACTGAAGAGGGATATAGTTGGCTTCATTGCTAAGTGTTTGACATGACAGATGGTTAAGGCAAAACATCAGAAGCCGGCAGGTACTTTCCAAACTTTACCTCTACTGGAGAGGAAGTAGGGATCCATCACAACGGACTTCTTAGTTGGGGTCCCAAATACCCGAAGCCAACATGACTAGGTATGGGTAGTGGTCAATAGGTTGACTAAATCAGCACCTTTCATACCCATAAAGATTACCTATACATTGGAGAGGTTGGCTCAGTTGTTTGTCAAGGAAGTTGTGGGGTTGCACAGTATACTAGATCAGATCATATATGATAAGGATCCCCAATTTGTATCATGGTTTTGGAATGCTTTCCAAGAGGCATTAGGAAGCAAGGTTAGTTTCAGTACCACTTTCCACCCCCAGACAGATGGGCAGTATGAGAGAGTAATGCAAACCTTGGAAGATATGTTACGTATGTGTGCCATAAACTTCAGAGGTGATTGGGACCAACACTTACAATTAGTTGAGTTAGCTTACAATAATAGTTATCAAACTATTATAGGTATGGCACCATACGAGGCACTGCATGGCAAGCAATGCATGACACCCTATTGTTGGGTTGACCCTTTAGATAAGCTAGTCATTGGTCTTGAAATCATAGCCAACACCATGGAGAAAATTTAATTAATCCAGAAACGGATTAAAGCAGCTAATGACTGGCAGACTAAGTTTGCAAATTTTACGAGATGAGATTTGAGTTTTGAAGTTGGTGATAAAGTGCTTCTCAAAGTATCTCCTATTAAGGGAGTAGCCCGATTTAGGCAGAGGGGTAAGTTGGCCCTTAGGTATATTGGACCGTACGATATCTTGGAGAAAGTAGGGAAGGTGGCATATTGGTTTGTATTACGACCCAACATATCCCAAGTGCACAACGTGTTTCACGTTAGTCTTCTACGAAAGTAGTTAACCCAACTGTGGTATCTATCTAGGAAGACTTGACGTATGAGGAAAGGCCCATTAAGATCCTTGATAAGCAAGTTAGGAAACTACGAACCAAGCAAATTCCAATGGTTATGATCCTTTGTTTGAACCATAGTGATGAGGAAGCTACTTGGGAGACAAAGCAGGATATGCTGGAAAGGTATCCTAGTGAGTTCCCTCAGTTGGAGTGAAATTTGGAGGACCAAATTTCAAAAGGAGGGGAGAATGTTATGGCCCTCATAGCAAAAAAACTCAATTGAGGGAGGTAAATTAATTAAATTTATAGATTGGAACCTTATTTCAAGTTCACATAGCAAGAATATAGAAGTTTACCAAAGTTCACGAAGTTCCAAAGAGGTTTAGGCACTAAGTGAGGTTCAAGGGTAAAATGGTAATTGTGCATCTCAAATAGTTGGGCTGGCTCCAGAGTGTTAAAATGACATTTTATAACCTAACTTTTAACTTTAACCCAAAATTAGTTGAAATAAACAAGAATTGACCAAGAATGACTAAGGTTACCAAAAGAAGGGGGCATAAATGTTCCATGTCTAATACTTAAGTGGCCTAGGTTTTAAACTTGGGTTATAAGATGGTAAAGTGGGGGATGGCTGCCATAACCCGAGTTCATCCTTCACACCATCTTTTCTTCATTCATTTAAGCCCAAACTCAGGGGATTTTAATGAAAAGAGAAGCCATCATAAGTATATAGGCCATCAGAAACTTATTTCAAACATAAAACCATGGTTTTGGAGCTTGGAAGCATGTTTCCTCCCACCCCCTATTTTTTATACGAGGTAATCAATGTGTTCTTGATTGAGTTCATGTTTATTAGTTGATTGGGAGCTTGGGTTTTGGTTAGAAGTTAGTAACTTGATGCTTTGTGCCCATGTTTGCTTGGAATTTTTGTTGGAATTTGTGAAACTTGGTTGGTGTAAAAAAGTTGCATAATTCTTTCTTGTTACTTGACATTGAGGTAAGGGATTAAGTGTTTCAAGCTTGATTGACGCTATTTGAGTGTTGATGCTTGATGGAATCAAGTATTTCATAAATAGCATTGATTATGGGCAAGTGCATTTATGGCAGACTAGGCTTGGAATTGTGGATTGTGTGATGTTTTGATGCATCATAAGAAGTTTTTGATGGTGTATTTATGGCCTATGTAAGTTTTTTTTATAGGTTTATGGTGAGTTTAGGTGTCTATTGTATGCCTTAAACTCATAAGAAACCTCTAAAGAGGCTTAGGAAGGTGTTTTTGATGTTCAGGACACGGGGTCCTGGCGCCTCAGCACCCAAGGCACATTTTTTCCACTGTAGAATAGAGTGCTCCTGGCACCTAGGCCCTAGCTGGCACCTAAGAGGTGCTCCTGGTGCCTAAGCCCGAGAGACACCCTTCCTGGCGCCTAGGCCCCGAAGGCCCTTTTCAATAAATTTCAGCTTTTTTAAATGAGGTCCCGTGGAAGGCAAGTGTAGTCCTAAGGGTGCCAAAGGGTTGTAATGGTACAATGACACTCCAAAACATCCAAAAACTCTCTCATGATCTAGGGGTTTTCTCATAGTTTTGTAAATGGTAAATGTACTTCATGAGAAAACTAGTTACTTGGCCATAATAATACACCATTAGATGAGGTGGAAGGTTTAGCTCCACTGAGACCTTAGTTCTGCCTTCAGGTTCAAGGTCTTGATGAGGAAGCCTTAGTACACCTACTGATAAGGTGGAAGGTTTAGCACCATTAAGACCTTAGTTGTATCTTTGGCTTCACGGTCTTGATGAGGCAATGTTAGGACACCTAGTGGGTTCTTCGAGACTGAAGAACTTTTGGTCCAACCATAGTGCCCCTGTAGAACATAAGGGAAGTTCAACTAGTGGAGAACTTCATTAGTTAGGCTAGTAAACAATGCTTGCTAGTTGACAAGGCTTTGCCTTGTAGTTCAAGGACTAGGTATAGGACAAGTCCCAAGGGACTAAAAATTATGTGCATTAATTTTAGCCTAACACTGTACGAGCTCACAGAAAATTACATATGGTTATTTACGTGTTGTTCTTATTATCCTTTCTTGCAAGTGAAGACTTTTACTAAGAATTACAATTCTCACTCCCTAGTTTATGTTGTACAGATTCTGACGGCGTTCAACCCGATAACCACCGAGGGTTGTCATGGTAGTTTGCTTTTGTAGATACTTAGCTTTGAGAATCTTTATGATTCTAGTTTTATTAGCTACTTTTTGGTAAAGCAATAGTACAACTATAGTCTTCCTTGGCCACAGTGGCGAGTTGAGCACGTGGAGGACTTTTTAAGGCTCACCACTAGGATTGCATCTAAGGTGAGAGTTAGATGAAAAGATTTCAAACGGACAGCCATGTGTATATTGTATGCACTAGTTGCCTCTTATGTTTGTGGATGGAATCTTAAACACTAGGGTTGCTTTTGGGTGAGGGCATTTGTCTACTTTATGTACGAATGCTCCCACATAGTTGTTATGCATAGTAAATTTATATCAGTGTTGATTTTGTATGCTTTGGCTTTTTGAACTTGTTTTCTATGAAAATACTTGGCCAAGTGAATGTTCTTATGATTCCCTTTAGCTTATGTCAAAGCACAAAGAGCATGCACCTTGCATATTTTAGGTTAATCAAGTAGTATTATGGAGTTTTAATCCACACACATATATAACTAGTCAATCGCAACCATCGTGAGACTTGTTCCCACAGGCTTCCTAGGCAGGGCCGAGGGCGGCCATGTCATAGATGCATTGTGTTTTCTTGTGTTTTAGTGTCTTTGGATGTAGGTGATACAAGGGGTTACATTACCTTAAGAGTGTAAGTGTTCTCCTTAATAAGTTTGACAATGAAACTTACTCCCCTCAAATCTGCCCATTTCAGGTCCAGCAGAAAGATGGAATTCAAACTGACCATTGTGGTTTGAGTTTTGATCTAAAATTTTAGGTACTTGAATGTCCATGTATCTAGTTATGATCTGAAATGTTTGGTGATTTTAGGAGCACCTTTGGTATTTTTAGTGATGGTGCTTATTATGTTATGCAGCAGCTGTCCAGCATCCTGTTTCTGGAGACCATTGTGTCTCAGGTACTCCCATAACTTAGGGTGTATATTTAGATATGTTAAGACCATTATGTAGTGCATGTATCCAAGTACACGTAGTGTATATAAAATGAGACAAGTATGTGAAGTTTTGAGTAATGTTTTGGCTATGCATGTGATGTGGTGCAAAGCTACCTAAGTGTGAATGATAGGCTGCTTGCTTGTAAATTCTGTTTTGGCCATATAATTTTGTTCAATGCAAGAGCATGTATGTTCTACGTGTATTGGACATGTATCAGATAGCCTTGGAGGGTTTACCCCTTTTGAATGAAGTGTTTGCATGGTTTGAAAAATTTGCATGGGCAAAATGGTCCAAAAGTGCCAAATTTTTGACCTTGCACCTAAACTTTAATATCTCCCTGCGTAAAATGAATCTTTGTATGAAATTTTAACCACATCTAGAGCACATCTAGAGGTTGAATTATGATTTGAAATTTATAAATTTGGAGCCTTGTAGCCAAAGATATTGTTAGTGTTGTGCCCAAAAGCCAATCATGAGATGATTGTATTTTTGCACAATTGAGCCATGATATTTTATTAAGGCATTAATCTAGCAATTATGTTTGTTGTTTTGTTCCTGCGTAACTTAACAAACATAATTGTAACCCTAGAATAATGATATTCTGAAAATTCCCTGGTCTAGTATTATTGTGGAGCGGGTTGCAATAATACATAATGACTAGCATATGTGGAGACTAATATGAGATATGTAGTCTACATATGGGTACAAGTTGGAGAACTTGTGTACTGGACCGACCCACCATGAGAACACTACATGGATCTTCATATGAGTGTCATAAGTGATTCCCATAGTGATCAGGGTATATGTAGTCCTTCGACCTAAGATCATCAAGGTTCCCTACATGTGAGTCACATACTTTGATACTTTCTTTTGTTGCTCGTAACTGAGTGAACTTGAAGGAGGTCATTGGGTATGTCACATATCATGCAGAGGGATTTGTATGATCAAGATGGGATTTGTCCCTCCTATGTAACGGGAGCGATATCTTCGGGCCCCTTGATAGAGTGAGACTTAGAAAATGCATGGCCATGCTCGGATGAGTTGATATGCGATATCAATGTCATCAGTTTAAGTTAGTCTACTCGGTAACCAAGAAACCAAAGATTGGGCTATACAAGAGTGACACATTCCATGTCTCGTGCTTAGTCTTGATATCTTGGACAAAGGGACAATGGCATATATCGGTGATGATCATAATGGTATAGTCGAATCATCGACAATCTTGTCACTTGGGTAGCAATGATGTGTTGCTAGACACCGCTCATTGCTTATGATCATAAATGTGATTTATGATCATTGCCAACGTGATAAGAGCCTATTGGGTCGCACACATAGAGCAATTTGGATCATTAGAGTGCATGGGCTAATTATTTGGGTTATGGTTTCACTTTAATTTCGTATTAATAATGGGCCCAAGAGTTGAGCCATTATTAAGCCCGAAATTAAATCCTAATTGGATTAGGGCTTTGAAACCCATTAGGCCTGGAAGTTGAGTCTCACTATAAATACAACTTTTAAGTGAGAAATTCGTAGGTCTCCTTGCCCTAGCCTCCAAAAAGGACAGCAGCAATCTTCTCTTGCAATTCCTTGGAGGACGCATGCTAGCACTGTGAGCGCAAGAGAAACGCATCTACCGGGACTTGGTGGAAGCGTGGTGATCCCGAGAGGCTCGTGTGGATACCATAGAGAGCTTGAACACATCAACTGTTCAGGTTTTGTGATTCGACTCTACAGTTGAGTGAGAGATCTCAACCGAAAATTAGGTATGAAAATATTCGAACACCCGGTTTACCCCGTTTCACTTGGATCCTGGAGGGTTTCGGTTAAATTCCATTGCGCTGTTTGGCTCCCTAAACCCAACAGATATGACATTGCAGAATTGGCTAAGTTACTGTTCATTTGGTCAGAATTTTATAACCAACATAAAAAATCCATAACTTGGTCCATAGGTGGGCTATTGAAGTAAAACCAAATTCCTTGGTTTGCTTAAAGGCCTACTTGACAATGAAGCAAAGAAAATAGTGGTTATATGGCTATCTTAATACAATTTTTGGAAGAAGTTTTAGGTACAGCGGCTGGTCATTTATGCCTAATAAGATTAACTAATGTTTGGTATGCAAGAATAAGACTTATGCTAATGTTTTCCTTCCTTGCTGCCATGGTGCATAAAATGTGAATATGTGTGTAATGGTTGGACCAATATGCAAGCATTTACATAGTGCCCAAGAGGGCCACTTGGGTATTCACACTAAGGGTATTGTTCTGATGGCTTACAAAACATACCAACCCTGGGAGTTTTAAATGCACAACTTTGGCACCGTAATTGGACTACCCTAGAATGGGTAACAAAAACAACTAATCCCTTACCTTAATTCCAATAATTAGCAACAATCAAGCAACTACAACCGAAGAACTTCTAGTCCAAAGGTCCGACTGAGGTTTCCTAGGTTCCAAAGCACAAACAAGGTTCATCGCACTAAATTTAACACCAATCTAACAAATCCCAAGCTTGCAACAAGTGAAGAGACAAGAAAAGTTTAGGAGTTAAGGCTTACCCCATGCACATCAACAAGCCTATGAAAGAACAATGCCATCAAGCTCAAAAACCATGGTAAAACAAGCAACACAAGCTTCATTTGACTTGGGCAACCCAAAAGCCTCCTAAATTCATGAAGAAATCATGATTTTGGTGAAGTTAGAGCAAGAATTGGGGAGGGTTGGAGGCAGCTACGAAAATGAAGTGGAAGGGATGAGGGAATAGGGACATCCTCATTTTTTCCAACCATTTTTAAACAACAAAAACTCTCCCCCCCTCAAAATTTTATATGTTTTGCAAATTTCCCCCATCTTCAAATAGTAACTAGGTAATTAAAAACTTTGGCAAAATTTTCTAAGTTGGGCTTTGGGTTCTAAAACAATCATGTTTACTCCCATCACTCGTCTTAACCCTCCGAGGTGCAAAATTACCATTTTGCCTCCAGACAAACCTAGTGCCATAAACCACTCAAAATCTACTAAACCTTTAATAACTTACTTGCTCTTACTAATTCACATCTAATTAAGGTATTTAAACTAGGGATTATGAATTTGCCTAGCTCACTAAGCACTTCGCCAAAAGGGTTGTAACACTGAACCTAGGGGAACCTCGATAGGAGGGTCACCTTCGGAGTCACTCACTTCCTGGACTTTGATAGGGATCATTTTTCCTTTCTCCTTTTGAAGTCGATTAGCTTTAGAGACTTTAGCAATTTGAAGTGCCAAAGTCTTTATGGCTGTATTTGGGCTGACTAGAATGTTAGGGGCATCAACTTCGATAGCCTCTATAAGCTAGTCCCCTCTACCTCAGGTGTAAAAAGAGGAGTCTCATTTATCTTCTTTGAGTTGAGCTCCTTAGCATTCTTCCCCTTATTTCTCTTGGGGCCTTCCTTCTTTTTCTGCATCTCCTCTTTCCACAGCACAAGGAACATCTTCGGATACTAGTCAACAGACTTTTTGGCCATTGCTATGAAAGAAAAAAGATATCAATATAAGTACACATTGACCAAAAAAATCAAGTAAAATAAGGCTTTCTTTCCATGAACTTGGAATAAGCAAACCCCTCCCGAAGGAGCAACACCAAAGGTTCCTTCGGCCCATCTAGCTTTGATTTGGGCATATTAAGGTTAGTCTCATGCTCCTTGATGGCCTTAAGCTCCCAAAGTACTTCCTTGGTCATCAAGTACCATTTAATCAGGAAAGGGTAAGGGTCCCAAGTAATGGGGACATCCAACCAATCCACCACATGCTAGATAAAGGTGTCAAAGTAAGCAAACCTTATGTGAAGGTCATTGGTTACCAACTTCAAGGGGTCTACAGCATTAGCTATGAGTGACTCTGGTGCCCACTTTTCCAATATGCCCAATGATTCAAGCACCTTTATGAAACAATACTTCTTCTACCAATTCCTCTAGTTCTCCTTGGTGGCGAAAGGTTAACATATACTTTTTGCTTCCAGTACCCCAGGGAAAAAAGATAGTAGAAAAAGCCCTTTGAGTAGGGATAAAGCTTGCTATACTGCATAGAAAGGATGAAGAAATGATCCACTTTAAAGACCCCATGCATGCACATAAACACATTGAAGTACACATAAGAGTTCGGGAGAAGCTGATTTACAACTATCCCGTGGAAATAAGAAAAATCGGCAACCATCTTGGGGGGAGAGAAATAATGGAGACTTACCTTTATCAATTTAGCAAAAATTGTGATCTCTCCCTTCTAAGGTTGATAACTTAACTAACCCTATTTGGGGACACAGAGATTCATATACAAAGGTAGATAATACTTCTTATGCCACTTTTTAAGCTTCCCCGGAGTAGCACAGCTTAAGGGGGCATCAATAAAGCTCCAGCCATCCTCGGCTAGAGTAACAGGGACCTCAGGCACCTCAGATAAAGCAATGGTAACCTTGAGAGTCTGTGGTTTAGGGGCCATAATCCTATCCTCGGGCGATCTATAATGCACTTCAACTAAAATGAAGGAAAATGAAGAAAGGACCACAAATGAAGTGGCCTACCTAAAACTTTACCTGAAAAATAGAACAACTACCAAAACACTGCAAGAACTTGCAAGAAATCACATAACCACACTAACAACTACACAAAATGAAAAACTAGAGAGAAAAAAATTGAAGTCAAGAACGAGAGCGAATAAGGAAACAAGAAGTGGGGAACTTTTGATAGGGAAGAAGGCATATATAGCTCAAATAGGGCAAGTGATAAGTCACCACAATGATAAATATTAAATGTCTAAACTGCCCCTCTAAACCAAAATGATGAGTTTGTAGACTCATGGCCAATAGATCTGTGACATGTGTCATCTTGAAACTCGAACTGAAGTCACACCAATAGGGGGATAGCCATGACAACTTACCACCCCAGTGTGATAATGGTATAACGTAAAAAAATGTGGCCTCTTTTTTTGACTGTGTCTTTTGGAAGGTAAGTTTTTTGTAGGAAAAAATCTAAAGTTTCCCACTGATGAAACCCTAGAAGGTGAGAGGCACTGCATCCGTATTACCTAAGTCAAAGTGCTACCTACTTTAGCCTAATTTGGGGGGCACATGATCGGTGAATGGCTTATGACCAAGCCCTAGCCAAACTTACCCTATTTGGTGTAATAACCAAATATCCTCTAACTAGGTCCTGACTGAACTCATCTTCTTTAAAAAAGTACATCCTTCGGGTGCATCTCAACCAAGCGTCATCAAAATAGTCAAATAGGGGACTTTAGACAAAAGAAAATTAGCCAAATTTCACATCATTTGCCATATATGACCTCAAGAAAATAGAATACATGTGGTCCATAGGACCACAGACAAGACCATTACAACCTTCCTCTGTGCTTATGTTAGAGGCCGACCATCCACCTTATCCCCCAAGCCAATTGGTGCCCCCTTATCTAAAGTATCGAAGCTAGACCCTCAAATCTGTCCATCCCTGTGTTCGGCTTTTCCCCCATCGAGTCTAATACCCCATTTGTCTTCTTGCCCTATAAATACACCAAGGGCCTTCCCAAGTAAAGGATCACAGGATACCTCTACCCATTCTTTTCATTCGCTCTTACTACCTTTTCTCGACTTAGGCGTCGGTGGCTCCCCCCTCCCCTGTTATGACTCTCCTAGCAGGAAGCTTGATTAAGAAAAGTAAAGTAATTAAAAAATAGTTCAAAACCTTATTTCAAGTTCACATAGAAATAATAAGTAAGTTAGGCAAAGTTCACTAAGTTTCGACAAGGTTATGACACCAAATAAAGTTTCTGGGCAAACTGCTAATTTTGTGTCCAAAAATGTTGAGCTGAGACCTAAGGGTTAAAAAAGAGTTTTGAAAACCTAAATTTTTCAATAAACCCAAGCTTAACTCAAATAAACAAGATTTGACCAATGTTACCCACTTCGGAGTAGTCTAGTTATGCTACCAAAATTGTGCATTTAAAACTCCCAGGATTGGTATGTTCTGTAGGCCATTAGAACAATACCTTTACTGTGTGTACCCAAGTGCCCCTCTTGGACACTATGTAAATGCATGCATAATGGTCCAACCATTACAAACATATTCACATTTTATGCACACCATGGCAGCAAGGAAGGAAAATAATAGCACAAGTAATGCGAACCCCAATGGTATAAAGACCATGAAACGCGCCCAAGATATTTTTCAAGCTCCACAAGACATCAAAGAGATTGGATTTCAAGACCCCCACTCCTAATCAACCAGTGACTAGAAGCGAGAAGTATAAGAAAACCAAGAACACAAGCAACCTGTGCACTAAGGTAGTCCGCAAAGAACTAGAGAGAAATTCTCTCCAAAGTAGCAATATTATTTCATGTAATGGCTATATTTTACAACCAGAATATGTGCCTTTTTATAGGCCTAAACTAGGGTAAAAATCCGAGCAAAATTCACAGCCCAAGTCACATAGGAAACCTAGATACAAAAGACTTAAGAAAACCTAGTCAAACTAGGATTCCTACACCCTTTTAACACATGTTTACGGTATGCAGTGAATTCCCTTTATCCTAAGTGACTTGAATCAATTCCATGGCCCTAATAACATTCCAAATAATGTAAATAACCAGGAGAATAAATAAAATAAAGTGCAAATACAAGTTTGGCCCTAAAACCCCTAAATGGTCATCTCGGGTGCACTTAATGTCTCCTCAAGCTGAATTTTGACATTGATATAGCTATAATTCCTCAAAATACAAAAGCATGAAAGTTGTAGATCTCTTTTTTAGCTTCGAATCAACACCTAAATCACACAAAATAGACATCTAAATCCAAATATATGCCCAAAATACCACAACTACTACCGAACCAGCGATGACTCACAAATCGCGACTTTGAAGCTAAATTGGATCCCCTTAACGTGAAAACTGGGTTTCATGGTCTGCTTATGATTTGTAGCTCCAGATGTTAGCTTTCCAATGAATTAAGAATCACTCACTCCTGATCTGTTTAACTTAAGATATGATTTTTCTACCAGAATATCACCAAATCTCTCAAAATCCAAGCTTGTCCATAATCTCCATATGATTCCTTGCATGTTCCAATAGCTCCTTGCAAAATTCCATGCCCATTCTCCTTGAAAAAGCTTGAGACAAAAGCTTGAAGTGCACTAATGAGCTCCTTAGCCTTCTTTCTAGTGAGCTTCTTCAATAGATTCTTGCCATCCTTGGTTGTGCCTTCTTTGTTCGTATCAGCTCTCCTCTCCTTAGAAGGATTCATCCTCGAATCAAAACCTGCATTATAAAAGTGAATTGAATCAATAAGAATGAAATAATCAACACATAAGCACTTACCTTTCACATAAGCACCAATAGCATGGAATGCCTCTATATGGAGCTTTAATCTTGTGAAAAACCTGAACCAATATCCAAATGCAATGATACCTCCAGGTTCGAAAATAAAGTTAGAAGCAATTACCACAAAAAAATCTAAAAGTTTGAACAATTTTCATCTTAACACTAGGCATCACTTTCATTGCCTTTGCCATCTCAAAAACATTACTCTCACAACAAGTAAAAGTGGAGGAATAATTTACCTTAAGGATGCTGTATTCACTCAAAACAAATGAAGCTAAACTCTCATAAGTGTCAAGGTCATGAAAAGCACAAGTTATGTATGTCAAAACAATAGTTTGCATAGGCCATTCAAACAAACAAGAATTGAACACAATCTGGCCTAAACTAATAACAAAACAACGATGCATGAATTTCACAAAAATCCTAAGCATTTTAAATGAAACAAGATTGGAGTAGATAGGATTAAGAGAAACCACTTCAGTAGCAAACTTATTTTTGCATGTATATGCACAACAATGCATGAAATTTGTGAATGGGATGTGACATAAAACAAAGGACTCAACATACCTCCTTAAAAGGCTAAATTTAAAACTATAATTTTTACTCAAAATAAAAACTTTTAGGTTTGGACATAAAGAAAAAAGATCGAGGCTCAAAACTTTGTGTAATGCATATGTCATGGCAAAAAAATGCTTGCTGGAAATTAAAGGTTGACACACAAAAATGGGCTGAACATGAATGTGAATCAAATAAGTATGTAATGCATGTGTAAGAACAAATTTGTGCATGAAAAATTCCAAATAAGTGGATTTCACTTGAGGTAGAACAAAACAATGTGAAATGGATGCAAACCAAAGAAATTCAAAAACAAAATACACCAAATCAGATTTTTCTCTAGAGAAACTCATGGAATTCAAAAGATGATTTGACAAAACCAAAGAATTAGAAGGCTTAAAACCATATTGTCAAATTTTCATGTTTACTTCCTTCTCTTAATCTAGTTTCATGAAAACCATTTGTGAAAATAACATTGCAAGCAAACACACATTGTTTGAGATTTTCATGCAAAACTACATCAAATCTAGTTGTTAGGAAGAAATACATTGCAGTGGTTGGACTTAGTCTCCTAGTATCTTCCTTTGGTGTAAGAACCACAAAATTTTCACCTTTGCACTCAATGACTTCGGGTGGAGATGCAACAATTTCATCCCCTTGAACCATAGGATAAGAAACAATGTTAGGCAAACTTTTGCATATGAAATCACTTGGACTTACCTCAAATTATTCCTTCTCAACCTCCTTTGTTGGTTTGATGCATGGGACATGACTTGGAATATTGGGAACACCAACTTCTTGGATGGGCAGCAAATCACTTGATTCTTGTAGCTTATCTCCACTTAAGTCCTGAAAAGAAGACAACATAATACTAGAAGAAGACTCTATTATGTTAGATGAAAGTATGGCTTCTCTGTAGGTCTTTCTCTCTTCACTCGGCTTGGGTTCATTGTACTCTTGTCTTCTCTCAACTTCGCACTCAATTTCTTCTCTCGGGAACTCTCGACTCTTCTTCCTCTCGTGTCCACTCTTCTCACTTAATCTCTCGGTTGTCTTCTCTACTTTCCCCTCATCACTCTTGCCCTTAACTTTTGCTTCTTTTTCTTTTCTCTCAACCTTACTTTGAAGTTTTCTTTGATCTACCAAGACTTGTTGTGGTGAAAGTGGTACAAGCATGATTGACATTTCTTGTTGAGGTAGAGACAAGTCTCTTTTTATGGCCTCCACTTTTGGCTTGGGTGCTTCTCTTACATCCTTGCTCCATGCTCATCTCCATGTGGAAATTCCTCCTTGAGACATCTTGGATGCCTTTGCTTGCTTGATGATCCTCTCAGCCTTGGTGGCATGGTGAAACAAGTCCTCCATATTAAAATAAGGCACCATTTCCAATTCTTTGGCTATCTCATGGTTGAGACCATTGATGAATCTAGCAATGGTGGTATCCTCATCCTCCATGATGTTGGCTTGGGTCAAGGTTATCTCCAATTTTTTGTGGTAGTCCTCCACACTCCTTTGTCCTTGCACTAGCTTTTGAAGCTTAAGGCGTTGATCTTTAGTGTAATGGCTACAAAAAAATCTCCTCCTCATCAAGGCTTTAAGGGCTCTCCATGTGTGTATAGGCTCCTCTGCATACCTTTTTCTAGAAGTAACATCCTAATTCCACCATACAACAGCATAATTAGTGAACTTTATGGTAGCCAATTTAACCTTCTTTTCCTCAGAATAATGATGGCAATCAAAAACCATCTCAATCTTTTGCTCCCATTCCCAATATGCATTTGGATCACTCCTCCCTTGGAAGGATGGAATGGTAAGCTTGATGGAGTTGAGATTGTTGTCCTCCCTTGGCTCCCCCCTCCTTGGAAGCCCATGGTCATGCCAAATTCCTTCTTCCTTCTTGGGTTCTTCTCTCTTTACACATCTTCTTGGTTGAAAGATGGAATTAGGCCTCCTTGGCAACCTCAAATCTATGTCCTCAATCCTCCCCACAAGTCTATTGAGAGTTTCTTGAAGTTCTCTCATCGTAGGCTCCTCATTGTGTCTTACATCCATTCTTCTATCCTCCTGGCCCTCCATACTCTTGAAAAGATCCTCACACACACTCACCTCACGTGTTTCACTCAAAAGATGAATACTCAAACACTCAATTTCTTAGTGAGAATATTGCTATTCAAAGAGTTCTCAAAAGTTCTAAGAAAACTGTCCTCAAAGCACACAAGAAAACTTGAATTCTTGAAAACAATTTTGACTCCAAAAGAGGTGGGCTAAACAACCTTTAAAAGCCTCTAGGAAGCTCTTGCAATTGATGATCACAAGAACCACAAAGAAAGCATTTTGGCTCTAATCAATGGGATAGGTTTTGTGGCGCAAAAATTTCAACACTTTATGTAAACTTCTTTGCAAGCTCTTTTCTTTTTCTTTTATTTGTTCTTTCTTTTTCATTTATTTTTCTTTTTTCTTCCTATTTTGATGCTAAAAAAACTTTCTCCTTGAAGTTCCTTGCTGCCAAAGACAAAAAGTTAGATTTCTTTTTGGCCAAGCCAAGAAACTATGAAAACATGCACAATTTGAAACAACTTTTTTGATACCGAAGCTTCCTGGACTTGGATCCTTTTTTTTTTTGGTGTTTTATTGACTCTAGGATGCTGGAAAAAATGAAAATAAGAGAGACTAACAAGGCTGCTCATGAAACAGAAAGATAAGAAACAATAGAGAGCAAACGGATTAAACCTGAGAACACAAGGTAACACTAGTTGACTTCTTTTTGTTGTTTTTTGTTGTTTTGATTGGAAACAAGGTTGGAAACAAAGAACACAGACCTAAAACAAGATGAAAATGGATTAAAACAAAGAATTGAAACACAAAATTACTGGAAAAAATAGAAAGAAAAATGAAGATAAACAAAAACACAAAGATATGTCCTTCAATGGAACTTGTGGCTTTGATACCAACTGATGCGAACCGCAATGGTATAAAGACCATGGAACATGCCCAAGATATTTTTCAAGCTCCACAAGACATCAAAGAGACTGGATTTGAAGACCCCCACCCCCAATCAACCTGTGACTAGAAACGAGAAGTATAAGAAAACCAAGAACACAAGCAACTTATGCACCAAGGTAGTCCACAAAGAACCAAAGAGAAATTCTCTCCAAAGTAGCAATATTATTTCATGTAATGGTTGTGTTTTACAACCAGAATATGTGCCTTTTTATAGGCCTAAACTAGGGTAAAAGACTCAGAAAAATTCGCAGCCCAAGTCACCTAGGAAACCTAGATACAAAAACTTAAGAAAACCTAGTCAAACTAGGATTCATACATCCTTTTAACGCATGTTTAAGGTGTACAATGAATTCCCTTTATCCTAAATAACCTGAATCACTTCCATGGCCCTCATAACATTCTAAATAATGTAAATAATTAGGAAAATAAATAAAATAAAGTGGAAATACAAGTTTGGCCCTAAAACCCCAAAATGGTCATCTCGGCTGCACTTATGGGCTCTTCAAGATAAAATTCGACCTTGATATAGCCATTATTCCTCAAAATGCAAAGCATAAAAATTGTAGATCTCTTTCTTAGCTTCAAAACAATAGCTAAATCACACAAAATGGACATCTAAAGCCAAATATATGCCCAAAATACCACAACTGCTTCCGAACCAGTGATGACTCACAAATCACAATTTTGAAGCTAAATTGGACCGCTTTAATGTGCAAAATGGGTTTCATGGTCTTCATATGATTTGTAGCTCCAGATGTTAGCTTTCCAATGAATTAAGAATCACTTAATTCTTATTTTTTTAACTCAAGATATGATTTTTCTACCAGAGTATCACCAATCTGTCAAAGTCCAAGCTTGTCCGGTTCGGTTTCGGGAGCCAAACAGCGCAGCAGAATTTAACCGAAACCCTCTAGGATCTAAGTGAAAGGGGGTAAACTAGGTGTTCAAAAAATTTCATACCTAATTTTCGGTTGAGATCTCTCACTCAACTGTAGAGTCGATTCACAAAACCCGGAACAGTTGACGTGTTCAAGCTCTTTATGGTATCCACACGAGCCTCTTGGGATCACCATGGTTCCACCACATCCCAGAAGATGCATTTTTCTTGCGCTTGTAGTGCTAGCTTGCGTCCTCCAAGCAATTGCAAGAGAAGAGTGCAGCTTTCCTTTTGGGAGGTTAGGGCAAGGAGACCCGTGAATTTCTCACTAAAAGTTGTATTTATAGTGAGACTTAACTTCCAGGCCTAATGGGTTTCAAAGCCCTAATCCGATTAGAATTTAATTTTGGGCTTAATAATGGCTCAACTATTAGGCTCACTATTAATACGAAATTATTGTGAAACCAAAACCAAATTATGAGCCCATGCACTCTAATGATCCAAATAGCTCTATGTGTGCGACCCAATAGGCTCTTGCCATGTTGGCAGTGATCATAAATCACATTTATGATCATAAGCAATGAGCAGTGTCTAGCAACACATCATTGCTACCCAAGTGACAAGATTGTCGGTGATTCGACTAAACCTTTATGATCATTACCGATATATGCCATTGTCCTTTTGTCCAAGATATCAAGACTAAGAACGAGACATGGAATGTGTCACTCTCGTATAGTTCAATCTTTGGTTTCTTGATTACCGAGTAGACCAACTTAAACTGATGACATTGATATCGTATATCAACTCATCCGAGCATGGCCATGCATTTTTCTAAGTCTTACTCTATCAAGGGGCCCGAAGATATCACTCCCGTTACATAGGAGGGACAAATCCCATCTTGATCATGCAAATCCCTCCGCATGATATGTGACATACCCAATGACCTCCTTCAAGTTCACACAGTTACGAGCAACAAAGGAAAGTATCAAAGTATGCTACTCACATGTAGGGAACCTTGATGATCTTAGGTCGAAGGACTACATATACCATGATCACTATAAGAATCACTTATGACAGTCATATAATGATCCATGTAGTGTTCTCAAGGTGGGTCGGTCCAGTACATAAGTTCTCCAACTTGTACCCATATGTAGACTACATATCTCGTATTAGTCTCCACATATGCTAGTCATTATGTATTATTGTAACCCGCTCCACAATAATACTAGACCAGGGACGTTTAAGAATATCATTATTCTAGGGTTACAATTATGTTTATTACGTTACGCAGAAACAAAACAACAAACATAATTGCTGGATTAATGCCTTAATAAAATATCATGACTCAATGTGCAAAAATACAATCATCTCATGATTGGCTTTTTGGGCACAACACTAACAATCTCCCACTTGCACTAAAAGCCAATCATCCATGTATCTAATACTGATGGACCTAGAATGGCTATCATGCTTCTGCTGCGTAAGGGGCTTTGTCAGTGGATCAGCAATGTTGCTGTCTGTCGAAGTCCTGCATATCCTTACATCACCCCTCTCGATGATCTCCCTGATGAGATGATAGCGTCGGAGTATGTGTTTGGATCGCTGGTGAGATCGAGGTTCCTTAGCCTGTGCGATTGCTCCATTGTTGTCACAATAGAGCTCTATCGGGTCGGCAATGCTTGGAACCACTCCAAGTTCAGTGATGAACTTCTTGATCCAAACTGCCTCCTTTGCAGCATCAGAGGCGGCAATGTACTCAGATTCTGTTGTAGAGTCAGCTACTGTCTCTTGCTTTGAACTCTTCCAGCTCACAGCACCACCACCAATACAAAACACATAACCAGATTGCGATCTAAAATCATCCTTATCGGATTGGAAGCTTGCATCGGTGTAACCCCTTACAACGAGCTCATCTTCACCTCCAAAGACCAAGAATGCATCCTTAGTCCTTCGTAAGTACTTAAGGATGTTCTTAACAGCTGTCCAGTGACTCTCACCAGGGTTCGATTGGTACCTACTCATCATGCTCAAAGCATATGAGACATCGGGACGAGTACATATCATGGCATACATGATAGATCCAATTGCTGAGGCATATGGAATCTTACTCATGCGCTCTCTCTCCTCGGGTGTACTCGGACACTGAGATCTAGAAAGAGTTATACCATGTGACATGGGCAAGAATCCTTTCTTGGAATCTTGCATGCTAAACCTCTTTAGCACCTTGTCAATGTATGTACTTTGACTTAGGCCAAGAAGCTTTCTAGATCTATCTCTATAGATCCTGATGCCTAACACATAGGCTGCTTCACCCAAGTCCTTCATAGAGAAACATTTCCCTAGCCAAGTCTTCACAGACTGTAGCTCAGGAATGTCATTCCCGATGAGTAGTATGTCATCTACATACAACACCAAGAAGACAATAGCGCTCCCACTAACCTTCTTGTAGACACAAGGTTCATCTTCATTTTTGATAAAACCAAACTCTTTGATTGCTTCATCAAAATGAAGATTCCAACTTCGAGAAGCTTGCTTCAGTCCATAAATGGACCTTTGCAACTTGCACACTTTATTGGCATTCTCAGGAGTGACAAAACCCTCAGGTTGTGTCATGTACACATCCTCAAGTAGCTTTCCATTTAGGAATGCAGTTTTGACATCCATTTGCCATATCTCATAATCATAGTGTGCAGCAATAGCGAACAAAATTCGGATGGATTTAAGCATAGCAACTGGTGAAAAAGTTTCATCATAGTCAATACCATGAATTTGCTTGAAACCTTTTGCAACCAATCGTCCCTTAAAGGTAATCACATTACCATCCATGTCAGTTTTCTTCTTGAAAACCCATTTGCACCCTATGGGTTTTACCCCTTCAGGTGGGTCAACCAAAGTCCATACTTGGTTTTCATACATGGATTCCATCTCGGATTTCATGGCCACTAGCCACTTCTCAGAGTCAGGCCCCGACATAGCTTGTTGGTAGGTTGTGGGCTCATCCTGATCCATGAGCATCACATCACCAGTGTGAGTCATGAGAAATCCATATCTCTCAGGCTCACGCCGAATCCTACCAGACCTACGTGGGCTCTGTGCTACAGGAACAGACTCTTGAACCACAACATCTTGTGGTGTCTGTTCAGGTTCCATTTCAGGTTCGATGTCTCCTTGTTGTTCTTGAATTTCTTCAAGTTCTACTTTCCTCCCACTAGTTCCTTTAGAGATAAACTCTTTCTCTAAAAAGACACCAGTTCGAGCAACAAACACTTTTTGCTCAGAAGGATTGTAGAAATAGTAACCCTTTGTTTCTTTGGGATACCCAACAAAAAGGCATTTTTGAGATTTGGGCCCTAGTTTGTCAGAGGATTGACATTTCACATAAGCGTCACAGCCCCAAATCTTCATAAAAGACAAATTGGGACGCCTCCCACTCCATATCTCATATGGTGTCTTTTGAACCGATTTAGATGGAACTCGGTTTAGTGTAAAAGCGGCTGTCTCTAGAGCATGTCCCCAAAAGGAGTTTGGAAGGTCAGCTTGACTCATCATAGAGCGAACCATGTCTAACAGAGTTCGATTTCTCCTTTCAGATACACCATTCCATTGAGGTGTACCTGGTGGAGTGAGTTGTGATACTATACCACACTCCTTCAGATAGTCAAGGAATTCTCGATCCAAGTACTCTCCACCTCGATCTGATTGAAGCACTTTGATACTTTTCCCGAGTTGATTCTCTACTTCATTCTTGAATTCTTTGAACTTTTCAAAGGATTCTGACTTGTGTCTCATGAGATACACATAGCCATATCTACTGAAGTCATCAGTGAAAGTAATGAAGTATTGGAAACCTCCTCTAGCTTGTGTAGACATAGGGCCACATACATCACTATGTATGAGTCCTAGTAAGTCATTAGCCCTTTCACTTTGCCCTGTGAATGGGGCTTTGGTCATCTTGCCCAACAAACATGACTCACATGTCTCATATGATTCAAAATCAAATGAGTCCAAGAGTCCATCCTTATGGAGCTTGGATATGCGGGTCTCATTTATATGGCCCAAGCGACAGTGCCAGAGATAGGTCGGGTTCGAATCATTTAATCTGACCTTCTTGGTATTCACATTATAGATTGGATCTTCGAGGTCTAGAACATACAACCCATTGCTAAGTTGAGCACTACCATAAAAGATTTCATTCAAATAAATAGAACAACATTTGTCCTTTATTATAAATGAAAAACCTTTCTTGTCCAAACAAGAAACAGAAATCAAATTTCTACTAATAGTAGGCACAAAGTAGCAGTTGTCTAATTCTAAAACTAATCCACTAGGTAAAGTGAGAACATAAGTCCCTACGGCTAAGGCAGCAACCCTTGCTCCATTTCCAACACGTAGGTCCACTTCACCTCGGGCCAATCTTCTACTTCTACTTAGATCCTGCACATTTGCACAAATGTGAGATCCACATCCAGTATCCAATACCCAAGATGAGGAAGTAGAAAAGTTAGCCTCTATAACAAAAATACCTGAAGTGGAAGTCTTACTTCCCTTTTCCTTAGCAAGTTCTTCAAGATAGAGCTTGCAGTTGCGCTTCCAGTGTCCAGGTTGCTTACAATGGAAGCACTCCCCTTCCTTTGCCACACCACCCTTTGGTTTCAGTGCAGCTGAAGAAGAATTAGCATTGGACTTTCCATTAGCTTTATCCTTCTTCTTGTTGGCTTTTCCCTTTCCCTTGCCCTTTTGAACCATCAAAATGGGCTTAGCCTTCTTAAGGTTTTGCTCAGCAGTTCTCAACATGTTGAGCAATTCAGGGAGGGACTTGTCAAGGTCGTTCATGTTATAGTTCATGACGAACTGACTGTAGCTTTCAGGCAACGATTGCAAGACTACATCAACAGCCAACTCTTTCTGAAGAGCAAATCCCAAACTCTCAAGATTGCAAGACTACATCAATAGCCAACTCTTTCTGAAGAGCAAATCCCAAACTCTCAAGATTCTCAATGTACCCAATCATCTTGAGCACATGAGGACCCACGGGACTTCCCTCAGACATCTTGCACTGAAACAATGCCTTAGAGGTCTCAAACCTCTCATGCCTAGCTTGCTCTTGGAAAAGCATTTTGAGATGTTCGATCATATCGAACGCCCCCATGTTCTCATATTGCTTCTGAAGCTCAGATTCCATGGTAATAAGCATCAGGCATGCAACATCCAAAGCATCATCAGAATGCCTATTGTGAGCATCCCTTTCAGCTCTTGGAGCAGTGGCAGCAGGCTCATTCGGAATGGGCTGCTCTAGGACATAAGCCTTTCTTTCTTGTTTGAGGACTATCCTCAAGTTTCGGTACCATTTGAGAAAGTTGGTCCCATTTAGTTTTTCTTTCTCAAGGATCGATCGCAATGAAAGTGTCGATGTGTTTTGGGCCATAGCGATCTACAACAGTAAATATGCAGTGTAAGATCCATGTATTTTAATTCATTTAATAAGGACTTTTATTAAACGATACTCCCATTATTTCCTCAAAATAATAACCCTCGATATTATTTCGGAACACCTTAGCATTAAGGTATTCTAGTGGGCGAAGATCCATATTTGATCACAACCTGAGTCAACTTTGGCTTGTCTCTCAAGTTATAGTTATTTAGGTAGGCAACTCTTTGCCAATTGCATCTTATGCAACTCTTGGATAGCCAATTGCATCTTATGCAACTCTTGGATAGTTGGGTGAACAACACTTGTCCAAGCTCATCTCATGAACTTAAGCCCAACTCTATGCCTCTAAGTCCCTAATCCTATTAGGATGACTTAGTTAAGTCGGACCCAAAGTTAGCAATTTGGATATCACTATTATCCCATCGCGCCTTACCAAGATGAACATAGGTGCTTTGCTTTGGCAAACCCACCTAATGTTGATCAAAGTCTTGACGAGTGCCAACATTTGGAAGGCATCACATTTAATGACTTAATATTTGTTTGAGGGATTTTTTTCTTTTGATCTCACCAATTTGTTATCTCCGGTTGTCTTATACATGCATCACATACAAATATAAAACATGCATCTCATGCTTACAAGAAAGTAAACGTGACATGGTTATAGCCCAAACTATGCGATATTCTCAAGCCAATGAGAATATCATAAAAGCCTAAGAAAAGAAAAGAGTCTTCACAAGCTCCTTCTCTTCCTTTCTTGGTTGCCCTTTTGTTGTCACCTCCTTGGACATACCACCTTGGATGATCCTTGGACATACCACCTTGGATGATCCCATAATGTACCATTACATTAATAATAGAAACCTCGAGTTACATTCGAGGGGAGTAAGGTGAGAAAAGAATGTACAATGAGAGTAACAAGAGAAGGCACGACTCGCAGGCCGTATTTACAAGTACAACCAATCAAGGGCTATAACCATGCACCATGCTTCAACCATCAATCAGCATAACATGCCAAATCTCATTCAACAAATGCATGCCAATTTTCGCAAGTTGATTAACCAGTTTTTATTTATGTGGTGCTTCGCATATGGCAGTCCCGCTGGCCGGTTAGCTATTTCAAGCAAATAGGCACCCGAGACTCCTCCATTTGAGCCACCAAAAATAGCTTACTTTCGGTGCCCGAATAGGCCGAATCCGAACCAAGCTAGGGTTTTTGCAACTATTGCAAGAATCCTAATCCATATAGGTGTCACATACATATCAATTTCGGGTTAATTTCATTAACCAATTAGTTTCGTTTCTTCATATATGTCATATGTTCATTAGGAGTCCCGGTTTCATGCATCATGAATCAATCTAATTAATCATGGCTGAAAGCAACCGAACACATAACATCATGCGATTCAACATTCAATCCCAATTTAGGGTTTCACCAGTAGCTCTAATACCACTGTTGGGTTTCAGGAGCCAAACAACACAGCAGAATTTAACCGAAACCGTCCAGGATTCAAGTGAAACGGGGTAAACCAGGTGTTCAAAAATTTTCATACCTAATTTTCGGTTGAGATCTCTCACTCAACTATAGAGTCGATTCACAAAACTTGAACAGTTGACGTGTTCAAGCTCTCTATGGTATCCACACGAGCCTCTCAAGATCACCACGCTTCCACCACGTCCCAGCAGATGCGTTTCTCTTGCGCTCGTAGTGCTAGCTTGCGTCCTCCAAGGAATTGCAAGAGAAGAGTGTGGCTGTCCTTTTTGGAGGCTATGGCAAGAATACCTGCGAATTTCTCACTAAAAGTTATATTTATAGTGAGACTCAACTTCCAGGCCTAATGGGTTTCAAAGCCCTAACCCAATTAGGCTTTAATTTCGGGCTTAATAACGGCTTAACTATTGGGCTCATTATTAATATGAAATTATTGTGAAACCAAAACCCAAATTATTAGCCCATGCACTCTAATGATCCAAATAGCTCTATGTGTGTGACCCAATAGGCAACACATCATTGCTACCCAAGTGACAAGATTGTCGGTGATTCGACTAAACCTTTATGATCATTACCAATATATGCCATTGTCCTTTTGTCCAGGATATCAAGACAAAGCACAAGACATGGAATGTGTCACTCTCGTATAGCTCAATCCTTGGTTTCTTGATTACAGAGTCGACCAACTTAAACTGATGACATTGATATCGTATATCAACTCATCCGAGCATGGCCATGCATTTTTCTTAGTCTTACTCTATCAAGGGGCTCGAAGATATCACTCCCGTTACATAGGAGGGACAAATCCCATCTTGATCATATAAATCCCTCCGCATGATATGTGACATACCCAATGACCTCCTTCAAGTTCACTCAGTTACGAGCAACAAAGGAAAGTATCAAAGTATGTGACTCACTTGTATGGAACCTTGATGATCTTAGGTCGAAGGACTACATATACCATGATCACTATAAGAATCACTTATAGTGATCATGCTACCCAAGTGACACATCATTGCTACCCAAGTGACAAGATTGTCGGTGATTCGACTAAACCTTTATGATCATTACCAATATATGCCATTGTCCTTTTGTCCAGGATATCAAGACAAAGCACAAGACATGGAATGTGTCACTCTCGTATAGCTCAATCTTTGGTTTCTTGATTACAGAGTAGACCAACTTAAACTGATGACATTAATATCGTATATCAACTCATCCGAGCATGGCCATTCATTTTTCTGAGTCTTACTCTATCAAGGGGCCCGAAGATATCACTCCCGTTACATAGGTGGGACAAATCCCATCTTGATCATATAAATCCCTCCGCATGATATGTGACATACCCAATGACCTCCTTCAAGTTCACTCAGTTACGAGCAACAAGGAAAGTATCAAAGTATGTGACTCACTTGTAGGGAACCTTGATGATCTTAGGTCGAAGGACTACATATACCATGATCACTATAAGAATCACTTTTGACAGTCATATAATGATCCATGTAGTGTTCTCATGGTGGGTCGGTCCAGTACACAAGTTCTCCAACTTGTACCCATATGTAAACTACATATCTCATATTAGTCTCCACATATGCTAGTCGTTATGTATTATTGCAACCTGCTCCACAATAATTCTAGACCAGGGAAATTTAAGAATATCATTATTCTGGGTTACAATTATGTTTATTACGTTAGGCAGAAACAGAACAACAAACATAATTGCTGGATTAATGCCTTAATAAAATATCATGACTCAATGTGCAAAAATACAATCATCTCATGATTGGCTTTTGAGGCACGACACTAACATGTCCATCATCTCCATATGATTCCTTGCATGTTCCAGCAGCTCCTTGTGAAATTCCAAGCCCATTCGCCTTGAAAAAGCTTGAGACAAAAGCTTGAAGTGCACTAGTGAGCTCCTTAGCCTTTTTTCTTGTCAATGGTGCGCTAGTTATCTTCAATGGGTTCTTGCCATCCTTGGTTTTGTCTTCTTTGTTCATATCAACAAGTCTTAATCTTGGCTACCACATATTATGCAATCTTATAGGTATAACTGACCCGTGACTGCAATTGAAACTTCTTCCAAAAAAACTGTATTAATATAGCCATGTAACCCACTGTTTTCTTTGCTTCATTATCAAGTAAATCTTTAAACAAACCAAGGAATTTGGTTTTACATCAATAGCCCACCTATGGACCAAGTTATAGATTTTCAAAGTTGGTTACAAAATTCTAACCAAATGAACAGAAACTTGGCCAACTTTGCAATGTCATATATTAGGATACAGGACTCTAAATTCAAAAATTCTAAATCCTAGTTCAACCTCTAGATGTGCTATAGGTGTGGTAAAATTTCACACCAAAATTCATTCTACGCAGGAAAATATAGAACTTTGAGTGCAGAGTCAATATTCTGGTCACTTTATGACCATTTTTCCCATGTAAAATTTTATATGTGTGCAAACACTTCATTCACAAGGGGTAAGCCATCTAAGGCTATTGTATACATGTCCAATACACATAGGAATTACATGCTCTTTCATCTAGCAACTTTATGTAGTCAAAACAAAATTTGCAAGTAAGCAGCCTATCATTCACAGTTAGGCAAAACATACTTAGCTCATTTTACATACACTACATGTACATGCATGCATGCACTACATAATGGTCTTAACCCAGCTAAGTATGCACCCTAAGTTACAGGTGTATCTGAGACACAATGGACTCCAGAAATAGGATGTTGAATAGCTGTTGCAGAACACAATAAGCACCATCACTAAAAATAACAAATGTGCTCATAAAATTACCAAACTTTCCAGATCACAACTAGATACATGGAAGTTAAAATACCTGAAATTTTAGATCAAAACTCAAATGAAAAATGTAAGTTTGAATGTGATCTTTCTACTGGCCTGAAATGGCAGAATTGAGAGGTATAAGTTTTATTGTGAAACTTAGTAAGGGAAACACTTGGTTTCTTAAGGAAATGTGGCCCTCATTAAAACCTACATCAAAAGACACTAAAACACAAAACCATAATGCATATATAAAAGATATAGCAGCCAAATGTAGCAGCCTTTCACAATCAACAAACACATGAAATGGGGCAGCAACATAAACCATAGGTTAGTCCATAAAACATGCAATAAACTTAAGTAAATCACTATGGCACCCCTCCTCAATCCTAAGCTTGGTATTAGGAGAGTTTTAACACAGTACTAACTTTGGGCTCTAGAAAGCCTTCAATTCACTCCCATCATTGTGCACTTCACACTAGGTCACAAAACCTTCAATAAGTGCACTCTTCTTTCTAAGCTTGGTTCATCAAGCTTATGGCTCTCTTCCAAGCTTAGCCCTAGCTCCATGGATGCTTGAAAATATAGTAAATACTCTATGTGAGCAAGTGAACTCTTACCAAGATGAAAAGGCTGAATTGAAGCTTGATCCTTGAAGTATTCAAGCAATAGCTCTAATTTGCTTCCAATTGCTTCCTTTTGCCTTCAATTTCAATCTTGGTGGTATGGTGGCTATGGAGGAGCTATGGAAGAGTATGGACGAGGGTAGTGGCTGGATGGGTTGAATATGGGATATGAAAAATTGAGTTTTGCTTCTTAAATTAAGTTTAGGACACTAAACATCCTTATTAGCCTTAATCATGCTTTATGTTATTTTCTTTGCCCATAAGAATGATTTCTTTGTTCTGAACTTATTGGTCCACATTTTTCCCACCTCTTTGACTATTTATCAAGCCATAGCCACCTCCCCCATGATGGGATAACCCCACAATTCCACCCTTTAAGTTAAGTCAATAGCTTGAACACCTTAAGGTTTACACTAACATATTTAGGTCTTTAATGCCTTTAGTGTTTCCTTTGTCCAAACTTGTCTTCAATGAGTAATTTTGTCCTCCAATAGCACTTTCTTACCATTCATATCCATCCCATAACTTTCCAAGGGTCTTTCTTGAGATTTTTGCAATTAAGTACCCGAATTTCCAAAACCTTACAAAAAGGTCCATCGGTTACTTGAAAAACAAGCAATCTTTAAGGCTTTTTTTAAGGGCCAAGTAACCAACTTAGAACACTTTTAAGGAGGTGTTGATTATACCTTTTACTCGTCATACTTCAATCACTATGAAGAGAATTACGCAATATAATGGTTTTTTTACCATTATGCCATACTTGTAATTCTCCCATTTTTGTGAGGTGGTAACAATCCGCCCCTCCCCCTTAAAAATTTGGCTCCTCTAAAATGCTCTTTAGCTTTGGGTATTCTGTAGGATACCTTTCCATAAGGTCTTTTTCAGTTTCCCAGGTTGCTTCTCTTTCAGAGTGGTATGACCACTGAACTTTAACCGTGGGAATGAGCTTGTTTCTTAACCTTCTAGTATCCTTGGCTAAGATAGCTAAAAGTTTCTCTTCATATGTCAAGTTAGGTTCCAATTATATGTCTTCCACTACAATAACACGTTTTATGTCCAATAGACACTTATTTAGCATACTAATGTGAAAAACAATATGAACACTTGACATGCTTGGCAATAAAGCTAACCTGTATGGTACCTTGCCAACTGTGTCCATGATCTCATAAGGACCTATATATCTTGGAGCTAACTTGGTTCTTCTACCAAATCTAACAGTGCCTTTGGTTGGTGCAATTGTTAGCCAAACAATGTCACCAACCTCAAACTCCAAGTCTCTCATTCTTTTATTCACATAGGTTGTGGTTCTTTCATTGGCTGCCTTTAACCTTTCTTGAATCTTCTTGATCTTGGTAATAGTTTCCTCATTAATTTTGGGACCCAACTCTAGCCTATCTAAGGCTTCCACCCAACAGTGGGGTGTCATGCACTTTCTTGCATATAATACTTCATAAGGTGCCATGCCAATGGTGCTTTGATTACTATTATTATATGAGAATTCCACCAATGGCAAGTGTTGGTCCTATTCACCCTTGAAATCTCCTGAGCATGTCTTCCAATATCTGTATCACCCTATCAGTTTGCCCATTAGTGTGAGGGTGATAAGCAGTACTCAGGTGGATTTTGGTACGTAGGGCTTTCTGAAAAGCACTTCAAAATCGAGTTGTAAATCTCGGATCTCTATCAAATATAATGAAATCTGGCATTCCACATAGCCTTACTATCTCTTAGATATACATCTGAGCCAACTTCTCCAGAGAATCTGTGAGTTTCATAGGTAAGAATTAGGCACATTTGGTTAGCCCATCCACAATGACCCAGATTATATCATGCCTTAATTTGGTCATAGGCAACCCAGTCAAAAAGTCCACGGTTATGTTGCCCCACTTCCTCATTGATATAGGTAGAGTCTGTAGGGTACCAGTTGGCTTCTAGTGCTTTACCTTTACCCTCTGGCATATGGCACATTTGGAGACATAAGTAACTATGTCTCTCCTTATATTTGGCCACCAGAAGTGAGTCTCTAAGTCTTTATACATTTTCTCACTTCCTGAATGGATGTTCAACTCGCTTATATGAGCTTCTTCAAGTATTTTATCCTTGAGCTTTGTGATAGTTGAAGGGCTATCGCCCACAAAACCTTCTTTTTCATAAACCTGACACCACCCTCGAGAATTCATACAACCTACCTTGGGAGAATTCTCCATACCCTTGGAAGTACATACGACCAACTCCAGAGAAAGGTTCCTTGTCTTCCTCGGGAGTGTACATTACCAAGCTCGGGAACATAGGTCTGCCCATCCAAATGGCCTTCTTTAGTCACCCTCGGTTGAGATTCCTGTCTGAAGGGGTCTCAGATCCCCGAAGGGGTCCTATGGATAAACGACAAATATAGTTGAGGGATCGCTAACAAGAAGCCTCACACACGCTCCAACCTTCTGGCCACAACTACCTACAGCCAACTGGAGATTCCTCTCTCTGGAGGTACAGACCAGATCTAGCTGAACACTTGTCCTAATCTGCTTAGGCTAGGCACAGCGACCTTTTTCCCCCGTTCTCCTATAAATACGTGGAAGGCTCCTAGGTAATAACATACAGGACTCTCTCTTTCCTGCTTATCGCTTTTAGCAACTTTTCTCCCATTTACTGACTTGGGTGTTGGAGGTTCCTCCCCCGGACACACATTCTAGGGAGCTACTAACGCACATTCTTCAAGGTCTTGTAGATATCTTAACGGAAGTCACTCCTTTAGGCCCAGCATGTCATACAATGAAGATGTCATTGGGCATCATTTGGCACTGTTTGTGGGAACCCATCTCCAAGTTGCTGTTTTAGAGACTCGGCATTCAAAGGATAAAGGACTCCCGGGGTCCCAGTTTACACTGAAGACTTAAGCAGGGACTGAACAGCCTACAGCAGAGACTTCCCTGCTGGAAGATGAGTGTCCCGTACCGATCACAATGGGTTTTCTACGTGACTTTCAGTGCTCTATCATGGCTGAAATGACACAACAAATTGACCAAAGGTGGTCAAAGGAACCTACAAAAGGAAGGGCACCTTCCCCATATGCTTGTCCGAAAAAAAGTCATAATTCACCTCACCGGAGCACCGGCAGTTGGAGTCTTCATGATGAGTGCTCAACGAAGAACATGTGACACGGCTATCCCTGGCCCCTGCCCAGGAAGCCCTGTGAGAGCTAGTCTCATGGTAGTTGCAATTAGCTAGTTGTATATGTGTACGGATTAAAATCCCATGATACTAGTTGATTATCCTAGAATATGCAGGATGGATGCTCTTCACGCTTTGACTTGGATTAATAAAAACATAAAGCACTAACTTGGCCAAGCAATTTCTATAGAAAATAAGTACAAATAGCCAAAGCATAGAAAATCAACATTTATCTCAGTTTACTACACATAACAACTCGTGAGAACATTCATACATAAAGTAGACTAATGCCCTCACCCAAGAGCAACCTAGAGTCTAGGACTCTTCATAACATAGACTATGGAGGCAACTAGAGTACTATATATATACAAGCCTCTACTAAGATCTTATTTAACTAAGTCCCACCTTGGATGCAAATCCCAGTGGCGAGTCTCAAAAAACCTTGTCCAATGCTACTAGGCTCTACAGCCAAAGGAATACTCTAGAGAGTACTGTTACTTGACCAACAAACAATCTAAGTTACCTGTGCGCAAAAACCACTACTACAATAACCCTCAACGGTTATCCGATCCAACAACTTTTCAATCTGCACAACATAACTAGGGAGTGAGAACATAACATTCTCAATAAGGGGTCTTCGGTGTACCTGCAAAAAAATTACTAAGAACACCACATACATATGTAACCTGCTGTGAGCTCATACAGCCTGAGGGTCTAATATATGCATATATTTAGGTCCCTTGAGACCTCTCCTCATCCTTGTCCTTAAACTACAAGGCATTGCCTTGCCTACTAGCAAGCTGTGCTTGCCAGCCTAACTAGTGATAAATCACCAGTTGAACCTCTCCCTTAGTATGTTATGCAAGGGAATTATGGTGGGACTATTGTAGACTAGGTCATTTAGACCTTGTAGACTAGGTGCACTAAGGTTTCACCTTGTAACCCTGTGGCTACGGCACGGGTAGGTTGCCAAGGGTTCTAAACCTTTCACATGGCTCAAGCAACCATAAAATCTTTCAAACCTTAAGGAAATGCTTAAGTCTTAAGAGACTTTAGGAAGTCTTGGAGTACCCCCAGCATACTTAGGCCCAAAAGCATCATAATAACTCATCTAGGTCTCACCTCGATCATCCTAGCAAAATGTGAGAAATTCTGCCATCTTGCTTGTGGTGACGCATCGCCACAATTGGTAACGTTCAGACCACATTTTCACAATTGGCGATGCATTGTGAACTGGTGCACAAAAATTGGTGACACATCGCCAATTTGTGAATTTGTAGAATTGGCACGCATTTTACTGCTATGAACTTTGGACACTTACCAAGCATAGTAAACATGCTTGAAAAGTCTCCAAATTTCAGACACACATAGACCATGTTGAATAGAACATAACCAACTATCACAAGCCAATCTATGATGTCTCGTAACATCATGCAAATCCTCTTAAACCTCATAGTCCACCACAATTCAACCAAATCCTCTAACTAACGTTATTGCTAGAATCGCTCAAATTCTTCAAGCAAACTCATGTCAATAGCGTTAATTGGTCTTCAAGTCATAACTCCCTTACCTCAACTCCAAGTCACATGCAAGAATCAACCTCTTTTCCAATCAACTAAGCTCACCAAAGTATCACCTAAGTTTGAAACAAAAATATAGACACCAATCATCAAAACCTTACTTCCTAACCAAAACCCAAGCTCCAAACTAACCAAAAAACATAAATTCAATCAAGAACACATTGGTTACCTCATTCTAAAAATAAGGGATGTGAGAAAACACACTTCCAAGCTCAAAAACCATGCTTTAATGCTTGAAATTAGCTCCTCCGAGCTTATATACTCTTGAAAGCTCTTTTTGGCACCAAGAAATCTTGATTTCAAGGTTGAATTGAGAGCAAAATGAGATTGAGAAGGTTGGAAACGTGATTATGGCAGCCATAGCCTCACTTTCCCCTCCTTAAACCCTCACTTAACCCACAAGCCACCAAAGTATTAAGCTTAATTCAATTAAACCCCTATCTTTTAGTACTTAGTTATTCTTGATTAAATTCTTGTTTATTTCTTCCAAGTTTGGGTTAAGGTTGAAAGTTAAGTTATAAAAAATCATTTTAAACACCCAGGACCATGCCCGGCTATTCAGGATGTAAAATTACCATTTTGCCCCTGAACCTCATTTAGTGCATTTTCTTTCTCCGAACTTAGTGAACTTTGCTAAACTTGCCTATGCTTGCTATTTAAACTTGAAATTGGGTTCCAACTTAATTTAGAATACTTTATCTTCCTCGGGAGTGCTTGCTACTAGGAGGTCCATAACAACATACCTTCCCAAAGACATCGTGCTGTAGGAGCAGGGTTGAAAAAGCATAGAACCTCCCACCAGGGAAGTCCATCCTTGGATGGGAAGTCCTTGTCACCGCGTCAAAAAAGTTACTCACTAAGAAGACGACGCTATTCTCCCCTACCGGTGGTTCCCAGGCATCAAAGAAATGAGGGTACTACCGTCCTGATGGAGAAAATCCTAGAGAGGTCAAGGCTATTGAAGACCTTCACTGGAGAGGAGTTCCCCATTATTCATACGATAGTAGAGGCACCAATGCCCAGTGACTTTTGAGTACCATGCCTGGAGACATACAATGGGCATAGTGACCCCCAAGCCCAGCCAACAAAGTATATGAGGAGCATGGTATTGCATCGTGCTGATGTTGCCTTCCTTTCCAAATGTTTTAAAGTCACCTTGTCTAAGCTATAAACTACGTGGTACAACTTCCTCGCACCCAGAGCCATAGTGGGTTTCCAGGAGTTGTCCACCGCCTTCACCCAGTAGTTCATCCAAAGCAAAACAATGGTGAATATGCCAGTCCAAATGTTTGACATAGCCCAACAAAATGGGGAGGCCATTCAGGAGTACGTCGAGAGGTTTAACCGAGAAGCGATCAATGTGCCGGATTTTCGCCTTGAGATCCGAATCCTCACTATGATCAAAGAGCTAAGAAGGGACTTACAGCTCTTCTATGAGTTCTCCAAGGATCCTTTTGACACCCTCAGGAAATTCTACTGAAGGGGCGAGCAACACATAACAGCTGAGGAGCTAAGGATCGGTGGCCCAAAGTTTGGCCATAATCACTCCGAGAGTCAAGGTCACCAACCCGGTATTTCACCAAGGGAAGGGGCAGACCTCAGAAAGCAAAGGGGAAGAGGCCAGTATCATTCACCCCACTAAACATTACAAGAATGAACATCCTGATGGCGTTGGATAGGCAAGGAACCGCAATCTAGCATTCGAAGGACATGACCTCAGACAACAAGAAGAACATGAAGTAATTTTTTCAATTTCGTCGAGACCACAAGCACAACACCGATGATTTCTTTCAACTAAGAAACTATATTTAATCCTTGATCAAGCAATGGCAACTTCATCACTAGTTGTGGATGCCATCGCCCAAAGCTCGAGAAAGAAAGGAAGAAGATAGGAAAGGAAAGGATGAGCACTATAATTCTTACTAACGTTAGAACCGAAGTCCCAAGAAACACCGGCCACCTTTAGCGGGTATAATCCAGACTATCACAACTAGAATACCCTTCACTGAAAGGAGCAGAAAAGCTCAGGAGATTGCAATGATGCAATGGTACAACCCAATGAACAAGCTTGTTTAGAAATATGGGTCTACAGTGAAGTTTGCACACGATGACCCTCTCTTGGTCATGGCAAGGATAGGAAGCTTGGATGTCAAGAGGGTGCTCAATGACGATGGATCAAATGCCGATGTCTTGTTCTCCCACTTATTGCTAGACTTGGGTATTTCCAAGCATGATCTTAAACTTGTCACCCCTCCTACCTTCGATGTTGGTCGCTCGAAATGCCCAGTGGTCAGGTTGATTGATCTACCCCTAATGCTAAGAGGTACCTTGATCCAGACTAAGGAAGAACTCTTTGCTTCCACTATGACAAGGTTCATCGTCATAGATGTTCCATCTTCATATAATTCTATCCTCAGAAGACAAACGCAGGGCAATCTTCACATTCGACCAAATGTGAAATATATGACTGTCACATTTGAGGCGAAGGAGGGTGAGGCAAAAATACTCATTGATTAAGCAGAAGTAAAAAAAGTTTGTCAGAGTAAGACAAAGTCTGGTGAAAGTTCACATACAGACTTAGAGAGAGAAGAGCGTGACCAACGAAGATGTAATAGAAAGGGAAATGAGTGATCTTGGAGAGATAGAAATAGTGGATGTACAACTTGTCCCTAGGCGAGTACCCGAGTGGCGAAATAACTGGCCGAAGGTGACAAGGAAAAGCTTGTATCCCATCTATTAATTAACAAAGATCTATTTTCTTACTTTCTGAAGGATATGCCCAGAGTAGACCTAGATATAATTTAGCACAACCTTAAAGTACGTTCAAAGGTGAAGCCTGTTCGATAGAAAAAGTGTAGCCACTCGGTGCATAAGAACAACTTCATTAAAACCAAAGTCCAGATGGAGGCAAGCATAATAAGGGAGGTCAAGTACCCCAAGTGGCTTAGCAACATTGTTGTTGCCATAATGGAAGGTAGTGAAAAACTCCAAACGTGCATCGACTTTCAAAATATCAATGATGCCTGTCCAAAGAACTTGTACCCTCTACCATCAATAGACCAATTGGTAGACTCCACTGCCAAATACGGTTTACTTAGCTTCCTCAACACTTTTAGTGGATACCACCAGATTCGGATGGATCCCAATGATGATGAAAAAATCACCTTCATTATCGAACTCGGGACCTATTGTTACGTCAAAATGCCTTTCAGCCTTAAAAATGTAGGAGCCACATATCAGAAGCTGATGAGCAGGGTAGTCGGCTCCCAAATTGGGAGAAATATGGAAGTGTACATCAATGATATGATAGTTAAGAGGAAAAAACCTAGCAGGCACATCATGGACTTAGAGGAAACATTCTACCAGCTTTGGAAATTCAGAATCCATCTTAACCCCGAAAAGTGTGTGTTTGGGGTGACTGTTGGAAAATTCCTTGGGTTTACGGTATTCGAAAGAGGTATCCATACCAATCTAGAAAAGGTTAAGGCTTTACTAGGATTCTAAACTCCCTCAAGTACCAAGGATGTGCAGACGCTTACATGGAAAATTACGGCCCTTAGCAGTTCATCTCCACATATGGAGATTGGTGCCGACCATTCTTTAAAGTGCTCAGCAAAGTAGCAAAAAATGAAGGCAACCTCAGCTCTGAGGAAAATCCTTGGAATGAAGATTGCCAAAAGGCTTGTGATGAACTTAAAAACTACTTAACCCATTTGCTGACACTTCGGCAACCATAGGAAGGAGAATCTCTCATCCTTTTCCTTGCAGTCATTAAGAAAGTGGTAAGTTCAGTATTAGTGAAGGAACAAAGAGGAAAACAGTGGCTGGAATACTATGTCAGCAAATCTTTGCAGGGTGCAGAAGTCTGGTACCATCTACTGCAAAAAGCCATTTATGCCTTAGTCATGGCAAGTAGGAGCTGCAGGCCCTATTTCCAAGGACATTTCATCACGGTCTGAAGTAACCTACCTCTTCAGGATATCATGAAAAAGGTGGATCATTCCAGCCAACTGTCAAAATGGTGTATCGAGCTCGGTGAATACGACATCATATATGAAGCAAGAAAGGCCATTAAAGGTCAGGTTCTAGCAGACTTTATTACTGAATTGCCTAAAATCGAGGATGCCACTGACAACCTCAGAAATGATGAAGCTGAATGGGCATTGTATGTAGATGGTGCTTTGGTGTCAGAGCAGCAGGGGACAGGGATAATACTTTGAGGTCCAAAAGGGATGGAAGTAGCCAAAGCTATGAAGTTTGGATTCCAGGTCACCAACAATATCGCAGAATATGAAGCCCTAGTAGCTGGATTACGACTGGCAAAAAGAGTTGGTGTAAAGAATCTTAAGGCTTATAGCAACTTGCAGTTAGTTGTTGGATTACGACTACCAAGGATCCTGGTCTGGTGAAATATCATGACGTCGTCACAAAACTGATCCAAGAACTTGACAAGGTTAGCTTAGAAAAGGTACCTCGAAATGAGAACATCAAACCTGACACACTAGCAAAATCAAAAGAGTCCACCATGGTACCGAACCACCCAAGCGTACTCATAATGGCACTAACAATACCGAAAAAGGTGTGGAAAGACCCCATAAAGGAATACCTAGTCAGCTCATCCTTACCCTAGGATTCAAAGGAAGCGGTGAAGGTGTGTAGAGGCTCGGGAAGGTACTTCATGATTGGGGAAGAATGGTACTAGCAAGGGTACGAAAATCCACTACAAAGGTGTTTCAGTGAAGAATACATTGAGACAGTCCTCATAAAAGTCCATGGAGGAGCTTACAAATGTCACATTGAGACTGACGCCCTTGTTGGGGTACTACTTCAGCAAGGATATTTTTGGCCTACTCTAAGGAAGGATGGAAAGCAGTTCATCAAAAAATGCAATAAGTGCCAATGACACGCACCCATCCAAATCGTACCCTCGGAGGTGATAACTTTGGCTAACTATCCTTGCCCCTTCACTGTTTAGGGTATTGACCTCATTGGTCCTTTCTTGATGGCTCCTAGAGGAGTAAAGTTCTATGTAGTTGTAGTAGAGTATTTCACTAAGTGGATTGAGGTAGAGCCTTTGGCAACAATTTCGGCAAAGGACACCCAGAAAGTTTGTTTGGAAGAACATCATATGCAGATTTGGTGTTCTGAGAGTGATAGTAGTAGATAATGGTTCCCAATTCCTTGATAGAGTGTTACCCACTCCAGGGTAGTCCAATTATGGAGCCCAAAATTGTGTATTTAGACTCCCAGGATTGGCAATGTGCTGTAAGCCATCAGAACACTACCCTTATTGTGCATACTCAAGTGGGCACTACGTAGATACATGCATATTGGTCCAACAATCAAAAACTTATTCACATTTCGTGCACACCATGGCAGCAAAGAAGGAAAACGCTAGCACAAGTCTTAAGTTTGGCTTCCACACATTAGGCAATCTTGTTAAGTTCTAGTGACCAGCCACTTCACCTACAACTTTCACTAATAAACTGTATCATACTAGCCATCTAACTTTTACCCACTTTGGGGTAATCCAATTATGGTGCCAAAACTGTGCATTTAAACTCCCAGGATTGGTGTGTCCTATAAGTCATCAGAACAACACCCCTAGTGTGCATACTCAAGTGACCCTCTTGAGCACTATGTAAATACATGCATATTGGTCTAACCATAACACACATATTAACATTTATGTACACCATGGCAGCTAAGAAGAAAAACACTAGCACAAGTCTTAGTTTTGGCTTCTACACATTAAGCATTCTTACTAGGTTCAAAAATTTCAGCCACTACACCCAAACTTCCTATAATAAACTGTATCTTTTTAGCCATGTACCCCCTATTTTATTTATTCCATTATCAAGTAGACGCTTAGAGAAAACCAAGGAATTTTGTTTTACATCAATAGCCCACCTATGGACCAAGTTATGGATTTTTGAAGTTGGTTACAAAATTCTGACCAAATGAACAGTAACTTAGCCAAATTTGCAATGTCATATATTTGGCTACAGGGCTCTAAATCCAGAAATTCCAAATCCCAGTTAAATCTCTAGATGTCCTCTAGGTGTAGTCAAAATTTCATATCAAGATTCATTCTACACAGGGAGATATTCAACTTTAGGTACAGGGTTGAAATTCTGGTAAAGTTTATTTGTACTTGTAAAGTTTTAATGGTAGTGGAAAATATTTTTATTGTTTATTTTTAGAAATTGATTGTTACATTATTTCCTATTTTGTTCTTCTTTATCTTGTTACAAAATTGGGTATTTTATATTTTAAACTTTTTGTTGATAAATTGTGTCCTAATAATTACAATTTTCTTAATTTTTATATATCATTTTAGGACAATTCTATGGTAGAGAAGCAAGGAAGTGATGCATCTATAAAGAAGTATTATACTACTGCCACATGTCTCATTGTAACCTGTTAATCTGTTCAACAGGTAACATAGATGTAAAACACTTTAAAAATTAAATAATAAATACAAAAATATTAAAATTTATTAAATAATATAATAAATGCAGGAAAAGTAGGAATATGAATAAATAATCAAATTTATGTTTTGTTATTAAAAAATATGTACATATATGAATTTGTAAGTTTAAAAAAAAGGCATAAAAATATAAGAAAAAATGTTGCACTACTTGACTACATTTGTTGCATATGTGACTATTTGGAATGATAATAAAATATAGATGAAAAATTTAAATGGTGTAAAAGTTATAAAATAAATCATATATTAAAAAATGAGATAAGAAAATTTTTCCATACAAATTTTCCAAACCATTCAAACACTTCATTCACAAAGATAAAGCCCTCCAAGGCTATCCCATGCATGTCCAATACACATATGAATTACATTCTCTTGCATCTAGTAACTTTATGTAGCCAAAACAGAATTTACAAGTAAGCAGCCTATCATTCACACTTGGGCTGCTTTGCACCACATCACATACATAGCCACAACATTACTAAAATGTTCACATTCTTGTCTCATTTTACATACACTACATGTACATGCATACATGCACTAAAAAATGGTCTTAAGTCAACTAGATATGCAACCTAAGTTATAGGAGTGCCTGAAATGCAATGGACTCCAGAAAACAGGATGCTGGACACCTGCTGCAGAACACAATAAGTACCATCACTAAAAATACTAAATGTGCTCCTAAAATCACCAAAATTTTCAGATCATAACTAGACTCAAGGATGTTCATGTATCTGAAATTTCAGATCAAAAATCAAACAATAATGGTTAGTTTGAATGTGATCTTTCTCCTGGACCTCAAATGGACAGAAAGGGGGTAAGTTTCTTGAATGAAACTTAGTAAGGGCTTATCATTAGAAACTTGAATTCCCAGAAACAAACCTAGAATCCAAAGACATAAAAACACAAAAACAAAGCACATATACAAAAATATAGCCATCCAAATGCACAATCAAACAGAACACAATCAAATGCAATGCTGGCAGCAATACATCATTAGGGTTAGTCCATAAACAATCAATAAACAATATGTAATCACTATGGCAGCCCTCCTCAAGCTAATGCTTGGTCTTAGGAGGTTAATTGGTCTTAGCTAGTACTAACTTCGGCTCTAGAAACCCTTGTAAACACTGCCATCTCAGTGCATGAAAAACAGTAAGGTTGGAACCTTGTTCATGCACTCCCCCTTAACCCATACTTGGTTCCTTGAGCTTTTTGCTCTCTTCCAAGCGTGGTCTTAGCTTTATGGATGCTTGATTATCATCTTAAGATAGTAAAAAACCATGAAACATGAAGATAAAACCCTTACCTAAGCTGTGAAAGCTGAAATCTCCAAGAGATACACAACAAACCCGAAAATTAGGGTTTTTCTTGTTCCTGGTGCATCCTATTGCCTTGTTTTTTGATTTCTTGAGAGGTTAACCTATGGTGCCAATGGAAGCCTATGGAGGAGCTAAGGAAGGAGGCTGTGGCTGGTTATGGCCAAAATGGCCAAGGAAAGGCAAGAAATCGAGATATTTTACTTGATTTAATTAGTTTAACCTTAACCTTCACTTAGGTCACTATAAGTATGCCTTAAGCAAGGACTTTTTGGCTAATCTTTAGCCCACATTTTTGACCTTATAACCTGGAAATAAAAGGCTGGGATAATCCTAGAAATGGCCATCTTTGACTCTTGTCAAAAGTTATCCCATCCTTAAGTTATTTTTTGGAACAACTGTACACCTAGGTGTCCTAGGTTCTTGAATCATAGCTTTTGTTTCCTTTATGTAATTGAGCATCCCAAATATTGCTTCCATAGCATTTAAATCCTTCCAAAATCTCTTTTTTAGAGTTGTACAATTGAGTATCCAAGTCTTGAAATTTTGCAATAAAACCCATAGATTACTTGTAAAACAAGCAATCATCTAGGGTTTCCTTTAGCACAAAGTAACCATTGTAATCTTTTAAGGATGTGTAGATTATTTAGTTTGCCCTTCACATTTCATTCACTATGTTGAAAATTACACTATATAATGGTTTATAACCATTATGCCTTTATACTGTAATTTTCCCATTTGTTGAGGTGGTAACACTAACACCCTATTTTATTTACTCCATTATCAAGTAGAAGCTTAAGGAAAACCAAGGAATTTTGTTTTACATCAATAGCCCACCTATAGACCAAGTTATCAATTTTTTAAGTTGGTTACAAAATTCTGACCAAATGAACAGTAACTTATCCAAATTTGCAGTATCATATATTTGGCTATAGGGCTCCAAATTCAGAAATTCAAAAATCCAGTTGAACCTCTAGATCTTGTCTACATGTGGTCAAATTTTCATTCAAGGATTACCTCTACATAGGGAGATATAGAGCTTTAAGTGTAGAGTCAAAATTCTGGTCACTTTATGACCATTTTGCCCATACAAAATTTCATAAATGTGCAAACACTTCATTCACAAGGGGTAAGCCTCCAAGGCTATCCCATACATGTCCAATACACATAGGAAATACATTATCATACATCCAGCAACTTTATTTGGCCAAAACAGAATTCACAAGTAAGCAGCCTATCATTCACACTTAGGCAGCTTTGCACCACATCACATACATAGCCAAAACATTACTCAAACGTTCACAAAGTTGTCTCATTTTACATACACTACATGTAAATTCATACATGCACTACAATATGGTCTTAACTTAGCTAAATACACACCTTAAGTTAAAGGAGTGCCTGAGATACAATGGATTTCAGAAACTGGATGCTGGATAGCTGCTGCATAACACAATAAGCACCACGATTAAAATAGCAAATGCGCTCCTAAAATCACTAAAATTTCCAAATCACAACTAGACATATGGAAGTTTAAGTACCTGGAAATTCATTGCAAAAATAAAACGACAAAGGTTAGTTTGAAGGTGATTTTTCAGCTATACCTAAAATGAGAGAATTGAGGGGAGTAAGTTTAATTTAGAAACTTAGTAAGGGTAGCACTTGGATTTAGTAGGCAATGTAACCATCAAAAAATCATGAATCCAAAGACACTAAAAAAGAAAACACAATGCATGTATACAAGATATAGCAACCAAATGCAATAGCCATTAACAACCAACAAACACATGAAATTCGGCAGCAATAGTAACCATAGGTTAGTCCATAAAAGACATAATAAACACAAATAAATCACTATGGCAGCCCTCCTCAAGCTAATTATTGGTCTTAGGAGGATTTTAACACTAGTTAGTACTAACTTTGGGCTCTAAAAGCCCTTATTTCACTGCCATCTTTGTGCACTTCACACTAGGTCACAAAACCTTCAATAAGTGCACTCCCGTCACTAAGCTTGGTTCATCAAGCTCATGGCTCTCTTCCAAGCTTAGCCCTAGCTCCATGGATGTTTTAAAATATAGTAAACAATCCATGAGAGCAAGAGAACCCTTACCAAAGTGGGTAGGCTAAATTTGAAGCTTGATCCATGAAGTACTCAAGCAATAGCTCTAGTTTGCTTCCAATTGCTTCCTTTTGCTTTCAATTTCAATCTAGAGGTATGGTGGCTATGGAGGAGCTATGGATGAAGTGTGGAGGAGGGTGGTGGCTGTGTAGGTTGAATATGGGAGAAGAAAATTCAAGTTAGGCTTCTTAAGTTAGCTTTAGGGCACTAAACACTCTTATTAGCATTAATCATCCTTTATGTCATTTCCATTGCCAATAAGCATGGTTTCTTTGTCTTAAACTTATTGGAACACATGTGCCCAACATTTTTTACCAATTTCCAAGCCATAGCCACCCCTCCCTAGGTGGGAAAACTCCAAATTGCTCCATTTTACTTAAGTCAAAGACATACACATCCTAAGGCCTACATTAGAACACTTAGTCCCTTTTTGCGTTTTTGTGTTTTCTTTGTCCTTAATTGTCTTCCATGAGTAATTTGGTCCTCCAATACCAGTTTCATACCATTCATATCCTTTCCATAACTCCCCAAAGCTCTTTCTTGAGATTTTGCAAATAAGTACCCAAATTTCCAAAACCTTACAAAAAAGTCCATAGGTTGCTTGACAAATAAGCAATCCTTAAGGATTTTCTTGGGGGCCAAGTTACCAACATGGAACACTTTTATGGAGGTGTTCATTATACCTTTTTCCCTCTCACTTCAATCACTATGAAGATAATTACACAATATAACGGCCTATTGGCCATTATGCTACACTTGTAACTCTCCCATTTTTGTAAAGTGGTAACATAGAGGATTTCAGGAATTTGACTCTAACCCCAAGGAAAAATTAAATTTTTCCAAAGTTGCCCAACCTCAAAGCAATGGACAAGTTAAGTTGTCCAATAGGACAATAAAAGATGGTCTCAAGAAGAAGTTGAAAGAAGCCAAGAGAAAACGCCCAAGAGAACTCTCGAGTGTACTATGGAGTTATGGAACAACTCCTAGAAGAGCTATTGGTGAAACACCTTTTTCACTCGTATTTGGCACTGAGGCCATTATCCCTATTAAAGCCATACAACCGCCTATTAGAGTATAGGTGTTCGACAAAGAAATAAACAACCTCAGTTTTAAGAACCAAATTAGATATGATTGGTGAACATAGGGAGATGCTCAAACTCAGAACAAAAGGTTTTCAGCAAAGGGTAGCCATCACTACAAACTTGCATGTAAAACCTAAAAGAATCAAGAAAGGAGACCTTATTCTCTAAAGGGCTGAACTGGAATCTCGAATACTATATCATGGCGTAGTTTAGGCAAATTGGGAAGGACCGTATTTGGTCCTTGAAGAAGTTCGGCCAGGAGTCTATAAGCTTAGAAATACTGAGGGAGAAGAGTTGAAAAACACATGGCATTCTGACTCTTTCAAAAAATTCTACACTTAAGAAATTTCCAAGGAAGGAGCCTTATTATGAGAAGCCTCTACAAAGAAATCAACCAAATGTGATGATCTTCCGAAGGAGTATATCCAAATATGGTTGTTTCCAAAAGTACCTAAGTGATCTTGTACAAGCTTTACTGAAGGAGGATAGCCGAATATGGTTGCTTCCGAAAGTCCCTAAGTGATCTTGTACAAGCTTTACCGAATATGGTTGATCTTGAAAGTACCTAAGCATTCTTGTAACATAGCAAGTTTCCTAAAAATGTTGCTTAGATTATATTCTTAAACACTTAGAAAGATATTCATAACTCACCGAAGATAATTGAACATTACCTTTGGAAAAGACTAAGGTTGTCAATTCTTGGTAGCATTTTTAACAAGGATAGTATGTGACCGAAGTTGTTGAGCCTTACAATACCAAATGTGGTAAACAAGTCAAAGATGATTAAATGTCAAAGGTCTGAATAAATTCAGAGGTTGTACCCATCGTGGACTTAGCCCAATTTCTAGAAATTAAAGTTATCCCATTAAGAAAGGCAGTACAAAAAAATGGGGTACAAAAATAGAGCCCTAAGGGTTATTTTGCCCATCTTCAGGCTTCTCAGTATCTATATCCTTGGCATCATCCCCTTCATCATCATCAACATCTTCAGCTAAAGGAGGATGAGCGGGGAAGGTTGAGTTATTCGATCTCCTACTAAGGCGAGGAAGGTCCTTGGGGGATATCGGGGGCCCTCTGGAAAGAGCGATGTTAGGGAAATGGGAGAGAACCTGATGGCGGGCAAGGCAGAAACCATCTTGAAATGAGGACTTCATTACCTCATCTACCTTGGCCTTTTCATCCTTCAGGTCCTCCAGGTCTTTCATTAGCGCCTCCATCTCTTTATCTCGCTTATTCTTCTTTTTCTTCTAGTTCTTCAACTGATCAATTTTAGTGAGAAGCTTAGCATTGATTTTCAATGCCTTCGTGAAATTAGCTATGGCATCCTCTCTCTCCTTCCAAAGAACCTCCCCCATTGAGCTCAATTCCACCACTTTCACTCTGAGGTCGGATATTTGGAGGAGCACTCATCGAAGAGCCCCCTCTGGCTTTCTAGTGCCTCATGGTGAAGCTTGGCTAGGTCCTCATTGGAAATTTTGTTAAGCTCGCCATATTTCATGCACGAGCTCATAAACATCTTCTTGGCCTTGGTGAAGTTCTCCTCTAACTGACATCGGATGGAGGATTGCTTTGTCACGCAGGCCCGAAGATAGCCCCTATATGCTAACAACTATAAGGAGAAAAAACTTGATGTGAGCTACAGCAACGTCCAGACCCAAAATTTTTCGAATTACTTAAGGACTAAATATTACCTAAGCTGTGTGCTCAAAAATCCGAGTAGTAAGGATCTCCTCATTCGGGCAATCCTCTGTCAATGTATGAAAGGTGGCATTTGTGATAATGCCCCTTGCCAACTAAGGAACCATTTTTTGGCAATCCTCCGAGAACAAGTCCATGTCTTCAGTGAATGACCGGAACACTTCCGTTGGCACCTTATCCTTTGGGATCTTTGAATCCCGAATAGCCATTTTTTGAATGGGGTCCATCAACCATCTCGCCTGTGCTTGGTCTTCTGAAAAATCATGATGAAGTTCTTTTGTCACGTTGTCTCCTAGCCATTCATCTACAAAATCTAAAATGCCAAAAAAACTAAAATTCGTAGATGAATGGCCAAGAGGCAAACCTGGTTGAACTTCAGCATTCTTCCTGTCAGAGTGATTGATGTCGAGGACCTTAGTTGAAATCTCCTTGCCCTTCCTCCTTCATCATTCCTTTAATTCTTCAGCCGAAATCTCCCTTGGTGAGGTCCCCAAGGTTTCAATAGCAGCATTAGGACTTCGGGAATTAACAGGATGGTCGCCTCCAATGAAGGGTCAGCACCTGTAGACGAATGATCCAGCATCCCAAGTTGGTCTTTGGGGAAAAGGGCTAGGAAATCCTCCTTCGATTTCTTAGTTCTCTGGGCTAAAGGCTACCCAATTGGCTCCTTCCTCCTTTTCAAGGCCTTCTTCTTCTGTTCCCCTTTCTTGGCTTGGCTAAGGAAAAGGCTTGTATAGAAAGCTGCTAATTCATCACCCATCTTTATAAGGGCCGAATAGGATAGTTCGGCCCAAAGAAGCATGACCAACTAGGACTTCTTCCCATCCATTGCTTGTTTTGGCATTTTCTTGTCAGTAATATGTTCCTTGATGACGTTGAGCTCCCAAAGTACCTCTTCAGTCATAAATTTCCATCTGATTGGGAAGAGGTAAAGTGCACATGAAGAACCTTGGTCTGACCAGTCAGCCACTGCCCGAATATGGGTGTCGAATTCCTCGAACTGAGATTCAAGTTTAAGGGTAAGCACCTTCGACGGATCCATCACATTGATGTCAAGGGTCCCATAAGCCCATTTAGCAGGCATGTCCTTCTATTTCTCATCCACTTGCATAAAGAAGTACTTCTTATGCCATCCTCACCAACTATCTTTGGTGCCAAAAGTGAAAGTAAGTTTCTTGCTCCCAGATCCCCAAGGGAGGAAGAAGTAAAACTTACCCTTTAGAACAACGTAAAGCTTGTAGTATTGCATGAAAAAGATGAAGTGAGAGGCTATCTTAAAAACCCTACACATGTAGAGAAAGGTTTTGAAATAAGAGTAGGAGTTTAGTGTAAATTAATTAATAGTTATGCCATGAAATTGGCAAAAGTCACTCACCATCTTCGGTGGAGGATACTGAAGTCCCGCCTTCAGTTGAGCTCTGAAGACAATAACCTCATTACATCGAGAAAGGTAGCTCAGCTCACCAAGGCTAGGGAGCCTAGTCACGGCATAAGAAGAAAGTAAAAAATTTGTTGACCACTTCTTCAGTTTTTCCAAAGTACTGCAACTCGGATGAAAGTTGTGAAGAATCAAACTCTTATGAACGAAATGAACTTTGGCTTAGAAGAAGGCCTGCTCGAGTAAGAAGAACCCTAACCTCAGAATTAATGGGAGAACAAGGGCTAGAGAGACAAACTGACCTCAGAGACACTAACCTATGAAAACCACCATAAGGGACTGTCGAAAATAGCTTCTCCGCTAATGCCACTACAGGAAAAAGTGGAGAGCAAAAGGGAGTTAGAAAGCAAGAGGAATAAGAGAAGAAAAGTGAGGAAACCTTAAAGGGAGATGGCTTTATATAGCTTGAAGAAGGCAGGAAAAATGGTGCCATTATGATCCTTTACAAGCGAAGAGACGTAACTGATGTAACAGACGCAAAGGTTGGTGACTGACCTAGTGACACATGTCACATGGGGCAAGAAACAAAGGCATGCCTGCTAATCTAGTATGTCTATGTCACGTAACCCGGGCTGATGCAACTGCTCAGTTAGAAGATAGGACAATTCATTCGCAAGAGATGGGAATAAAAAAATGAAACACAAACAAAGTCCTTACCATGGGTTTAGATTCAAAAAATGAAACACAAACAAAGGTTCCAAGAGAATGCCGAAAACACAACATTGGTAAAAGAAAGATCCCCAAAAAGCTAGTTCCTCTAAAGGGCAAGTTTGATAGAAAGAACGTTTTTTTCCAAGACCAGCCTCGGCTTCCCAAAGGGCAGGATTTTTGTAACATGTCCTCGAAGTGGTTAGTACCGAAGACATAACTTTGATCTTCTGGAGGGGGGCATGTGATAGTTAAAGGGCTATCGCCCACAAAACCTTCTTATTGGCAGGCCTGACACCACTATTGGGAATTCGTATGACCAACCTTGGGAGAATTCTCTACACCACCCTCAGAAGTATATATCACCAACTCTGAAAAAAGGTTCCTTACCTTCTTCAAGAATGTACATTACCAACCTTGGGAACATAGGTCTCTCATCCTTGATAGAGGAAATGTCTCCAAAAGATATGTCTGCCAATCCGAATGGCCTTCTCCAGTCACCCTCGGTTAAGATTCCTATCCAAATGGGTCTCAGATCCCCGAAAGGGACTTATGGAGAAACAACAAATATAGTTGATGAATCTCTGAGAAGAAACTTCACACATGCCCCTACCCTCTGGTCAGAACTACCTACAGCAAGCTAGAGATTCCTCTCTCTGAAGATATGGACCAAATCTAGTTGAACACGTGTTTTGATCTACTCAAGCTAGGCAAAATAGCCTTCTTCGCTCATCCTCCTATAAATACTTGGGAGGCTCCTAGGTAATAAGATACGGGACTCTATTTTTCCTACTCTTTGCTCTTAGCAACTTCTCTCTCGTATACTGACTTGGGCATCAGAGGCTCCTCCCCCAGAAACACACTAAGGGGAGCTCCTAGCCCACATTGTTAAGGTCTTGCAGATATCTTACCAAAAGTCTCTCTCTCAGGCCCAAAATGTCATACAATGAAAATGTCACCGGGCATCACTTTGGTCCTTTGGACACATAAATTTGGTCCTTGAAGCACAGTAATCCTTGCTAGTAGGCAAAGGATTCATATACAAAACCTTTTTCCTCTTCTGATATCCTTTTCAAAACAAGATGTGTCTCCCGTGCTTTTCTGACTTCTTCAATCCTTTCTGATTAGATTGTCAATGTGTAGATTTGGGCTTCCTCCCACTTATGCCATTTATGCCATAGGCATAGCAGACTATTCTACTCATCATGATCAGCTATGGATCCTCCTTTTGGAAGACCCGTGTACTTCCTGCTCAAGGCATCTGCTACTAGATTGCCATTGCCCTCTGTGTACTCTATACTATAGTCATAGTCCTTGATGTACTCTAACCATCTCCTTTGCCTCATGTTCAACTCTTTCTGAGTGAACAAGTACTTTAGGCTTTTGTGGTTATTGTAGATCACAAAAGAATTATCCATCAGGTAGTGTTTCCTTTGCTTCAAAGAAAAAATCACTGCTGCTAGCTCTAGGTCATGGGTAGGATAATTTTGCTCATGGGGTCTCAACTACCTTGACCCATAAGCAATGACATTTCTGTCTTGCATAAGTACACAAGCTAACCCAGATTTAGATGCATCTGTATAGATAATGTAGGGCTTGCTTGGATCAGGAAGAATCAATATGGGAGCTTCAATCAACCTCTTATTGAGCTCCTGGAAACTCCTTTCACATTTCTCAGTCCACTCAAATCTTTGACCCTTCTTGGCTAGATGAGTAAGAACTAAGGCAATCATGGAAAATCCTACTACAAATCTTCTGTAGTAGCCAACTAATCCTAGAAAACTTTTGATTTCCTTTACAGTCTTTGGTCTTTCCTATTCTTGCACTGCCTTGACCTTTTCAGGGTGCATGATGTGTCCTAGGAAAGACACTTCCCTTATCCATAATTCACACTTGGATAACTCGGCATAAAGCTGATGTTCCAACAGAGTCTTTAAGACAATCTTCAGATGATGTTCATGTTCATTTTCATCCATGGAATACGCTAGGATGTCATCAGTGAACACAACCACAAATTTGTCCAGATGTGATCTAAACACCCTGTTCATTAGGTCCATGAAAGCAGTTGGGGCATTAGTCAAACCAAATGGCATGAATGTGTACACATAATGCCCATATGTGCTCCTGAATGCAATCTTAGGAATGTCCTCTTCCATTACTCTTAACTAAAAGTATCCAGATCTCAAATCTATCATCGAGAAGATATTAGCTCCCTTGAGTTGATCAAATAGATCCTTAATCCAAGCGAGTGGATACTTGTTCTTAATAGTCACTGCATTGAGCTTCCTGTAATCAATGAATAGTCTCAATGATCCATCCTTCTTTTTCACAAAGAGAACTAGTTATAAACCCTTCTTCAAGAAGTTCATCAAGTTGTTTCTTGAGCTCATTCATATCTGTGATAGGCATTCTATACGGAGGAATGGATATTGGACTAGCTCCTGGTTGCAGCTTGATCTCAAATTCAATCTCACTTGGTGGAGGAATACCTGGCAGGTCATTAGGAAAGACTTGTAAGTCTCTCACTATAGGTATTTTTTCCACCTCCTCTTCACAATACAATTCATTAAATGCATAACAATAATCATGCTAAAAAATCACAGGTATCTCATCTAGTACCTTTAGTTCCATGCCATTTCATATACTAATTACTTAGAACGCACTAATGCATGCACTTCACCATGAAGCAATGTGATTCTCTCTTACCGCAATCAATTCTTATGTTATGCATAGCAAGCCAATCCATACCTAGCACTATATCATACTTAAGAATTTCCAACACTACCAAATTAGTCATAACCTTAGTCTTTCCTACTACTTGCTCACAATCCTTAGCTAGGTCATAGTGAAAAGCCATTGACTACCTGCTATTTTCACTAAGGATATCCTAGGTATGATTTCAATACACAATTTCATGGCATCAACAAATTTCAAAGCCACTATAGACACAGATGCACCAGTATCAAATAGTACACTAATAGGCATCCATTAAGGTAAATGTTACCTCTTAGTGCTCCTCCTTACTATGATGTCTCTGGCCTTTCTACTTTGAACACTTTGCCAGCTCTTTACATTGGAGCAATTTGCACTAAAGGAACTGGTCTCTAATGTCCCTCCCTTGGTGCTGCCTCTCTAGGTCCTGCTTCAGTAGGTCTCACAGGACCTTTGTCTTCTAACCTTCTTCCTTGCACATGTGGGCAATCTTTGATCCAATGATCCACTGCACCACACCTCAGGCAAGCTTGAGTATAAAAATAGCAAGGTTTCTTTCCATAACACTTCTTTCATTTAGGGCACCTTAGGCCAGGGGACTTCCCTCTAACCTTGTCTTCACCACCAAGATGGGAACTCTTTGCCTCTTTGCAATACCCTTTGCCATGTGGTGGCTTGTTTTGGTTCCCTCCTGCTGGGCTACTTTCCCCCGATCCACTGGGAAAGTACCTAGACTCATACTCCTCTTGCTCTACTAATAGAACTTTCTATACTACTTCATCGTATGGCTCTAAGAGATCTTCTGGCCGTTAACTCCACCAATCCATAATACTGAAAAGCATACCTCATCAACTAATTGAATTTGTGCTCATACTCCATGACACCATGGTTGTCCTGCCTTAAAGCATCAAATTTATTTTGCTTCATATCCTCGATGGCATTACTGATGCACTACTCTTGAAACAGCTGAGTAAACTCTGGCCAGCTCATCTCAACATCTTTTCTTGGCCATTTGGCCTTCTGGACAGCATACCAATCTCTGGTGTTTCTCCAGCACATCTTTACACTGCCTACCAAGTTGTAAGTAGCCAATGACACCTTCTTGGTGGAGCTGAGTGGCATCATCTCAAACATCTTTTCTACGAAGATTAACCACTCCTCAACTCTCTCTGATCATACTCTTCCATCAAACTGTGGAGGCCTTAGCCCTTGGAACCTCTCCAGCAGTCTGAAGTCATCTAGGCCTTCTAGATTCTCTACTCCCTGTCTCCTGGATCTATGAGGCTCCTCAGCATGGTGATGCTCTTTATGCCTTCTGTTGTCCTTTCTCTCATGATCTTCCTTAATCTCATTCCTAGTGGAGGAATGGTCATAGACTAAGGGATTAGTCCTGGACACTTGACCAATCTCAAATCTTACTCTTTTGCCTCTCGGATTTCTCCTATCCTCATCTTCCACCTCATCAACTTTGTCATTTCTGTTTCCTATTCTTCCAAAAGGGACATGTTTAGATGTGTTCCTAGCTTCTTGTTCTAGTTGCTGCTATGGATCCTGAACTATTTCTGCCAGTGCTACTTGGACTCCTTGATGTTGTGCTTGAATCAACCTTACTAAGTTTTCATTGATTAGAGCTAAGTTCCTTTAACGCTCTAACCAAATCTGCGGTACTTCAGGGTTTAATGCCCCCTGTTGACCCTGATTCTCCCCTTCTTATCCATTTCTCTATTGCCATGTTTAATAGGAGGCCTTCGGGGTAGTTGTCACACCCCACACAGGCCCCATCCTATGCACTCTCAGTGCCTCTCACCATTCCTACCCAGATGTTATTCAACTACTCTATTGCTGAAGTGATAATTAATTGCTTTTAATCTCGCCCAATGTTTACTGGGTAGTTTTAAGTCTTATTTCTTAAGCTGAAGACCTTGGAGGTGCTTTAGGAGGCTTATGAGTTCATTAGAATAGTTACTTGCAACTTAAGTAAGGCCTAACCACTAACTTGCAAAACAAGGCAAGGCTGTAAATCAATAACTTGCATTACAAGCAAGGCATACACTTAATCTTTTAAGTGTCTAGGATGTGTGCTTGTCAAGTGTGCTACTCCAATGCTTGTCAACAAAGATACCCATCTCATCAAGTGTTGGAAATCAATTTTTCATGATCATGTGCATTCGGTCAAGTAAAGGACATAAGAGATTCCATACATCAAGGCACATCCTTCCATATAACATAGCATAACTTGGCATTCAAGCATCCAAAATACTTACACAAAACCATAATTCATCCAAGGCTAATATACACAAAAGTAGCCTACATACAAGTACTATTAACTTGGCAACATATACATGACCATTGTCTGAAGAACTATAGTTATGCATTACATTCAAGTTTACCTATAGTACCTGAGAAGGATCTTAAAGACTATATACATGACCATTTTCTGAAGAACTAAACCTATGAACAAGTTCATAGTCATAAAGGCAAACCACCACACTAGAGCCCAAGAACACACATCCATCTCCTCTGCTAGACAAGTCCCAATCTATTCAAGGCCTGCAAAACTTGTACCATAAGTTTTTGGCATAAACCATAAACATAAGGCTTGCAAGTACAAATCAAATAAGCCAAGTCTCGGTTGGCACACATACCTTAAGCAATATGTGAACTACTTGATTCACAAGCAAGCAAACCAAGCATTAATCACTCAAGCTCTAAACCCTTGCCTGAAACACAAATATAATGGGCATGAGTATTAATACTCAGTAGGATTCACAACCGACCATATTTGGTCTATTTAGTTAAGTCCAAGACTTAACCTCCACTAGCTTAACTTATCCTGCAAGAAAGACATTGAAAACACAAGAACACAATATACAGATATAGTAACCGAGGCATAATAAGCATAATTAAGCTACCTAAAATGGTCAGCACACACACACAAAGTAATCAGGCACACAACTCACACACACACCACAAGTTCACTCTTGGCCGAAACCACTAGCAAGCACCAACTTCACTATTTGCACCTCAAATCTTCCAAAAGATCACCATACCCCTAGAGCTCCAAGTTCACTTAGTAAGTTGGCCTAACTTGCTAAGAACTTTAGGTGCTTGCCTTTACTTGGATTAGCTAGAAAATCCTATATGAACCCGTAAGTTCACCATTCCAATTAGAACCTGAAAGTTCACTCAATTAGCCCATCAAGCACCTAAGATCACATAGCACATATTGACTATCACTTAGCTACTCATAACTACTTGTTCATGGCATATTTACCAAGCAAGCAAGTATAACATAAACCCTACCTGTCTAACCAAACTCGAATTCCCCCGACTAATGCTTGAACTTCCAAGTTCAACTTGAACCTCCAAATCGAGATTGCCTAACATCATTTGCCCATTCATTAGCCATCAAAATTTACTTGCTCATGGAATCTTTACCAAGTAAACAAGCAATTATGTGAATTCTTACCTCAAACACAAAACTCTAGCTCTCGGTTGAAATCAAGCATTCAAAACTGAGATCATACTTGCCAAGTAAGGTTACCTAGCACAATGACCTTCACTTAGGCATCAATACCCCTTGACCATGGAAAATTTCCAAGAACAACCAAGTGAATCATGAATCTTTACCTTAAATGCAGCTTGAATGTCTCGGCCTCCCCTTGCAACTTCAAAATCCAAGCTTTAACTTGAGCTTCTAAGTCACCTTTTGCCGAAAATGAGCAACCAAGCTTGATTATGTCTTCAAGCTACAATTTCCTTTAAAAGTGGCATGGAATCGGTAGCCAACCAGCATTAGCTCCCAAGAACACCAAGGACTTGGCTAAAGCCTGAAACTAATGCCTCCCTTGACTACAATGATGGCCATTTGATTTAGTGGAAACATGCAAGTTCCGGATTATGGCCACATGGCTTAAAAATGGTCCAAAGTCTTTCTCGGCCTCACACTAATTTTCATGGTGTTATTAGACCGCGAGAACTTCATAGTCTCACTTAAATCACTCGGTTAAGAGTGCAAATAAGTCCCTAAGTTTTGTTCTTGGCCATTAACAACATAGTAACTTCATATGTACACTTTGAACCCGAAACTTCTTGATTTTGCATCCATATCACTTCTCATGATTTCATTTAGGTCCCTCACGTTTATTTTCTCACTGTAAGCTTCATGGCCATTTCTCTTTGTGCATTTGAGACTCGAAAGTTCTCAAATTAACACATGCACTATTATTCACATACTCAAACAAGTCCTTCATATTTTCATGGCATTTCATTTATTTTCTTAGCCTAGGCCAAGCACTGTGGAATGAACCTAACAATAGTTCCCCCTCTTTATGATAAGCATGTTCACTTCCTACGTTGATGATTCATCATAGAGCACATATAAAGATCATAGGTATTTCAATGGTACTTAACACTAGCAATTGACCACACTAAGTTCATGTATGTAGCTAGCATGTAGTGCAACTATATGCTATGTACATCTGTAGACCATGCTTTGATACCAACATTTGTTACCCACTCCAGGGTAGTTCAGTTATGCTGCCAAAATTGTGCATTTAAAACTCCCGGGATTGGTATGTTCTGTAGGCCATCAGAACAATACCCTTAGTGTGCATACCTAAGTGGCCCATTTGGACACTATGCGTATTGGTCCAACCATTACACAGATATTAACATTTTATGCACACCATGGCAGCAAGCAAGAAAAACACTAGCACAAGTCTTAATCTTGGCTACCATACAATAGGCAACCTTATTAAGTGTAACTGACCAGCCACTATACCTGAAACTTCATCCTAAAAACTATATTAATCTAGCCATGTAACCCCCTATTTTATTTACTTCATTACCAACTAGAGTTTTTAACTAAACTAAGGAATTTTGTTTTACATCAATAGCCCACCAATGGACCAAGTTATGGATTTTTTAAGTTGGCTAGAAAATTCTGACCAAATGAACAGTAACTTAGCCAACTTTGCAACATCATATATTGGGCTACAAGGCTCCAAATTTAGAAATTCTAAATCCCAATTTAACATCTACATGTGATCAAGGTGTGGTCAAAATTTCATACCAAGATTCATTCTACATAGGGAGAAATAGAACTTTGAGTGAATAGTCAAAATTCTGGTCACTTTATAACCATTTTGCCCATACAAAATTTTATAAGTGTGCAAACACTTCAATCACAAAGGGTAAGCCTTCCAAGGCTATCCCATACATGTCTAATACAAATAGGAATTACATGCTCTTGCATTTATCAACTCTATGTGGCTAAAATAGATATTACAAGTAAGCAGCCTATCATTCACACTTAGGCAAAACATACTTGTCTCATTTTACATATGCTACATGCACCTGCATACATCCACTGGATAGTGGTCTTAACCCAGCTAATTATGCACTCTAAGTTACAGGAATGCCTAAGACACAATGGACTCTAGAAACAGGATGCTGGATAGCTGCGGCATAATACAATAAGCACCATCACTAAAAATAGCAAATGTACTCCTAAAAGCACCAAACTTTCCAGATCACAATTAGATACATTGACGTTAAAATACCTGAAATTTTAGATCAAAACTCAAATGAAAAAGGTTAGTTTGAATGTGATCTTTGTACTAGACCTGAAATGGCAAAATTGAGGGGAGTAAGTTTCATTGTGAAACTTAGAAAGTGAAACACTTGGTTTCTTAAGGAAATGTGACCATCATTAAAATCTTCATCCAAAGATACTATAACACAAAACCACAATGCATATATACAAGATGTACCGATGAAATGTAATAGCCATTCACGACCAACAAACACCTGAAATGCGATAGCAATGTAAACCATAGGTTAGTCCATAAAACATGCAATAAACTGAAGTAAATTACTATGGCAACCCTCCTCAAGCTAATGCTTGGTCTTAGGAGGATTTTAACATTAGTTAGTACCAACTTTGGGCTCAAGAAACTCTCACTTCACTGCCATCATTGTGCACTTCACACTAGGTCACAAAACCATCAATAAGTGCACTCCCCTCACTAAGCTTGGTTCATCAAGCTCATGAATCTCTTCCAAGATTAGCCCTGGCTCCATGGATGCTTGAAAATATAGTAAAAAATCCATGAGATCAAGAGAACCCTTACAAAGATGAGTAGGCCAAATTTGAAGGTTGATCCTTGAAGTATTCAACCAATAGCCCTAGTTTGCTTCCAATTGCTTCCTTTTGCCTTCAATTTCAATCTTGGAGGTATGGTGGCTATGGAGGAGCTATGGAAAAAGAGTGGAGGAGGGTGGTGGCTAGTTAGGTCGAATATGAGAGAAGAAAATTTGAGTTTGGTTATTAAATTTGCTTTAGGACACTAAACATCCTTATTAGCCTTAATCATGCTTTATGTCATCTTTTTTGCTCATAAGCATGATTTATTTCTCCTAAAATTATTGGTCCACATTTTGCCCACCTTTTTGACTATTTATCAAGCCATAGCCACCTCCCCTATAGTGGGATAACCCCACAATTCCACCCTTTGACTTAAGTCAAAAGCTTGAACACGTTAAGGTTGACACTAAGACATTTAGGTCCTTAATGCCTTTAGTGTCTGATTTGTCCAAACTTGCCTTCCATGAGTAATTTGGTCCCCCAATAGCACTTTCATACCATTCATATCCTTCCTATAACTCTCTAAGGCTCTTTCTTGAGAGTTTTTCAATTAAGTACCCAAATTTTCAAAACCTTACAAAAAAGTCCGTTGGTTACTTGAAAAACAGGCAATCCTTAAGGATTTTCTTGGGGGCCAAGTTACCAACTTAGAACACTTTTAAGGAGGTGTTCATTATACCTTTTACCCCTCATACTTCTATCACCATGAAGAGAATTACACAATATAATGATTTTTTAACCATTATGCCACACTTGTAATTCTTCGATTTTTGTGAGGTGATAACAACCGAGGTTTGACTTTAGTTACTATTTAAGGAAGGGGGTTTTTGTAAAGTTTTATAAACTTGGGTGGCTTGTGGTTTAAAGGGATATTTACAGCCAAAGGGATATCGCCTACAGTATTCTCTTATTTGCAGACCTAACACCACCATCTGAAAGGGATACAACCATCCTTGGGAAAACGCTCTGCGCCATCTTCGGGAATGTACATGACCAACCTTGGAAATATAAGCCTACCATCCTCAATAGAAGAAATGCTTCCCAAAAATGGTCTGCACAGCTAATGGGCTTTCCCCAGTCACCTTTGGGTGAAATCCTATGTCCAAAGGGGTCATAGATCCCTAACGGTTCTTAGGGGGAAAACAAAAAATGTAGTTGAGGGATCTCTGATAGAAACCTTGCACACAGCCCTAGATTCTGGGCATAACCACCTACGGCCAGCTGGAGACACCTCTCTTAGAAGGTATCGACCAAATCTGGCTAAACACGTGTCCTAATCTACTCAAATTGTGGACAACGGCCCTCTCCTCCCGACCTCTAATCAATACCCGGGGAGGCTCCTAGGTAATACACATAAGCCTTACCCTCCATCTATTCTCTATTCCTGGCAACTTATCCCTCACATACTCACTTAGGCATCCAAGATCCCTTCCCCCCAGAAAAACACTCCGGGAAGCTCCCAACTTTTATCCTTCAAGTGCTGCAGATACTACTCGGACGAAGGTCTACTGGAGGTCCAACATGTCTTATATCAAAGATGTGCTAGAGCATCATTTGGCGACATTAGTAGGAAACATCTCATAGGTTGCTGTCGTCGAGACTCATTATTCCAATGATAAGGGCATTTTGAAGTCCCAGTTTATGCTTAAGCCTCTACCAGTAGATGACCAAGCACCATTGGACCCTTCCTTTTTAGACAACAAATGTCCTCTGATGGCTATTATGGGCTTCCTATATGACTTCAAGTGCTCTATAGTGGCCGAAATGATGTAGCAACTTGACCAAAGATGGTCATATGGACGTTGTCATGTAAGAACCCCTTCCCTTGGGAAGGGGCACTGTTCATCTCGCCGAAGTTCCCCAAATAGAAGCTTTCATGGGGAGTTATCAATATAAAACCCCCCATCTCATGGGTGGTATGTGGTGAGGTCTAAAGAGCCATGGACCGCCCACCACTGGTGCCTTTCTCCACTTGAAAAGTCATTCTTACCATGACATCGAAGTTCCTCGCCAAGAAGAAGATGCCACTCTCTCTTGCCTACGGTTCCCAAGCAGCAGGGAGAGTACGATACTACCATCCTCATGGAGAGAATCTTAGAAAGGTTGGACAAGGTGGAGAAACAAGTCTCTTGAAAGCTAGTCTGGTCAAGGTTATTGAAGACCGTCATTGAGAAGAGTTCCCCTTCATCAGGGCGATAGTGGAAGCCCCAATGTCCAGTAATTTCTAAGTACCACACTTAGAAATGTATGATGGGTAGAGTGACCTTCAGGCTAAACATAGGGCCCATGATGCCACCCTCTGCAAGTGCTTTGAAGTTATCTTATCTAAGCCAGCAACTGTGTGGTACAACTCCTTGGCACCTAGAACCATAATGGGTTTCCAAGATTTATCCACTGCCCTTACTCAGCAATTTATAGGGAGCATGCTGATGGTGAAGGTGCCTGTTTAAATGTTCAATATAGCCCAATATAATGGGGAGACTATTCGTGACTCTATTGAGAGATTCAACAAAGAAGCGCTTAGTGTTCTGGACTTATGCCCTGATATTCGAATCATCATAATGATTAGAGGGATGTGGAGGGATTCACAACTCTTTTACGAGTTCTCTAAGGATCCCTCGGACACCTTCACTGAATTCTACCAAAGAGCAGAACAACATATGATAGCAAAGGAATTGAGAATAGGGGGCCAAAGTCCGAGCATCATCAACTCGAAGGTCATAGTCACCAACCTCGATATTAAGCTAAAGGAGGAAGCAGACCTTGGAAGTCTTAAGGGAGAAAGCCAGTAACATTCACCCCCTCAACACTACAATGACAAATATCCTCATGGTTATTGAAAGGTAGAGAACTTCAATCAAACATCTGAAGGCCATGACCTCAAATAACAAAAAGAACATGAAGAAGTATTGCCAATTTCTCTGTGATCATGGGCATTATATTGAAGATTGCTTCCAATTAAGGAAGCACATTGAATCCCTCTCCAAACAAAGACAACTTAATGATTACTTATGGATCCTGTCACCTAAGGCATTGTAGAAAGTATATGATGAGAGAAAAGAAAAGATGAGGAATACGACTTTGATGGGCAATGAACTAACAGGAGCCCCAAGAAGCATGCTCCACCTTCGGCTGGGGCTATCCAAACCATAACCACTGGACTACCCTCAGCTGAAAGAAAGAGCAAAGTAAAGGAAATTACAATGACGGAGTTTCACAACTCGATGAATAAGCTAACATAAAGTGATAGTTGATTGTGAAGTTTACACATGATGATCCTATCCTATTCATTGCAAGGATAAAAACCTAGGACGTGAAGAGGGTGCTAATTGATGACAGAACAAATACCGACATCCTGTTCACCCACTTGTTACCAAATTTAAGAATTTCTGAGGGTGATCTCAAGACCATGACCTCACCCACCTTCTGAGTTGGTCCCTCAGAACTCTTTAGGCTTAGATGGATTGACCTGCTGTTGATGCTGAAGGGTACCTTGGTCCAGACCAAAGAAGAACCTTTTGCTTCCACTATGATGAGGATCATCATCATTGATGCCCGGTGGCATCTTCATTGTATGACATCTTGGCCTGAGAGAGACTTCCAATGAGAAACTATCTGTAAGATCATGAAGAAAGCGGGTTAGGAGCTCCCCGAAGTGTGTTTCCGGGGGAGGAGCCTCTGACGCCCAAGTCAAATACGGAAGAGAAGTTGTTTAAGAGCAGAGAGTATAAAGGAAAGAGTCCTATGTCCTTGACCTGGGTGCCTCTCGACTATTTATAGAAGGATGGGGGAGAAGGCTGCTTTATCCAAGTCAGTACATGTGTTTTGCTAGATTCGATTTGTACCTTCGAAGAAAGCCATTTCTAGTTGGCTGTATGCAATTCCGACCAGAGGGTAGGGGCATGTGTGAGGCTTCTGTGTTCGATATTCCTCAACCGTATTTGTTGTTTTTTTGGAAGACCCCTTCGACGGTATGACCCTTTTGTGAAAAAATTTCCCCCGAGGATTACTAGATAAGGCCCTTCCGATGGGCGGACAATCTTTGGGAGACATTTTCATCTGTTGAGAGTGGTAGGCTCAAATTCCTGAGGTTTGTAGTGTACCTTTTTTAGGGTGGTATAGAGTCTTTCTTCAGAGTCGGGCGTGTTAGGCTTCCAAGCTTGGTCGTGTGAATTCTCGAAGGTGGCGAGGAGTCTTTTTCCCAGGGTCAGCTATGCAAATTACTGAGGGTGGTGGAGAGATTCCTCCCAAGGTTGGCGTTATAAAACTCCATGGGTGGTGTTAGGTTCCTCCGAATGAGAAGGTTTTTGTTGGCGATAGCCCTACGGCTTTAACATGCCCCCCTCTGGAGTACCAAAGTTGTGTCTTCGGTAGTAATTATCTAGGAGCATGTTTACTAGAATCCTTCCTTTGGGAAGCTACAGTTGTCCTTGGTAGAAGAACTTACTTTATTTAAGGTTGTCTCCTCAGTGCAACTCGCTATCTTGGCCCAAGAAACTTCGATGTAGTATCTCTTGGCCGTGTTTCTTACTTTTGGCTAGGTCACACCATTGGAATATGAGGAGCTATTCTATCCTCAACCAAATTCTTGATTTAACTGGGGTTGCATCTTCAAAAGTGAGGAACCATTGCCTTCTGCCAGTTAATCGTCTTGTCTTCTGACTGAGTAGTCATGTCAGTTCGAATAGGCAATATAGGCCTGCTAGTGTCAGAACGCATGCCCTTGTTTCTCACATCATGTGACACATGTCACCAGATCATTGGTGAATAGTCACATACATTACATCGGCTAGGTCCCTTCGCTTTTGCAGGGTCATTATGTCGATGCTTCGTCTACCTCCATTAGTCCATATAATGCCTTCTTCTTTCAAAGTTTCCTCACTTCTTCTACTATCATTCTCTTTGCTCTTAAACTTCTTTTCACCTTCCAGCTTTTTCTTGTGGCGGTGTTAGTCGTGGAGCAATTTTTGGCAAATTTCGTAGCATTTTCTGAAGTTTCCCCTGTTTCCCGAACATGTGGGTTTACTTCCGAGGTTGTTCTTTTTCTTCCTTTGTCTTTTTTTTTTCGCTTCATTTATCTGGGGTTAAGGTCTTAGTCGGCAAGGATGTCGGCTGAACAAGCCAAGGTTTCACTTTTCCCGAGAGTTGGATCCCTCTCAACTCCCATATGAGCTATGTGACTTTGGAGAAGTTTGAGAAGTGGAGAAAAAAGTTCTTTCTTCCTTTCAATGCAAAAATTAGGCTACCCGATCACAATGAGCTGAGCTACCTTCTTCAGCCGAAGGAGGTTACCGTCTTCAAAGCACGACTAAAGGTGGGTCTCCATTATCCTTCTCTGAGGGTAGTCTCCGACTTCTACTAGTTCCATGGCATAGCTATCAGTCAATTGCCATGGCATACGAGTTTAGAGGCTATGTGTATTACTGAGGGTGGTGGAGACATTCGTCCAAAGGTTGGTGTTATAAAACTTTGAGGGTGGCCTTAGGTTCCTTCAAGGAAGAAGGTTTTTGTGGGCAATAGCCCTTCAACTATCAGTCATAGATGTCCCATCTTTGTACAATGCCATCCTCAAGGTGAAGGATTATAATGCAGAGATATTCATCAACCAGGCCGAAGTTAACGAAGTATTTGTCAAAGCAAGGTAGAATCCAGCCAAAGTCCACATGTAGACTTCGGGGGATGAGAGCATGGCTGGCAAAGATGTAATTGGAAGGGAAAAGGGTGATGTTGAAAAAATAAAAACTGAGGGTATAGAACTAGTCCCTGGGCAAAGTACTTGAGTTGGGTAGAAACTAGCCAAAGGTGACAAGGAAAAACTTGCATCCCTTCTATTAATGAACAAAGATATATTTGCTTACTCCCCAAATGGCACGCCTAGAATACATCTAGGTATAATTCAACCCAGTCTTAAAGTATACCCTGAGGCAAGGCCCATTCAGTATAAAAAGTGTAGCCTCTCTTCACAAAAGAACAATTTCATCAAAACTGAAGTCCAACTATTAACGAAAGTAGGCATAATAAGGGGAGTCAAGTACCCTGAGTCGCTTAGCAAAGTTGTTGTTGCCACAAAGGAAATGAGTGATAAACTCCAAATGTGCATCAACTTTTGAAACATTAATGACGCCTATCAAAAGGACTCATATCCTTTACCATTAATAGACTAATCGGTGGATTCCACTGCCAAATATAGCCTACGTAGTTTCCTTGATGCTTTTAGCGGATACCATTAGATTTGAATGAATCCCAAAGATAAGGGAAAAACCGTTGTCATCACAGAAGTTAGGGCATATTTCTACATCAGGATGCCTTTCGGCCTCAAGAATGCAGGAGCCACATATCAAAGGCTAATGAATAGGGTGTTTGGTTCCTAAATCGGTAGAAACATGGAAGTGTATGTTGCCAATACTTAAGAGTAAAAGACCTAGCAGCCATATCACAGGCATGGGGAAAACTTTTCAACAACTTTGGAACTTTGGAATTCATCTCAACCTCAAAAAGTGCATATTTGGGGTAACTATTGGCAAATTCCTTGGCTTCATGGTATCCAAAAGAGGTATAGATGCCAATCCAAAGAAAGTTAAGGCCTTGCTTGGGTTCCAAACTCCTGCAACAACCAAGGACGTATAGAGGCTCGCTGGGCGAATAATAGCCCATGGTAGATTCATCTGCAGATACGGAGATCATTGTCAACCATTCTTTAATGTGCTCACCAAAGTAGCCAAAAATGAAGGCAACCTCGGCTAGGAAGAACATCCTTGGAATCAAGATTGCCTAAAGGCTTGTGATGAACTTAAAAGTTACTTAACCCGTTTCCCGACACTTCAGTAACCAAGGGAAGGAGAACCTCTCATCCTTTACCTCACAGTCACCAAGAAAATAGTATGTTCGGTACTAGTAAAGGAAGAAGGAGGAAAATAGTGGTCGGTAGATTATGTTGGCAAATCCTTGCACGGTGCCGAAGTCAGGTACCTTCTACTGCAAAAAGCCATCTACGCTTTAGTCATGGCAAATAGGAGGCTCTGCCCCTATTTCCAATGACATTCTATTACGGATTGAAGTAACCTACCTCTTCGGGATGTCATGTAGAAAGTGGATCATTCAGGGAAATTGTGAAAATGGTGTATCGAGCTCAGAGAATACAACATCACATATAAAGCAAGAAAGGGCATAAAAGGCCAGAGTTTAGTAGAATTTATTGCTGAATTGCCTAAAACTGAGGACGCCCCCGACAACTTAAAAAATGAGGAGTTTGAATAGGCATTGTTTGTAGATGGCACTTTAGGATCAGAACACCAGGGAGTCGGGACAATACTCTGAGGTCTCGGAGGGATAGAAGCATCAAAAGATATCAAGTTTCAATTCTAAGTCACCAACAACATCGCCGAATACGAAGCCCTTGTAGTCGGATTACGATTGGCAAAAAGAGTTGGTGTCAAGAATCTGAAGGCTTACAATGACTCATAGTTAGTGGTTCGGTAGATGATATTGGAATATGGTACGAAGGATCCTAGCATGGAAAAATACAATGACCTCATCAAAAAATTGATCTTCAAATTTAACAAAGTACAGGCGAAAAAAGTACCTCCGGAAGAGAACATAGAAGTAGATATATTGGCTAAGGCAAAACAGTCCACTGAAGTACTCGATCATCTAAGCATAGCCATAATGGCACTCATGACACCAAACAGGGGGTGGAAAAATTCTACAAAGGAATATCTGATCAGGTAATCTTTATCCTAGGATCCCAAGGAAGTTGTGAAGCTGCGTAGATGCTCTGGAAGGTATTTCATGATTGGGGAAGAATTGCACCAACAAGGGTATGCAAATCCCATGCAAAGGTGTATTAGTGAAGAAGACACCGAGATTGTCCTAAAAGAAGTCCATGAGGGAGCCTGCAGATCTCACATCAGGACTGACGCCCATGTCGGGGGTACTACTTTGGCAAGGATATTTTTGGCCCTCTTTAAGGAAGGATGCAAGGCAATTTATCAAAAGATGCAATAAGTGTTGATGACACGAGCCCATCCAAAGGGCACCTATGAAAGCAATAACTTTAGCTAACTATCCTTGCACCTTCACTATTTGGGGTATTGACCTCATCAAGCTTCTCCCAACGGCCCCTAGATGAGTGAAATTCTGAGTAGTTGTAGTAGATTTTTTCACCAAGTGGATTAAGGCAGAGCCCTCTGCAACATCTTTGGAAAAAGACATCCAAAAGTTTATCTGGAAAAATATCATATGCAGTTTCGGTGTACCGAGAGTGATAGCAGCAGATAATGGTTCCCAATTCATTGAAAAAGGGTTCCAGGAATTTACAACCTACCTCAGGGTAAAATTACACTTCACCCCTGTTGTCCATCCTCAATGCAATGGGCAAGTTAAGGTGTCCAATATGGCAATAAAAGATGGTCTAAAGAAGAGGTGGAAAAAATCCAAAAGAAAATGGCCTAGAGAACTTCTGAGTGTACTATGGAGTTACTAAACAACCCCTAAAAGAGCTACTGGTGAAATGCCTTCTTCACTTGTATTCGGTACTGAGGCTCTTATCCCCATTGAAGTTGTACAACTGTCCATTAGAGTATAGGTGTTTGATGAAGAAGGGAACAACCTCAGTTTAAGAACCAAACTCAATATGCTTGATGAGCGTAGGGAGATGGCCGAACTCAGAAGAAAAGCTTTCTAGCAAAGGGTAGCCATTGCAACTATTACCCATTCCGAGGTAGTCCAGTTATGGTGGCAAAATTATTCATTTAGAACTCCTAGGGTTGGTATGTTCTGTAGGCCATCACAACAATACCCTAAGTGTGCATACCCAAGTGGCCCTCTTGGGCACTTTGTAAATGCATGCATATTTGTCCACTCAAAACCTTGACCTTTCTTGGTTAGAGGAGTAAGAGCTGAGGCAATCATGGAAAACCTTGATACAAATCTTCTGGAGTATCTAGCTAATCCTAGGAAACTTTTGATTTCCTTTATAGTTTTTGGTCTTTCACGTTCTTACACTGCCTTGAGCTTTTTAGGGTTTGACTTAAGGCCTTGTGCATCTAGAATATGTCCAAGGAAAGACACTTTCTTTATCCAAAATTGGCACTTGGATGACTTGGCATAAAGCTGATGTTCCAACAGTCTTTAGGACAATCTTCAAATGATGTTCATGTTTATTTTCATCCTTGGAATACACTAGGATGCCATCAATGAACACAACCAAAAATTTGTCTAGATGTGGTGTGAACACCCTGTTCATTAGGTCCATAAAAGCAGCTAGGGAATTAGTCAATCCAAATGACATGACTATGTACTCATAATGCCCATATCTAATCCTAAATGTAGTCTTAGGAATATCCTCTTCCTTTACTCTCAAATGGAAGTACCTAGATCTCAAATCTATCTTGTAGAAGGTCTTAGCTCCCTTGAGTTAATCAAAAAGATCATCAATCCTAGGGAGTAGATACTTGTTCTTGACTGTCACTACATTAAGCTTCTTGTAGTCAATGCATAGTCTCAATGATCCATCGTTCTTCTTGACAAAAACCACTAGAGCTCCCCATGGTGAAACACATGGCCTTATGAACCCTTTTACAAGAAGCTCATCAAGTTGTTTCTTGAGCTCATTCATCTTTGTCATAGGCATTCTGTAAGGAGGAATAGGCATTAGATTAGCTCCTGGTTGCAGCTTTATTTCAAACTCAATATCCCTTGGTGGAGGAATACCTGGCAGCTCTTTAAGAAAGACTTATGGAAAGTCTCTCACTACAGGTATTCTGTCCACTTCTTCATCACAGTGCAATTTATTCAATTCATAATAGTAAGCATGCTCAAAAATCACAAGTATCTCATCTAATACCTCTAGTTCCATGGCATGCATTACATACACTAACTCCTTAGAATTCACTAATGCATGCACTTCACGATCATGCAATGTCATTTCCTTCTTAGCATAATCAATCCTTATGTTATGCATAGCAAGCCAATTCATACCCAGAACTATATCATACTTAGGAATGTCCAACACTAGCAGATTAGTCATAACATTAGTGTTTCCTACTACTAACTCACAATCCTTAGCTAGTTCATTAGTTAAAAGACATTGACTACCTGCTATTTTCACTATGGATATACTAGGCATTATTTCAATATGCAAATTCATGGTATCAACAAATTTCCTAGCCATTATAGACACAGATGCACGAGTATCAAATAGAACACTAATAGGCATACCATTTAGGTAAATGTTACCTCTTAGTGCTCCTCTCTGCTGTGATGTCTCTGGCCTTTCCACTTGAAACACTCTACTAGCTCTCTACACTAGAGGCCATGGCACTAGGGGAACTGGTCTCTGATGTCCATCCTTAGGTATAGCCTCTCTTGGTCCTACTTCCGTAGGGTTTACTAGACCTTGGTCTTCTGGCCTTCTTCCTTGAGCATGTGGGCAATCCATGATCCAGTGATCCACTGCACCGCATCTTAGACACGTTTGAGTGTCAAAGTAGAAGGATTTCTTTCCGTGAAACTTCTTACACTTAGGGTACCTTAGGCTAAGGGACTTCCCCTTAACCTTGCCCTCACCACTAGAATCCGAATTCTTGGCAATTCCCTTGCCATGTGGTGGCTTCTTCTGCTTGTTTCTTGTCTGACTACTTTCCCCTAGTCCACTAGGAAAGTGCCTAGTCTCATTATCCTCTTTCTCTACTGAAAAAGCCTCCTCCACTAGTTCATAATATGTCACTAGCCCAAACAGCCTTATGACCTTTCTAATGTCTGATCCTAGGCCTCTAACAAATCTCTTTGGTTTCAACTCTTCCAGTCCAAGATATGGAAAAGCATATCTCATTAACTAATTGAATTTGTGCTCATACTATAAGACACTCAACTTGTCCTACCTTAAAAACTTGTCCTACCTTAAAGCATCAAATTCAGCTTGCTTCATGTCTTTGATAGCATCACTAATATATCGCTCCTGAAAAAGCTAAATGAACTCTAGCCATCTCTTCCTAACCTTTTGCCCTTCTGGATAGCATATCTATCTCTAGTGTTTCTCCATGACATCTTTGCACTACCTACCAAATTGAAAGTAGCCAGTGACACCTTATTGGTGGAGCTGAGTGGCATCCTTTTAAATGTCTTTTCAATGAAGATTAACGACTTCTTAGCTTTATTTAGTCCTACTCTTCCATCAAACTGTGAAGGCCTTAGTCCTTGGAACCTCTCCAATAGTCTAACCTCACCCAGGCCTTCCATACCTTCTACTCTGTCTCCTAGATCTATGAAACTCCTGAGCATGGTGATGCTCTCTATGCCTTAACCTACCCCTTCTCTCATGATCTTCTTTAATCTCATTCCTGCTGGAGGAATGGTCATAGACTGAGGGATTGGCCCTGGACACCTGACAAATCCCAAATTCTCACTCTTCTTCCTCTAGGATTTCTCCTATCTTCATCTTCGACTTCATCAGCTTCATCATTTCTATTCCCCAATCTTCCAGAAGAAACATGTTTAGATGTGTTCCTAGCCTCATTTTCTGATTGTTGTGGTACATTCTGAACTACATCAACTGGTGTTACTTGGGCTCCTTGATGTTGTGCTTGAATCAATTTTACTAGGTTTTCATTGATTAGAGCTAAGTTTCTTTGAAGCTCTAACCAAAATAGAGGCACTTCAGGGTTTGGTTCCCCATGTTGGCCCTAATTCTCCTTTTCCTGTCCATTTCTTTGTTGTCTAGGTTTAGTAGGAAGCCTTAGGGGTTGTTCCCCTCCTCTTGTGGCAACCATATTTACTTTCTATTCATGATTCATCATAAAGCACATATAAAGATCATAGGTATTTTATTGGTACCTAACACAGGCAACTGACCAAACTGAGTTCATGTATGTAGCAAGCATGCAAATGCAACTATATGTACATGTATAAACCATGCTCTGACCATGCTTTGATACCAACATCTATTTTCCACTCTGGGGTAGTCTAGTTATGGTGCCAAAATTATGCATTTAAAACTCCCAGGGTTGGTATGTTTTGTAGGCCATCAAAGCAATACCCTTAGTATGTATACCCAAGTTGTCCTCTTGGGCACTTTGTAAATGCATGCATATTTGACCAACCATTATACACATATTCACATTTTATGCACACCAGGGATGAAAGGAAGGAAAACACTACCACAAGTCTTAATCTTGGGCACCACACATTGGGCAATCTTGTTAAGTTTAAGTAACCAGCGACTGCACCTGAAACTTCCTTTAAAAAACTATATAAATCCCTCAATGTACCCCTATTTTCTTTACTTCAATATCAATTAGAGACTAAAAATAAACCAGGGAATTTGGATTTACATTAATAGCCCTTTTATGGACCAAGTTATAGATTTTTTAAGTTGGTTACAAAATTATGGCCAAATGAATAGTTACTTAGCCAATTTTGCAATGTCATAACTTTGGGTACAGGGCTCCAAATATAGAAATACCAAAGCCCAATTAAACCTATAGAAGTTCTATAGATGTGGTCAAAATTTCATACCAAGATTCATTCTACATAGGGAGATATAGAACTTTGAGTGCAGGGTCAAAATTCTATCCACTTTACGACCATTTTGCCCATATGAAATTTCATAAGTGTGCAAACACTTCACTCAAAAGGGGTAAGCCCTCCAAGGCTATCCCATACATGTCCAATACACATAGGAATTACATGTTCTTGCATCTAGCAACTTTATGTGGCTAAAATAGAATTTACAAACAAGCAGCCTATCAATCACACTTAGACAACTTGTGCACAACATTCACATACATAGCAAAACAGTCATCAAATGTTCACATACATGTTTCAAATTTACATGTATTAGATGCTCATACATCCATGCACTACATAATAGCCTTAACTTAGCTAAAACATGCACCCTAGTTACAGGAGAGCTTTAGACATAATATACTCCAGAAACAGGATGCTAGACAACTGCCGCATAACACAGTAAGCACGAACACTAAAAATACAAAATATGCTCCTAAAGTCAATAAAATTCCCAGATCAAAACTAGATACATGGAGTTTCAAATAGATAGAATTTCAAATAAAAACTCAAACCACAAAGGTCAGTTTGAATGTGATTTTTTTGCTGGATTTGGAATGGGCAGATTTTAGGGGAGTAAGTTTTCTTGTGAAACTTAGTAAGGAGAACACTTTTACTCATAAGGTAATGTAACCCTTGGTATTACCTACATCCAAAGACACTAAAACACAAGAAACACAATGCATATATCCAATATAGAGCATCCAAATGCAGCAGCCAAACACGAACAACAAGTACATGTATGCGGCAGTAACAATATGTGTTGGTTAGTCCATAAAACATGTAATAAACACAAGTAGATCACTATGGAAGCCCTCCTCAAGAATAAGCTTGGTCTTAGGAGAGTTCTAACACTAGTTAGTACTAACTTTGGGCACTATAAACCCTTCCATTAACTGCCATCACTGTGAACTTCACACTAGGTCACAAAACCTTCACTAAGTGCACTCCCCTCACTAAGCTTGGTTCATCATACTCATGGCTCTCTTCCAAGCCTAGACCTAGCTCCATGGATGCTTGAAAATATAGTAAACATGCCAAAATTGGAGCTTGATCCAAGGTGCACTCAAGTCTTAGCATCAAATAGCTTCTAATTGCCCATTCTTACTTTCAATTGCAACAAATTGCAAGCTTGGAGGTATGGTGGCTATAGAAGAACTGTGGAGAGTGTGGGCTGCATTTTTGCTACTAAAAGAGACCAAATGTGGGAGATAATGACAAAGATAATCACTTGTAAATACTTTAGTTCACGAAACACACTTAACTAGCCTTAATCATGCTTTATGTCATTTTCCTTGCTACAAGACTATGGTTTCTTAGTCTTAATCTCTTGGCCCACATTTGACCATTCTTACCTTGCTTTGGTTGGGTTTTCTTGAGTGGCATAACTCCAAAATGCTTCCATTTGACTTAAGTCAAAGACATAAACAACCAAAGGCTTTCACTAGGACATTTAAGTCCTTAAAGCCCTTTATGCTTTTCTTTGTCCACAATTGTCTTCCATAAGCAATTTCATCCTCCAATAGCACTTTCATACCATTCATATCCTTCCCATAACCCTCCAAAGCTCTTTCCTAATAGTTTTACAATTGATTACCGAAATTTCTAAAACCTTACAAAAAGTCCATAGGTTATTTTAGAAACAAGCAATCCTTAAGGCATTTCTTGGGGGCCAAGTTACCAACTTAAACTACTTTTTAAGAAGGTGTTGGTCATGCCTTTTACCCCTTACATTTCAATCTCTATGGTGAGAATTACACAATATAATAGTTTTTCACCATTATGCCATACTTTGTAATTCTCTCATTTTTGTAAGGTTGTAAACTCAATGAACTTGTGTGTCAAACCTAAAGGGACCAAAAAAGGAGACCTTGTTCTCTAAAAGGCTAAACTGGAATCCCGAAGACCATCCATGGAGTACATCAAGAAAACCAGGAAGGACCTTATTTGGTCCTGGATGAAGTTTGTCCTAGAGTCTATAAACTTGGAAATACTGAAGGAGAATAGTTGAAGAACACATGGCATTCAAACTCTTTAAAAAATTCTACTCCTAGTTCTATGAACTTAGAAATTTCCAAATAAATAGGCTGATTATGAAAAACCTCCCCAAAGAGATCAACCGAATGTGGTGATCTCTGAAGTTGCCTAAAGTGTTATGAGTCTTATGGGAAGGCCTCCCAAACGAGATTAATTGAATGTGGTAATTTCCAAAAATATCTAAGTGTTTTGAACATAGCAAGTTTCTTACAAACATTGCTTGAATTCCATTTGAAAACACTTAGAGAAATACTTAGAACTCCAAAAGTGATAAAATATTACTTTGGGAAAGGTTAAGGTTTTAAATCCTTAATAGTATTTCTGACAAAGATAATACACAATTGAACGTGCTAAACATTGCCGAAGATGGTAAATTAGCTGAAAATGGTGAATAAGCCAAAAAGAATTAGGCATTTCTTTTAAAAGATGGAAAGGCTTTGAGAGCAAATGATGCTAGCCGAAGTAATTAATATGCCAAAGGCTAAAATGGCTTCAAGTATAGCATTGCTCGTGGACTTGGCCAAAACATTTAAGAAAATAAAGATATTCCATTTAAAGGGCCAAGTACAAAGGAAGAAGTGCAAAAGAAATCCCTATGGATTATTTTGTACATTTGTAGGCTTTTCGGTGTCATCATCTTCAGTGTCCCCTTCCTCGATGTTGTCACCTTCATCAATTAGGGGCAGTTGTGCAAGGTTAAGGAACTCTATCTTTGACCATATTGAAGAAGCCCCTTCAGGGATGTCCAGTGTTCCGAGAAAGGATATATCAAGGTCGGGAAAGTGTGAGAGAATTTGATGGCGAGCAAGGTAGAAACCATCTTGGAATGAAGATTTTGTTGCCTCATCTACCTCAGCCTTCTCAGTCTTCAAGACCTCCATCTCTTTCTTCAGGGCCTCTATCATCTTCTTCGCTTTCTTCTTCGTCTTCTTCCACTTCTTCAGATGTTCAACTTTAGCAATAAGTAGAGCATTGATTTCCAATGCCTTGGTCAAATCAGCAATTCCATCCTCATTCTCCAATGAAAGAGTCTCTCCAACAAAACTCTACTTTGCGCTGAGGTCAGAAATTTTTTAAGAACATTCCTTGAGGAGTACCCTCTTATTGTCCAGCACCTCCTGGCAAAGCATGGCTAGGTCCTCCTTTGCGATCTTATTGAGCTCACCATACTTGAGGCATGAGCTTGTAAACATGTCCTTGCCCTTAGCCAATTTTTCCTCTGACTGACATCAGATGGAGGACTGCTTTGATGCCCAGGCCTAAAGGTAGCCTCCATATGCTAGCAGTTGTAACTGAAGGCTTGACGTGAGATACAACAACTTGAAGGCCTAAAATTTTTCTAAGTACAAAAAGACAAAGGATTACCTGGCAGCATGCTGGGAAATCTGAGCAGCAAGAATCTCTTCATTCAGACAACCATCCATCAGAGATTGAAAGGTGTATTTGAGATGATGTCCCTTACAATTTGAGGGACCATCTTTTGCCAGTCCTCTAAAAATAAGTCTATGTCTTCGATGAAAGTCCAAAAAGGTTCCCTCGACACTTTGTCATTAGGGATCTTTGAATGCCAAATGGCTCCCTTTTGAGCATGGTCCATCATCCACTCTATCTGGGCCTGGTCCTCTACAAAATCACAATGAAATTTCCTTACAAAATTGTCTTTTAACCATTCATCTACAAAATCTAAAATGCCAAAAAATCCAAAATTCATAGGTGAATGACTAAGAGACAAACCTGCTATGACTGTGATGTCTCCCCCATTGGAGTCACAGAGACAAACCTAGTAGGACTTTGACGTCTCCCCCATCGAAGTCACTCATATTGAGGACTTTGACAGGGACTTCCTTACCTTTCCCCCTCTGCCACTCTTCCACTTCTTCAGTCAAGACCACCCCCAGTAAAGTCCCCAAGGTCTCTACAGCAGCGTTAAGATGATAAGAAGGCCACCCCCGATGAAGGATCTACGCCTTTAGCAGAATGATCCTGGGCTTTGGTCAAATCTTCAAGGGAAGGAGGGAGAGAGTCCTCCTTTGTTTTCTTAGTCTTCGCAACCCCTGAAGACTATCCAGCTGCTCCCTTCTTCCTTTTTAGAGCCTTCTTCTTCAACTACCCCTGTTCGGATTAACTGAGGAACAAACTCTTGTAAAAGTCTACAGATTTATGGCCCATTTTTGTAATAAAGAAAATATCAATGTAAGTACCAAAAATCCAAAAAAACACAAGCTGGAATGGAGCTTAGTTTTTACAAAGGCAGAATAGGAGAGTTCACCCCGAAGGACCATAACCAGCCACGACTTCTTTATGTCCACTGCTACCTTTGGCATGCTCTCATCAGTAACATGCTCCTTGATGACCCCCAAGTCCCAACCTCTTTGGTCATGAAGTTCCATTTGATTGGAAAAGGGTACAATGGGCACAAAGAAGCCTGATCTGTCCAATCAGCTACTTTTCGAATACGTCTATTCAACTCCTCAAACTGGGACTCTAGTTCGAGGGTAAGCAACTTCGATAGGTGCATCATGTCGATAGAAAAGGTCCCAGAAGCCCACTTCATGGGCATGTCTTTCCATTTTTCATCTACCTCCATGAAGAAGTACTTTTTCTGCCACCCTCGCTAGCTATCCTTGGTTCCAAAGGTGAAAGTGAATTTCTTGCTTCCAGATCCCTAAGGGAGCAAGAAGTAAAATCCCCCCTTCAGGATGGGATGAAGCATGTAATATTGCATGAAAAAAATGAATTGAGGGGCTATCTTGAAGACCCCACACATGCAAAGAAAGGCATTGAAGTAAGAGTATGAGTTTGGTCACAGCTAGTTAACGACTATGCCATGAAATTGGAAAAAGTCATTCACCATCTTTGGAGGGGGATACCAAAGACCTACCTTTAGTTGTGCTCTAAAGACAGCAACCTTGTTATGAAATGGAAGATGGCTTGGTTTGCCATTACCAGGGAGCCTAGTTTTGGCATAAGAAGGAAGGAAGAACTTCACTATCCACTTCTTTAGCTTTTCTGAAGAGGCACAGCTCAGGTGAAAGTTACGTGGACTTCAGCTCTTGGGAATAAAATGGACTTTAGTGTGAGAAGTAGACATCTTCTATAACTATAACCCTAATGATAAGATCAAAGAAGGCACGATCGAAGAAGGCACAGTCAAGGAAGGCAAGGACCCATTGAAGGTTTCTAGTGGACCAATGACAAGGAAGAAATCTAAGGAGCTCTCAAGTGCACTACAAGGCTTTGTTTCAAGCTTCTTCATGGAGAATGGACATGGAATTTCACAAGGAGCTGCTGGAACATGCAAGGAATCATATAGAGATGATGGCCAAGCTTGGACGTGGACAGATTGGTGATATTCTTGTAGAAAAATCATATCATGAGATAAACAGATTAGAATTGAGTGATTCTTGATTCATTGGAAATTTAACATCTGGAGCTACAAATCATATGAAGACCATGAAACCCAGTTTGCACGTTATGGGGGGTCCAATTTAGCTTCAAAGTCGTGATTTGCGAGTCATCGTTAGTTCAGAAGTAAATGCAGTATTTTGGGCATGTCTTTGGCTCTAGATGTCAGTTTTGTGTAATTCAAGTATCATTTCAAAGCTAAGAAAGAGATCTACAACTTGGATGCTTTGTATTTTGAGAAATCATGGCTGCATCAAGGTCGAATTTCAGCTTCAAGTTGGAAACGCAAGCAAGAACCACCCAAGAAGACTATTTTGGGTTTTTACGGCAAATCTTGTGTTGTAACGTATTTTATTTTATTTTCCTGTTTATTTACTTTATTTGGGATTTTATTTAGGCCATGGAAGTGATTTAGGTCACTTAGGATAAATGGAATTTGCTGCACACCTTAAACATGTGTTAAAAGGGTGTAGGAATCCTAGTTTGACTAGGTTTTCTTGAGTCCTTTGTAACTAGGTTTCCTAGGTGACATGGGCTGCGAATTTTGCACAGTCTTTTACCCTAGTTTAGGCCTATAAATAGGCACATACTCTAGTTGTAAAACACATCCTTGACATGAAATAATATTGCTACTTTGGAGAGAATTTATCTTTGGTTCTTTGTGGACTACCTTGGTGCACAAGTGTGCTTGTGTTCTTGGTTTTCTTATACTTCTCGTTTCTAGTCACAAGTTGATTAGGGGTGGGGGTCTTCAAACCCAATCTCTTTGATGTCTTGTGGAGCTTGAAAAACATCTTGGGCACATTTCATGGTCTTTATACCATTGGGGTTCGCATCACCTAACCATGGAATTACTAAGGGAAGAAAGACTTAAAAAAAAACCAAATTCGGGAAGTACCTACCTATTTGACATAAGGAAAACTGCTACAAAAGTTGCTAAAAATTGCTCCATTGCTAAAGCACCACCGTAAGAAAACAGCAAAGCTAGAAAGTGAGAAAGTAAAAAGCTGAGAAGTGGGAAAACCTTAGGGAGAGATGGCTTTATATAGCCCGACGAGGGTAGGCGAAATGATGCCATAATGACCCTCTATGGGCGAAGACATGTAACCGATGTAATGGATGTAAAGCATAGCCAATTTCTACCCACTCCGGGGTGGTCCAATTATGGTACCAAAATTGTGTATTTAGACTCCAAGGATTGGTAATGTTCTTTAGGCTGTCAAAACACTACCCTTAGTGTGGATACCCAAGTGGCCCTCTTGGGCACTATGTAAACACATGCATATTGGTCCAACCATCTAACACATATTCACATTTCATGCACATCTTGGCAGCAAATAAGGAAAACACTAGTACAAGTCTTAATCTTAGCTACTACACATTAGGCAATCTTGTTAAGTTCTAATGACCACCCACTGTACCTTTAACTTCCACCAATAAACTATATCATTCTAGCCATGTAGCCCCTATTTTATTTTCTTCATTGTAAATTAGAGATTAGAGCAAACCAAGGAATTTTTTTTTACATCAATAGCCAACCTATGGACCAAGTTATGGATTTTTAAAGTTGGTTACAAAATTTTGACCAAATGAACAGTAACTTAGCCAATTTTGGGATGTCATATCTTTGGCTATAGGGCTCCAAATTCAGAAATTCTAATTCCAGTTTCAACCTCTAGATGTTTTCTAGGCGTGGTCAAAATTTCATTCCAATATTCTTTCTACACAGGGAGATATAGAACTTTAAGTGCAGAGTCAAAATTCTAGTCACTTTACGACCATTTTGCCCATACAAAATTTCATAAGTGTGCAAACACTTCATTCACAATGGGAAATCCCTCCAAAACTACCCCATTTATGTTCATTACACATAAGAATTACATTCTCTTGCATCTAGCAACTTTACGTGGCCAAAATAGAATTTACAAGTAAGCAGCCTATCATTCACATTTAGGCAGCTTTGCAGCACATCACATACATAGCCAAAACATTGCTCAAATGTTCAAATACTTGTCCCATTTTGCAAAAAAAACATGCACATGCATACATGCACTAAAAATGGTCTTAACTTAGCTAAATACACACCCTAGGTTACAGGAGTGCCTAAGACACAATGGGCTCCAGAAATAGGATGTTGGACAGTTGCTGCACAACTCAATAAGTACCACCATTAAAAATACAAATGTGCTCCTAAAATCACCAAAATTTCCAGATCATAACTAGACATATGGAAGTTCATGTATGTAAAATTTTAGATCAAAACTCAAAATACAAATGCCAATTTGAGTGTAATCTTTCTGCTCGACTTGAAATGACAGAATTGAAGGGAGTAAGTTTCATTTAAAAACTTAGTAAGGGTAGCACTTGGATTCAATAGGCAATGTGATGGCCGAAGGGCTATGGCCCTTGAGATCTCCTGATCAGCTATCTTGACACCACTTTCGGTGGGAGCTTAGCCCTGACCTCGGGGCATTCTCAACACCATCCTCGAAAAGGAACATGACTAACTTTGGAAAAAGGTGTCTTTCACCGCTCTCGAATTTGTGAAGCTACCGACCTCAGAAAAGTAGATCCACCATCCTCGACAGAGGAAAAAGTCTCCTGAAGGTGACCCACTCTGCCAAGAGGCCTTCCTTGATAGCCCTAGGAGGAAAATCTCTACCCGAAGGGGTCTCATGGAGATACGACAAAAATAGTTAAGGAGCCTCTAACAAAGAGACCTCGCACACGCCCTGGCCCTCTAGCCAGAATGGCCTACAGCCAGCTGGAGATGCCTACCACCGAAGGTATGGATCGGATCTGACCGAACACGTTTTATGATCTTGACAAGCTATGTCAAACAGCCTTCTCCCTCCACCCTTCTATAAATACTTACGAGGGACCTTGGTAAGGACAGGAGACTCGCTTTACTCTCCACTTTCTGCTCGTTACACTACTCTCACAAATACTAACTTGATCATCAGAGGCTCCTGATACGGTCATCCTTGGCCTCTGCCCAGGAAGCCCTATGAGAGCTGGTCTCACAGTGGTTGCAATTGGCTAGTCATATATGTGCGCGGATTAAAATCCCATAGTACTTGTTGATTATCCTAGAATATGCAAGATGCATGCTCTTCATGCTTTGACTCGGATTAAAAAAAAAACATAAAACATTAACTTTTCCAAGCAATTTCTATAGAAAATAAGTACAAATAGCCAAAGCATATAAAATCAACATTTATGTGAATTTACTGCACATAACAACTCGTGGGAGCATTCACACATAGAGTAGACTAATGCCCTCAGCCAAGAGCAACCCTAGAGTCTAGGACTCTTCATAATATAGACTATGCAGGCAACTAGAGTACTGTATATATGCAAGCCTCAACTGAGATCTTCTTGATCTAACTCCCACCTTGGATATGAATCCTAGTGGCGAGTCTCAAAATCCCTTTGTCCAAGTGCTACTAGGCTTTGCAGCCAAAGCAATACTCCAGTTAGTACTGTTACTTGACCAACAAACTAGTCCAGCATACTCATGTAGACTAGAATCACAAGGATTCTCAAGTGCAATACCTGTGCACAAAAAGTCACTACCACAATAACTCTCAACAGTTACCCAGCCCAATAACTTCTGAATCTGCACAACATAACTATGAGTGAGAACATAACATTCTCAGTAAGGGGTCTTCAGTGTACCTGCAAGAAAATTACTAAGGACACCACATATGATAACATATGTAACCTGCTGTGAGCTCATATAGCCTGAGGGTCTAATATATGAATATATTTAGGTCCCTTGAGACCATTCCTCATCCTTGTCCTTAAACTATAAGGCATTGCCTTGCCTACTAGCAAGCTACGCTTGCTAGCCTAACTAGTGATAAATCACCAGTTGAACCTCTCCCTTAGTATGTTATGTAGGGGAATTATGGTGGGACTATTGTAGACTAGGTCATTTAGACCTTGTAGACTAGGTGCACTTAGGTTTCACCTTGCAACCTTGTGGCTACGGCATGGCTAGGTCACCAAGGGTTCTAAACCTTTCACTCGAGCTAATGGTACTTAGTTATGCCCATTTGCAACTAGTTTCCTTGCTTATGGCTCAAGCAACCATAAAATCTTTCAAACCTTAAGGAAACGTTTAAGTCTTGAGGGACTTTTGGAAGTCTCGGAGTACCCCTGGCATACTTAGGCGCCAAGGCACCCTAAGAACTCCCTTAGGTCTCACCTTGATCACCCTACCAAAATGTGAGAAATTCTGCCATCCTGCCTATGGAGACGCATCGCCACAGTTGGTAACGTTCAGACCACATTTGCACAATTGGTGACACATCGCGAACTGGTGCACAAAATTGGCAACACGTTGCCAATCTGTGAATCTGTAGAATTGGCATGCATTTTACTACTATGAACTTTGGACACTTACCAAACATAGTAAACATGCTTGGAAAGTCTCCAAATTTCACACACACAGAGACCATGTTGCATAGAACATAACCAACTATCACAAGCCAATCTATGATGCCTCGTAACATCAACCAAATCCTCTCAAACCTCATAGTCCACCACAATTCAACCAAATCCTCTAACTAATGCTATTGTTAAAATCACTCAAATTCTTCAAGCAAACTCATGTCAATAGCATTAATTAGTCTTCAAGTCATAACTCCCTTACCTCAACTTCAAGTAACAAGCAAGAATCAACCTCTTTTCCAATCAACTAAGCTCACCAATGTATCATGTATGTTCCAAAAAAATACATAGACACCAATCATCAAAACTTTGCTTCCTAACCAAAACCCAAGTTCCAAACTAACCAAATAACATGAATTCAATCAAGAACACATTGATTACCTCGTATCAAAATTAGGGGATGTGAGAAAACGTACTTCCGAGCTCTAAAACCATGGTTTAGTGCTTGAAATGAGCTCCTCCTAGCTTATATACTCTTGATAGCTCTACTTGGCACTAAAAAATCTTGATTTTTAGGTTGAATTGAGAGCAAAATGAGAGTGAGAAGGGTGGAAACGAGATTATGGCAGCCATAGTCTCACTTTCCCCTTCTTAAACCCTCACTTAACCTCCAAGCCACCAAAGTATTAAGCTTAATACAATTAAACCCCCATCTTTTGGTACTTAGTTATTCTTGATAAAATTCTTGTTTATTTCTTCCAAGCTTGGGTTAAAGTTGAAAGTTAAGTTATAAAAACTCATTTTAACCACTCGGGACTCATCCCGGCTATTTAGGATGCAAAATTACCATTTTTCCCCTGAACCTCATTTAGTGCCTTAACTTCCTCAGAACTTAGTGAACTTTGCTAAACTTCTCTATCCTTGCTATGTAAACTTGAAAATGGGTTCCAACTTAATTTAGAACACTTTACCTTCCTCGGGACTGCCTACTACTAGGAGGTCCATAATAGCTCGTTCCTCGGAAACACACTCCGGGGAGCTCCTAACCCTTGTTCTTCTAAATGTTTCAAATATCTTCACACCAGAACTCCTCCCTGCGGGTCAACATGTCATTCAACGAAGATGCCGCTAGGCATCACATTGTAACCATCATTAAAACCTGCAACCAAAGACATTAAAACACAAAAACCACAATGCATAAATACAAGATATAGCAACCAAATGCAGCAGCCATTCACAACCAACAGACACATGAAATGTGGCTGTAACATATACCATAGGTTAGTCCATAAAACACATAATAAACATAACCAAATCACTATGGTAGCCTTTCTCAAGCTAATGCTTGGTCTTAGGAGGATTCTAACACTAGTTAGTCCTAACTTTTGGGCTCTAGAAACCATAAATTTGCTGCCATCACTGCTCACTTCACACTAGGTTACAAAACCTTCAATAAGTGCACTCCCCTCACTAAGCTTGGTTCATCAAGGTCATGGCTCTCTTCCAAGCTTAGCCCTAGCTCCATGGATGCTTGAAAATGCAGCAAACAATCTGTGGTAGTAAGAGATCCTTACCTTGATGGGTATGCTAATATTGGAGCTTGATCCTAGGTGCACTCAAGCAATAGCACCAAATAGCTTCCAATTGTGCTTCTTTGACTTCAATTGCAAGTGGTTTTGAGTTTGAAAATATGGTGGCTGTGGAGGAAGTATGGAGGAGAGGGCTGGTTTCTTTTTTGTTGGTCGAGGCCAAAATTTGGGTGATAAGGACAAGAATGGACACTTATATGGTCTTAAGTGCACTAAACACACTTAACAACCTTAACCAAGCTTTATGTCATTTTCCTTGCTACAAGACCATGGTTTCATTACCTTAATCACTTTATCCACATTTGACCTCCTTATCCCATGCCATAGCAGCCCCTCCTCATGAGGGATGACCCCACAAAAGTTCCATTTGACTTAAGTCATAAAGCATGGACAACCAAATGCACACAATAGGACACTTAAGTCCTTCAAGCCTTTTTGTGTTTTCCTTTGTCCATACTTGTCTTCTATAAGCAATTTGGTCCTCCAATAGCACTTTCATACCATTCATATCCTTCTCATAACTCTCCAAATCTCTTTTGTGAAAGTTTTTCAATTGAGTACCCAAATTTCCAAAATCTTGCAAAAAAGTCCATAGGTTGCTTGACAAACAAGAAATCCTTAAGGATTTTCTTGGGGGCCAGTTATGAACTTGGAACACTTTTAAGGAGGTGTTGATCATGCCTTTTACCACCCACACTTCAATCACTATGGTGAGAATTACACAATATAATGGTTTTTAGCCATTATGACACTTGTAATTCTCCCATTTTTGTGAGGTGGTGACACCAATAATTTGATGACACATGTCACACAACACGAGAAACAAGGGCACACCTCTTAATCTATTAAATCTATGTTACATGAATCGAGGTAACATGACTGCTCAATTGACTTGCATGTGGAGGGAATAAAATCCCTAAGAAAATAGTTACACTTTATGTGCCGAAGGTGTGACCGTGAAAAATGAGAATTTGGCTTGAAGTAACTTCTTCACCAAGGGTTTAACCTCACCGAAATGGAACACAAACAAAAAAGACAAAAAGTATGCCGAGAATACAATGTCGGCAAAAAAAGGAATCATGGACCACAAAGCCTAGACTGATTAGAGGAAAAGGAGTTAGGGTAAAGGGTCAACCTTGGTAAAAGAAAGTCCTTGGACCGAGGGTAGCCCCGGCTTCCCGTGGCCAGGATTTCTAGAACATGTTCTCAATTGATAAGAACCAAAAATACAACTTTGATTTCTCAGAGGGGGCATGTGATAGTCGAAGGGCTATCACTTACAGGACCCTCTTATTTACAGACCTGAAAACCATTCTCTGAAAGGGATACAACCCACCTTTGGAAATGGCTTTGCGCCATCCTGAGGAGTGTACATGACCCACCTAAAAAATATAAGCCTACCATCCTCAATAGAAGAAATATGTCCCGAAAATGGTCTATGTAGCTGATGGGCTTTCCCCATTCACCTTCAGGGCAAATCCTAAGTCCAAAGGGGTCTCAAATCCCAGAGGGGCCCTAGGGCGAAAATGACAAATGCAATTGAGGGATCTCTGATAGAAATCTTGCACACACACCTACCCTCTGGGTGTAACTGCCTACAACCAGCTAGACACACCTCTCGCTAAAGGTACAGACCAAATTCAACCGAACACATGTCCTAACCTACTCAAACTAGGCATAACGGCTTTTTCTTCCTGGCCTCCTATAAAGATGTTTTAGAACATCAGATATAAATGTTCATAAAGTGGAGGATGGCTGCCATTTTATACTTTGAACCCGAGTTCATCCTCCATCCCTTGATTTCTTCATGAATTTAAGCTCAAAACCAAGAGATTTTGGTCAATTTTGAAGCCACCAAGGGTATACATGCTATGGAAAGCTTAATTCACATGCATTTTCATATTTTTGAAGCTTGGAATCATGTTTCTAGCTTAGCCCCTATTTTTTATGCGAGGTAACAACTATTTTTAATGGTGACTTCTAGTTTATTTGATGATTGGAGGCTTGGGTTTTTCTTAGAAGTTAGTAATTTAGTGTTTTGTGCCTTTGTTTGCTTGAAACCTAGGTAGAACTTTGTTGAACTTTGTTTTTGTGGAAGAGTTGCCTGGTTCTTACTTGTGAGTTTAAATCAAGGTAAGGGAGTTATGGTTTCATACTTGATTAATGCTATTGGAGTGTTGTTGCTTGATGAACTCAAGTAGTTTTGGCAATAGCAATAGTTAGTGGGCAAGTTGGATCATGGTGGACTATGTGTTTGATGGAGTTTGAAATGATATTTTAATGCATCATAAGTATGCTAGTGATAGTTGGTTGTGGCCTTTGCAACATCTTTTACCGGTGCGTGAAGTTGGAATGCCATCCAAGCATGTTTGATATGCTTGGTAGGCCTTCCAAGGTGTAAATAGTAAAACTAGGAATTTCTGGGCCTACAGGTATTGGCAACATGTTAACAATACCGGTGACACATCATGTTAGGACCATCCTTCTGAGCTTGGCTAACGCCAAGAAAAATAAGAAACATACAATTAAAATACAAAAGGGACTCAATTGAGCAAGGTAGTAGTGATGTGAATACAAAACTACAAAACTATGTGCCTTAAGTGCACTTAAATGGAAGACTATGTTGAGTTTGGCAGGAAAAAAAGTTGGAAGACTACAATGCACACTTTAATGAGTGGTGCTAATAAAACTACAAAGTTTAAGTGGGCATTTTTGGCCATGCAAAGTTATGTGGGGATTAATAGCAAACTAGGCCAAATTTTGGTGAACATTAATGATGACTAGCCAAATCATGTCCCCTACTAAGGTATTAAGGCATCGTTGCCTTGGTTTGCCAAGTTAAGACTAGTTATCATTTTCGGCCAAAACTCCCATGGACTAATGACCATTTAAAGCACTTGTGGTGTGTACTTGGCATTGTAAGCCATGAAGTGACCTAAGTGCCTAAATGAGAATGTCATTTAGTGATGAAAGTGTAGCTATGTGGAGGTGAGGCCTTAATTGAGCCATGCAAACTAGTTGAGGCCGAAAGCTAACTTATTGCCACTTTGGTTACAAGTGGCTTGTAACCGGAAATGCATGAGTCCACTTAACTATTTTTCCTTCATTTCGGGCTTGTTTCTCTTTGGCCGAAACTAGCATTTGGTGGTGTTCTTGGTTGTGCTCACACCAAATTAGTTTCGGGTTAAGGCAAAAGGAAGGCAATTGAAGCTTGAAAGGAACGGATCAAGCTAGGAGTTCTTGTTTCGGCACTAGGCAACTCAAGTGGAGCTTTTGATTTGAAGAATCAATGGAGGCCGAGGCATTTCAAGCTAGGGTTTGAGGTAACTCTTGTGTTTTTCCTTGAATACATGGTATATGTTCCATGAACAAGGAGTATTAATGCTTAATTGGTGATATGTTAGGCCAATTGATTGAAGAAGCATTTCGGTTGAATGTTGAGCTTTGACCGAGAGTAACTCAAGCTTAATTTGAGGTAGGGTTCACTAAATTACTTGATTGCTTGGTAGTATACCATGATTCAAGTGTTTAAAGTAGCTAAGTGATGGTTAAATTTGCTAAATGACCTTAGTTACTTGATGGGCTATTGAGATTGATTCGGTTATGGTTGTTAATTAGCTAATTGACTATGGACATGTGCTAGAAATCCTAGTGAATGTGGCCATTTTGCTAGGCATTTTGGAGCTCTAGTGGAAGTGGAGTTTATGGTGAAGTTTTGTGTGCAAAAGTGCACAATGGCACATGTTATGGTACTTGGCCGAATGGTCATTGTGGTGTGTGTGTGTGTTCATTGTGTGCTTGAGTGATTCTTTGTGCTTGCTAACCATTTACTTGATAATGTGGCTTATATGTCTCGGGTTTGTTAGCATGTATATATATATGTTGTGTTTTTGTTGTCTTTGTGTCTTATTTTGCAGGTTATTATGAGCAAATGGAGGTTAAGCCTTGAGTTGTATACTCGGCTTAACTAAATAAACTCTGTTATGAGTTGGTATAATAGTGAACTCTACTGAGTATTTATACTCATTGCTCATACATTTGTTTTTCAGGAAAGGATATTCGGCCTGAGTTGTAGTTGATTGAGTTGTGCTAGTGTGTTGTGCTAGTTTTGCTTGTATATCAAGGTATGTGGCAATGTGTGCTTGGCTTGGTAAATTTGTACATTACAAGTCTTGTTTTTGAAGTTGGCCGAGACTTATGTATTAAGTTGTGCAGGCTTGTAGAGTGGGACTTGTCTAGGTGGGCAGCTATGGATATGTGGACACTTGCTCTGATCATAGTTTTCACTTTTATGACCATGAACATGGCCATAGGTTTGGTTCTGCAGTGTGTCTTGTTGTATGGCATACTTAAGGTTCTGTTTGAGCACTAGGTGCTTTGGGTTGTAACATAACTTGGTATTGAGGACTTTGGAATCATGGCATGTAGCCATGTATGTGTACTAGGTAGACTACTTTTGTTGTACATGTTTATGTAGTCTCGGTTGCCTAGTTATTTTGTGGTACATGGAGTACCTTGGTAGGCCAAGTTATGTTTGCACTTTTGGAATGGTTTTGGACTTGTATATGATGAATGATTATGGGCTTATGTATGTTCTGGCATGAATGAGATGTATGTTCATCTTGTGAACCTCCTTTGTTCTTTTATGGCCGAGAGGTACATGTGCATTCAAACATGAGTTTTCAAACTAAATGACTACCTTGGGCTTCTTGGTTGCCATTCTAAGTAGCACACTTGATTGCACACAACTTAGACACTTGAATTTCATTAAGTGTTTGCCTTGCTTGTCATGCAAGTAATCTATTAAAGCCTTGCTTGTTCTGCAAGTTAGTGGTATTGGGCCTTACTTCTGCTGCAAGTAACTATTTGGGTTTTATTCATAAGCCTCCTAGGCAACCTCCCAGGCTAACACCTTAAGAAAATAACACTTAAGGTTAAGAAACATTAGTTGGCCGAATTGAAAAGTTGGTAAATAAAGCTTAGTTGGGTGTTTATGTTACAGAGTGTTTGGGCCAGGGCCTGTGTAAGAATCCCTGAGACAGGAAGGCGACACTACAACCCATCAGATAGAGGGAATGCAGGAAAATGTGCCTAAAACACAAGCATAAGATATGGAACATAATTTGGTCGATGAGCCAAATGCCAGGTTCCAAGTACTTGGATCTAGCAGGGATAGACAGGAGAGAATGGAGGTGATGGTGGAGTCACTACATGCTACTGTGGCTCAACTGGTACTGGGAATGCAAGCCTTGGCTAGAGGCCAAGCCCAACACCAGGAAAATTCAGAGCCAGTAGAGACAGAAGGAAGAAGGAGGAGAAGAAGGCCTGGCAAAGAGCCAGTGGGTTATGATCAGTCCAGTAAAGCTGGAGGAAATCAAGAAGAGGAGGAAGCAGATGAGGAAAAGAGGCATCCCAGGGCTAGGAGACTGAGGTCAGAAGTGAGACATGAAACCAGGTTAGAGGAGGAAGATGAGGACAACCTAGACATAGAAGAAAGAGATGCCTATATATACTCTGGAAGGACTGAACCTTCTACTGAGGAGACTACAGCAAGGAGTAGGTCATCAAGAGACAGATCTAGTGGCATGGAGGAGAGCAGGGAAAGGCATAGGAGAGGAGGACTCAAGGAGGGCCAGCTGGAGGGGTTCTTGGCATTGAAACCTCCAATCTTCAGAGGAGGATGTGACCCAGATGAGGCAGAGTTCTGGGTATACCAAGTAGAGAAAATCTTTGAAAGAATGGAGGTCACATCTACTCAGAAGGTACTGCTAGCCACCTTCAGGCTTGAAGGTAATGCTGAGCTGTGGTGGAGGGCAGTACAGAGAAACTACCAAGAAAGGAATCAGAGGAGGCCCCCAGCTAGGAGGAGGTCTATGAGATGGGCAGACTTCCTTCAAGTCTTTCATCAGCAATATGTCAGTGAGGCCCAGAAAGACCAGAAGCAAGTAGAGTTTGATCAGTTGGAGCAGGGGGACCTTAGTGTGCTGGAGTATGAGCAAAGGTTTAACAACCTGATCAGGTATGCCCCACAGTATGAAGGACAAGAAGAGCTGAGAACCAAGAGATTTATCAGGGGACTAAGACCTGAGCTGAGGCAGATTCTCAGGGCAGTGGGAGCTAGAGACTACTACTCTGTTATGCAAAGTGCCCTGGCATTGGAGCAGGAATTCCAGGAACAGTTCAGGAGTGGGCCTGGAAGTGGAAGTGGAACTCAGAAGGGCCATCATTCAAAGAGGCCGAGAGAGGAGAAGGACACAGGTGGAGGCAGGAAAGGGAATAAGAAGGAAAGAGGATCACAACCACAGCAGTATGGTCCTCAGTGTATTACTTGTGGAAAATTTCATGGCAATAAGCCATGTTTCAAAACCTCCACTGGATGTCATAAGTGTGGAGCCCCAGATCATTGGGTCAGAGACTGCCCAAAGAGGGGTGAAGACAACAGGAAAATGCTGGGAAATTTCAATCCCAGGGGACCTAGAGGGCAGATGCCTATGCCCCAAATGAGGACTCAGGTGCCAGCCCAGGGAGGGAGGCCAGCACCCAGAGTACCTCAGGAGCAAAGAAGACCTGGTGCACCTCCAGGCAGAGTATTTCAGCTGGAGTCTTCCAGAAAGGGGCAGGAAACACCTGAAGATGAGGATACAGGAAGGGAGACTAGTTAGCAAAGGACTAGCAGGAGGGCCTTGAAAGGTACTATTTACCTTAATGGCCAGTTAGTATCTGTTCTATTTGATAGTGGAGCTTCATTGTCTGTAATATCTAATAGCTTGGTTAAGGCCATGAATCTAGAAGTAAAATATATGACCAATATGTACTTGGTAAGAACAGCTGGCAATGAAGTTTTATTTGCCTATTACATGGTTGAAAACTGTGAGATCCAGATAGACAAGTTGAATCTGAGAACAAATCTCATAGTGCTAGAGACACATGACTATGATGTGATCTTAGGCATGAACTGGTTAGGGGAGAATAAAGTAATTATTGATTGTCAGGCTAAACAATTAATAATGCCTGGTGGGATACCATATGACTTAGATAAGTCCCTAGAGTTAGCTATGGACTATCACTTGGAAGTGCTGGAGCTGGTAACTCCAGAAAGTGAGCAGGAGTGCCTGGAACTTAATGACCAGGAAGCATCAGATGAACTTAGGAAGATACCTATAGTTCAGGACTTCCCAGGAGTCTTTCCTATAGACCTACCTGGTTTACCACCCCTGAGGGAGGTGGAGTTTGAAATAAAGCTGGTACCAGGAGCAGCACCAGTATTCACTGCTCCATATAGAATGGCATTACCTGAGATGGTAGAACTCAGGAAACAATTAGATGAACTACTTGAGAAAGGGTTCATTAGACCCAGTGTGTCTCCTTGGGGAGCACCTGTGTTGTTTGTGAAAAAGAAGGATGGAACCCTTAGACTCTGTATTGACTACAGAAAACTAAATGCATTAACCATAAAGAACAAGTATCCTCTCCCAAGGATAGAAGATTTGTTTGATCAGTTGAAGGGAGCAAAAGTGTTCTCCAAAATAGATTTGAGATATGGATATTTCCAGTTAAGGGTAAGGGAGGAGGACATACCTAAGACTGCTTTCAGGACTAGGTATGGACATTTTGAATATACAGTAATGCCATTTGGGCTTACTAATGCACCTGCATTCTTTATGGATTTAATGCAAAGGGTGTTCAGAGCACACCTAGACCACTTTGTGGTGGTGTTTATTGATGATATTTTGGTGTACTCAAAAGATGAGGAAACTCATAAGGAACACCTTAAAGTAGTGCTTGGCTTGCTCCAAGAACATAAGCTTTATGGAAAGCTGAGTAAATGCAAATTCTGGACTCAAGAAATTGGGTTTTTGGGTCATATAATAAATGATCAAGGGTTGGCTGTGGATCCTGAAAAGGTAAGGTCAATCCTGGATTGGAAGCAGCCCCAGAGTGTGAGGGAAGTCAGGAGCTTCCTGGGGTTGGCTGGCTATTACAGAAGGTTTGTACCAAAATTTTCTGTTCTAGCAGCACCTATGACTCAATTAACCAGAAAGAACCAGAAGTTTGTCTGGGAAACAAAATGTGAAGAAAGCTTTCAAGAGCTAAAGAGGAGACTGACTACAGCTCCTATACTAGTCCTGCCAGACCCTGAAAAGGAATATGAGGTGTATACTGATGCATCTCATGTAGGACTAGGATGTGTCCTGATGCAGGAGAAGCAGGCCATTGCTTTTGGGTCTAGACAATTGAGACCACATGAAAAGAAGTATCCAGTACATGACCTGGAATTGGCAGCAGTGGTCTTTGCTCTTAAGCAATGGAGACACTATCTTCTTGGTAATAGATTCCAAGTGTTTACAGACCACAAAAGTCTCAAGTACCTTTTTACTCAGAAGGACTTAAATATGAGACAAAGAAGGTGGTTGGAATATTTGAAGGATTTTGACTGTGTAATTGAATACACAGCTGGGAAAGCCAATGTAGTGGCAGATGCTTTGAGTAGAAGCTACACTGGAGTACTCAAAGGTGGTGAAGTTGAACATAAGGCCGAGAGCCTGAGTATTACTTACCTGGCAAGCCAATGGCTAGCTAAGGAAGGTGAGCAACTGAATGTACTCACCATTACACCAGAGTGGAAGGAGCTTATCAAGAAAGCTCAAGCTGGTGATGAAGAAATGGAACTGATTTCTGGTCAGAAAAAGGGAGAACTATTCCAAGGTTTTTCCTTTAAACAAGGGGTGCTACACTTCTAGAATAGGTTGTATGTGCCTGAAAAGGACAACTTGAGAGTTCAAATTTTGGAGGAAGCTTACTCTAGTAAGCTGAGCATGCACCCAGGGGCCACAAAGATGTACCACACTCTCAGAGTGTATTTTTGGTGGCCATATATGAAGAAGAACATTAGCACACACGTGGCTAGTTGTGAAATATGTCAACAAGTGAAGGTGGAACACCAGAAACCAGGAGGGAAGCTACAAAGCTTGCCCATACCTGAGAGGAAATGGGGATCCATATCAATGGAATTTGTAGTGGGTATGCCACTGACAAGGAGGAAGCACAATGCCATATGGGTCATTGTAGATAGATTGACCAAGGTAGCTCATTTCCTTCCCATGAATCTTATTGATTCTTTGGATAAACTGGCATAACTCTATATAAGAGAGATAGTAAGATTGCATGGAATACCTGATGACATAGTATCAGATAGGGATCCTAGGTTTGTTTCTAGGTTTTGGAAATCCCTACATCAGGCATTGGGCACTAAGCTCAAGTTTAGTTCTGCTTACCATCCACAGACTGATGGACAGACAGAAAGAACCATACAGACTCTGGAAGATATGTTGAGGTGTTGTGTAATTGACTTCCAGGGTGAATGGGATGTACATCTCCCATTAATAGAGTTTTCCTACAATAATGGCTATCATTCAGTGATAGGAATGGCTCCTTATGAAGCCTTATATGGAAGGAGATGTATTACTCCTCATTGCTGGCACCAGCCAGAAGACAAATTGGAGTTGGGGCCTGACATTATTAAGGAAACTACTGAGAAGATAAAATTGATCCAAGCCAGGATCAAGACTGCAAATGATAGGCAGCAAGCCTATGCCAACCTGAAAAGGAGAAGAGACCTGGAATTCCAGGAAGGAGACTGGGTGTGGCTCAAAGTTTCTCCTATGAAAGGAGTAATTAGATTTTGGAAAAAGGGGAAACTAGCACCTAGATATGTTGGGCCATATCAGATACTGGCCAAAGTTGGGAATGTGGCTTATCAGTTGGATTTGCCACCAGAACTTGGTAACATACATAATGTGTTTCATGTGAGCTTACTCAAGAAGTATGTTCCAAGCTTCAAACAGATAGAGACACCTACTACTGTAACTGTGGCACCAAACCTTACTTATGAAGAAGTGCCAATTCAGTTCCTGGCCAGAGATACTAGGAAGTTGAGAAGTAGGTGGATTTCTATGATTAAGGTACAGTGGAGTAATCACACTCCTGAAGAGGCAACCTGGGAAGTAGAACAGGAAATTGCCAACAAGTACCCTCAACTGTACCCTAGATTAGTGAAGAATTTGGAGGACCAAATTCTTTAAGGAGGGAGGAATTGTTAGGACCATCCTTCTGAGCTTGGCTAAGGCCAAGAAAAATAAGAAACATACAATTAAAATATAAAAGGGACTCAGTTGAGCAAGGTAGTAGTGATGTGAATGCAAAACTACAAAACTATGTGCCTTAAGTGCACTTAAATGGAAGACTATGTTGAGTTTGGCAGGAAACAAAGTTGGAAGACTACAATGCACACTTAAACTAGTGGTGCTATTGAAACTACAATTTTAGAGTGGGAATTTTCGGCCATGCAAGTTTATATGGTGACTAGTGCAATACTAGGCCAAATTTTAGTGGATTTTAATGATGGCTAGTCAAATCATGTTCCCCACTAAGGTATTAAGCATCATTACCTTAGTTTGCCTAACTAGTACTTGTACAAGTACTTGGCCGGTTACTACATGGGTTTAATGGACATATTGGACACTTTTGATTGTGTGCTTGGCAATGTGAGCCATGAAGTGATGATTAAGTGCCGAAGTGTGCATGTGTTTTAGTGATGAAAGTGTAGACCATGAGGTCTTGAGGGCTCAATTGAGCCATGCAAAAATGGTGAGGCCGAGAGCTAGCGTTAGTGCCATTTTTATTACATGTGGCTTAAGGCCGGACATGCATGCTTCCACTTAACTCACTTTGCCTTCATTTCGGGTTTATTTCTCCTTGGCCGAGAGCTTGCTTTGCTTGTGTTCTTGGAGTGTTCTTACCATCAAAATTGGTCTTGGATTAAGGCATTAAGGGAGGCAATTGAAGCTTGAGAGGAAGGAAGCAAGCTTGAAGTCCTTGGTTTCGGCACTAAGCAACTCAAGATTGAGCTTTGTTTTGAAGAATCAATGGAGGCCGAGACATTTCAAGCTTGGGTTTGAGGTAATCCTTTGTGTTTTTCCTTGAATACATGGTATTAGTTCCATGAACAAGGAGTATTAATGCTTAATTGGTGTTGTGTTAGGCCAATGGTTTGAAGGAGCATTTCGGTTGAATGTTGAGCTTTGACCGAGAGTAACACAAGCTTGAATTGAGGTAGGGTTCACTAAACTACTTGATTGCTTGGTAGTATACCATGATTCAAGTGTTTAAAGTAGCTAAGTGATGGTTAAATTTGCTAAATGACCTTAGTTACTTGATGGGCTATTGAGATTGATTCGGTTATGGTTGTTAATTAGCTAATTGACTATGGACATGTGCTAGAAATCCTAGTGAATGTGGCCATTTTGCTAGGCATTTCGGAGCTCTAGTGGAAGTGGAGTTTATGGTGAAGTTTTGTGTGCAAAAGTGCACAATGGCACATGTTATGGTACTTGGCCGAATGGTCATTGTGGTGTGTGTGTGTGTTCATTGTGTGCTTGAGTGATTCTTTGTGCTTGCTAACCATTTACTTGTTATTGTGGCTTATATGTCTCGGGTTTGTTAGCATGTATATATATATGTTGTGTTTTTGTTGTCTTTGTGTCTTATTTTGCAGGTTATTATGAGCAAATGGAGGTTAAGCCTTGAGTTGTATACTCGGCTTAACTAAATAAACTCTGTTATGAGTTGGTATAATGGTGAACTCTACTGAGTATTTATACTCATTGCCCATACATTTGTTTTTCAGGAAAGGATATTCGGCCTGAGTTGTAATTGCTTGAGTTTGCTAGTGTGTTGTGCTAGTTTTGCTTGTATATCAAGGTATGTGCCAATGTGTGCTTGGCTTGGTTATTTATGTGCATTACAAGTCTTATTTTTGAAGTTGGCCGAGACTTATGTGTTAAGTTGTGCAGGCTTGTAGAGTGGGACTTGTCTAGGTGGGCAGCTATGGATATGTGGACACTTGCTCTGATCATAGTTTTCACTTTTATGACCATGAACATGGCCATAGGTTTGGTTCTGCAGTGTGTCTTGTTGTATGGCATACTTAAGGTTTTGTTTGAGCACTAGGTGCTTTGGGTTGTAACATAACTTGGTATTGAAGACTTTGGAATCATGGCATGTAGCCATGTATGTGTACTAGGTAGACTACTTTTGTTGTACATGTTTATGTAGTCTCGGTTGCCTAGTTATTTTGTGGTACATGGAGTACCTTGGTAGGCCAAGTTATGTTTGCACTTTTGGAATGGTTTTGGACTTGTATATGATGAATGCTTATGGGCTTATGTATGTTCTGGCATGAATGAGATGTATGTTCATCTTGTGAACCTCCTTTGTTCTTTTATGGCCGAGAAGTACATGTGCATTCAAACATGAGTTTTCAAACTAAATGACTACCTTGGGCTTCTTGGCTGCCATTCTAAGTAGCACACTTGATTGCACACAACTTTGACACTTGAATTTCATTAAGTGTTTGCCTTGCTTGTCATGCAAGTAATCTATTAAAGCCTTGCTTGTTCTGTAAGTTAATGGTATTGGGCCTTACTTCTGCTGCAAGTAACTATTTGGGTTTTATTCATAAGCCTCCTGGTCCACCTCCCAGGCTAACACCTTAAGAAAATAAGACATAAGGTTAAGAAACATTAGTTGGCCGAATTGAAAAGTTGGCAAATAAACCTTAGTTGGGTGTTTATGTTACAGAGTGTTTGGGCCAGGGCCTGTGTGAGGTGTGACACATCGCGAGTGCTACAAAAATTTTCCAATAAGTGGATAACTGCGACAACACGTCTCCACAGTTTTGTTGGCCAAAAATTTCCAATTTTGCTCAAGGGTTCAAGGGGAGGCCCGAGAGGATGCTTAGGGTACCTAAGGGTTAAAGTATTCCGTGGGTACTCCAAGACTTCCAAAACTCCTCCAAGACCTAGGAATTTTTATCAGTTTTATGGTCACTTTTACGATAAACAAGAAAACTAGTAGGTAAAGGACCACAATAAAGTATCACTAAGTTGGGTGAAAGGTTTAGTTCCATCGGTGACCCAGCCATGCCATCAAGCATGAGGTTCTAATGTGGAAGTTTAGTGCACCTAATGGGTCTTTAAGGCCTAGTCAGCTTTAGTCCTGCCATAGTGCCCCTGTACAATATAAGGGAGTTTCAACTATTGATTTTTCATTGGTTAGGCTAGTAAGCAATGCTTGCTAATAGGCGAGGCTTTGCCTTGTAGTTCAAGGACTAGGTGAAGACAAGTCCCAAGGGACTAAAACCTATACACATAAATTTAGCCTCAAGTTGTATGAGCTCATGGTAGATTACATATATTCATATATGTTGTCCATACTATTTTTCTTACAAGTGAAGACCCCTTACTAAGAATTCTTGAATTCTCACTCCCTAGTTTATGCTATGGAAATTCTGATGTTGTTTGGCCTGATAACCACTGACAGTTGTCGTGGTAGTCTATTGTTGTAGCTACTATGCTCTGAGAATCGTTATGATTCTAGTTTTCATGGTTAGTTGTTGGTTAAGTAACAATGCTAACTATAGTATTTTCTTGGCCGTAGAGCCTAGTAGCATGTGAACAAGATTTTGTGACTCACCATTGGGACTCATTTCTAAGGTGGAGTTAGTTGAGGGGATCTCAATAGAGGCTTGTATATATCATTTGCCTAGTCACCTCCCTTGTCTATGTTTGAGTTTTAGACTTTAGGGTTGCTTTTGGGTGAGAAGCCTAGGTCTACTTCTTGTTCCCTCACATGGTTATTATGTGTAGTGATGATAACACAAATATTGATTTTGTATGCTTTGACTTTTTGTATTTGGATTTCAATGAAAAGTGCCTTGGGCCAAGTGATGTTTTATGGTTTGCTTTTACATAGGTCAAAGCTAAAAGGGCATGCATCTTGCATATTCTAGGTTAATCAACTACTACCACAAAGTTTGAATTTGCACACATATATAACTAGCCAATTACAACCACCGTGAGACCTATACTCATAAGCTTCCTTGGTAGGGCCAAAGGCTACTAATGCCCGTTGGCATCTTCGCTGTATGACATGGTGAGCCTGGGAGGGACTTCCGGTGAGGGGGGAGCGTCTGAAGAAGAGACTTCCAGGGAGAGATTGCCTGAAACACTCAAAGAACAAGTGTTAGGAGGTCCCCGGAGTGTTTTTCCGGGGGAAGAGCCTCCGACACCCAAGTTAGTATTTGGCGAAGTGAAGAAGAAGAAAAATCCCCCTTTTGCCTGAAAGTTTCCCGAATATTTATAGGAGGGTGTTTAGGGGAAGTCCGTTTAGTACAGCCTGCTCAGATTGTGACACGTGTTTAGTTGAATGTGGTCCATACCTTCGGGAATGGGGACCTCCAGCTGGCCATAGGCCGTTTGGGCAGAGGTCAGGGTCGTAGGAGGTCTGCGTGTCAGGATGTGTATGAAGGCGGTGTGTCAGAAAGTGTGCGAGGGTGGTGTGTCAGAACGTGTGTGAGGGCGGCGTGTCAGAGGCTCCTTAACCTTTTTTGTCGTATTCTCAAGATCACTTCGGTGGAAGAGATCTCTTCAGGATATGAAGGCCTTTCGCCGAGGTTGCTTCAGTTATCCGTGAGTCCCCTCGGTGTGGATGATCCCCTTCGGGGGTGTTTTCCCCTGCGGACGATGGTGAATCTACCTGCTCTAAAGCTGGTCAAGTCATCTTACCGAGGGTGGTAGTAGACATACTTCCGAGGTTAGTGTTGCCGTTACCCAAGGGTGGTGGCGGGTCACTGAGGTCGGGGGATCAGGGTGCCGAACCTCGTTACTCCCGAGGTTGGTGCTCACATTCCTTGCGGGTGACACTTACCTTCATCGAGGGCAGCGCCTCGCCAGAGCTTGGGGGCTTGAAGGGCAATAGCGCGTTGGCCATCAGCTACCATGTAAGTCTTTGGTATCAGAGCTCAATTCACATATATTGAAGGCTAAAACTGAGATCTAGTTTAAAGTCCATGTGCTAGGATAGTTAATATTGACCAACATCTGGGATTTGTCATTTGGCTTTGGTTGCAAGTTGCTATGAATGTGGCAAGCCTGGATGAGATATCCAAAGTGATTCAAGGGATGACATAGGCTTTGATGCAAGTGGCATAGGTTATCACTCCCATCATGAAGGAGTTTTTCCAATATGAAGAGGACAGAGAAGCTTTTCGGGAAGAGAATGACCAAGGGAATAAACCATCCCAAGGTCAGGAGAGGCATGTTGTGCATTGGCAAGTGCCTAGGGCTCATGAGAAAAGAGAACATGTTTATGACCGCAAGGAGGAGTTGGAGGTTATGGAGGCTCCAAAGTGGGGACGAAAGTTGACCCACCAAATTTTGATGGGTTAGGCGATCTTGATTGGGTGAACTATTGGCTATCTAGGATGAATCAATTTTCACATGTGGAGGCTATAAATCAAAACAAATAATGGCCTCAGTACTTTTCTTTTTAGAGGGAGGGCTAGTCTATGGTGGGATAACGTGATCAAGGTGTTGAAGGACCATAATGCTACTTGACCAGAGCATAAGAAAAAGGTGCTCAAGTGGTTAGACTTTGAGATGAAGTTTCAACAAGAATATATCAGTAAAACTGAACAGGACTAGAAAATGATCCAATTTGAGAACCTTATTCAAGGAAAGATGTCTGTGAGGGAGTATGAGCAGCACTACAATTTGCTCATTCAGTATGCTCTATATATGGTCAGTAATGATGAGTTGAAGGTGAAGAAGTTCTTCCAAGGCCTTAAGCCCAACCATCAAAGGCATATGGTGATGGTGGATATCTGAAGGCATACGATGATGGGGCTATCGTTAAGTGGTCTAGAAGGTATTGGCCCCAGAAATAGACAATGAAAACTCAAGGACGCCAAGCAAGAAGGTGGACATTAGACCATCCAACTTAGGTAAAAATGCCGAGAAATTTCTAATGGTAGGAAAGATGGTCGAGAGTTGCACCCTAAGTTTAGACGATTCCATATGGCATGAAGCCATGCACTTTGGGAACTAACATCTGCAAAAATTGTGGCAGAAGTACTTATTGGGCGAGGGAATGCCGACAAGTTTGACCCTTGCCGAGTTAGCCTAGGAATGCACCCTTAACACCTCTTGCCATAGGAAATCAACCTGGTCATAACAACAGTTGAGTAGAGGGTCTTTGCCTTTGCTAGACAAGTGACCAAATAGCCATCCACCATTCGAGGTAACTTTACTTTCTAGAATGGTAATGTTAGGGTACTTTTTGACATTGGAGCTTCTCTTTCTGTGTTATCGTTTGCCATGGTAGATAGACTTAAACTGTAGCAAGAAATCTCTGATTAGTTGAAGCTCATCAAGACTGTAGAGAGGAGTTTTATTGTGACCAATGAGTTAGTTACTAGGTATCCCTTGTAGTTAGGCAACCATGATTTCTCTTGTGAGGTATGGGTTATAGACTTGAGGTCTTACAACCTAGTGTTGGAAATAGATTGGCTAAGCAAGCACAAGGTGCAAATTGACTATACTAGTCACTCAATCGACATTACTGATGCTCAGGGAGCTAGAAAGACTTCATAGGAGAGTTGGCATCTAGTGCTAAGAGTTTGCACCTAAGGCTTATGGATTCCATCCCTATACTCAATGGGAAGAATGTTTTTCTTTGAATGGGGTGGCCATATAGGAAGAACTTAGGGAGGTTCTTATAGCCAATCAGTTTCCCAAAGTGTTTTTAGTGGAGTTACCTAGGTTACCATCCAAGAGGGACACTGAGTTTTCTATCTATTCTCAGCCTAGAGCAGAACTTATTACGATACCACCTTATTCAATGTCGGCTCCTAAGATGGATGAATTAAAGAAGCAATTGGAAGAACTTCTAGAGAAAGGATTTATAAGGCCTAGTGTATCACCGTGGGGAGCCCCAGTATTACCACCTCACAAAATGGGAGAATTACAAGTGTGTTATAATGATAACGGCTAAAAACTATTATATTATGTAATTCTCAACATAGTGATTGAAGGGTGGGGGGTTAAAGGCGTGATCAACACCTCCTTAAAAGTGTTCCAAGTCGGTAACTTGGTCCCCAAGAAAAGCCTTAAGGATTGCTTGTTTGTCAAGCAACCTATGGACTTTTTTGTAAGGTTTTGGAAATTCGGGTACTCAATTGCAAAACTCTCAAGAAAGAGACTTGGAGAGCTATGGGAAGGATATAAATGGTATGAAAGTGCTATTGGACGACCAAATTGGTCATGGAAGACAAGTTTGGACAAAGGAAACACTAAAGGCAATAAAGACCTAAATGTCCTAGTGTAAACCTTAAGGTGTTCAAGCTTTTGACTTAAGTCTAATGATGGAATTGTGGGGTTATCCCACCATGGGGGAGGCAGCCAAGACTTGATAATTAGTCAAAAATGTTGGACACATGTGTACCAATGAGTTTAATACAAAAAAACCATAATTAGTGAGAAAGAAAATGACATAAAGCAAGGTTAAGCTTGTTAAGTGTGTTTTGTGCCCTTAAGCTCATTTAAGGCCATTTAAGTGGCCAAATCACTTATCCCTCTCTCATTTTCATCCTTCCCCAGCCCAAGAACACAGCCATACTTCCTCCATATCCACCATACCTTTAAACTTGCAATTGATTGAAATTGAAGGCAAAATGAAGTAATTGGAAGCAGACTAGAGCTATTTCTTGGATACTTCAAGGATCAAGCCTGATTTTCAGCCTACCCACTTTGGTAAGGGTTCTCTTACTCTCATGGGTTTTTTTTTTTATTTTCAAACATCCATGGAGCTATGGCTAAGCTTGGAAGAGAGCCATGAGCTTGATGAACCAAACTTATTGAGGGGAGTGCACTTATTGAAGGTTTTGTGACCTATTGTCAAGTGCACAAAGATGGCAGTAAAATGAGGGTTTCTAGAGCCCAAAGTTAGTACTAACTACTATTAAAATCCTCCTAAGACCAAGAATTAGCTTGAGGAGGGCTGCCATAGTGATTTGGTTATGTTTATTATGTGTTTTATGGACTAACCTATGGTATATGTTGCTGCCACATTTCATGTGTTTGTTGTTTGTGTTTGGCTGCTGCATTTGGTTGCTATATCTTGTATATATGCATTGTGGTTTTTTTTGTTTTAGTGTATTTGGATGCAGGTTTTAATGAGGATCACATTACCTTAAGAAACTAAGTGTTACCCTTACTAAGTTTCTCAATGAAATTTACTCCCCTCAATTCTGTCATTTCAGGTCCAGCTGAAAGATCACCTTCAAACTAACCTTTATGGTTTGAGTTTTAATCTAAAATTTCAGGTACATGAACTTCGATATGTCTATTTATGATCTCGAAATTTTGGTGATTTTAGGAGCACATTTGGTATTTTGAATGGTGGTACTTATTGTGTTGTGCGGCAGCTGTCCAACATCCTGTTTTTGGAGTCCATTGTATCTCAGGGCCTCCTGTAACCTAGGGTGTGATTTAGCTAAGTTAAGACCATATTGTAGTGCATGTATGCATGTACATGCAGTGTATGTAAAATGAGACAAGTATGTAAACATTTGAGTAATGTTTTGGCTATGTAAGTGCGTGGTGGAAAGCTGCCTAAGTGTGAATGATGGGCTGCTTACTTGTAAATTCTCTTTTGACCACATAAAGTTATTAAAAGAAAGGGAATGTAATTCATATGTGTAATGGAAATATATGAGATAGCCTTGGAGGGCTTTCCCCTTGTCAATGAAGTGTTTGCATGGTTTGGAAAAATTGTATAGGCAAAATGGTCCAAAAGTTGACAGAATTTTGACTATGGACATAAAGTTTAATATCTCCCTGTGTAGAATGCATCTTGGTATGGAATTTTGACCACACTAGAGGACATCTAGAGGGTTAACTGGGATTCAGAATTTCTGGATTTAGAGCACTGTAGCCAAAGATATGACGTTGCAAAATTGGCTGAGTTACTGTTCATTTGGTCAAAATTTTGTAGCCAACTTCAAAAATCCATGACTTCGTCCATAGGTGGGCTATTGATGTAAAACAAAATTCCTTGGTTTTCTCTAAGTCTCTACTTGATAATGGAGAAAATAAAACAGGGGGCTATGTGGCTAGAATGATATAGTTTATTAGTGGAAGTTACAAGTGCAGTAGTTGGCCACTAGAACTTAACAAGATTGCCTAATGTGTGGAAGCCAAAACTAAGACTTGTGCTAGTGTTTTCCTTCTTTGCTGCCATGGTGTGCATGAAATGTGAATATGTGTGTGATGGTTGGACCAATATGCATGTATTTACATAGTGCCCAAGAGGGCCACTTGGGTATGCACACTAAGGGTAGTGTTCTGATGGCCTACAGAACATTACCAATCCTGGGAGTCTAAATGCACAGTTTTGGCACCATAATTTGACTACCCCAGAGTTGGTAACACCCAGTGTTGTTTGTGAATAAGAATGATGGAACTTTGAGACTATCCATCGACTACAGGAAGTTGAATGCAATAATAGTCAAGAACAAGTATCTGTTTCCTAGAATTGATGACCTATTTGATAGGCTCAAGGAAGAAAAGGTGTTTTCTAGGATTGACCTCCAGTTTGGATACTTTTAGATTAGAGTAAAGGAGGAAGATATCTCGAAGACTGCCTTCAAAACAAGATATGGGCACTACGAGTATACAGTTATGCCATTTGGTCAAACCAACGCCCCAACAATGTTTATGGATGCCATGAATAAGATCTTTAGACCATTTTTGGACCAGTTTATGGAATTCTTCACTGATGACATGTTGGTATACCAGTAGTCTACACAGGAGCACGAAGAGCACCTTAGAATGGTTTTCCAAGTCCTAAGGGATAATCATTATTATGCAAAGCTATCTAAGTGTGAGCTTTTGTTACCACCTCACAAAAATGGGAGAATTTCATAATGGCTAAAAATCATTATATTGTGTAATTCTCGCCATAGTGATTGAAGTGTGGGGGGTAAAAGACATGATCAACACCTCCTTAAAAGTGTTCCAACTTGCTAACTTGGCCCCCAAGAAAAGCCTTAAGCATTCCTTTTTTTCAAGCAACCTATGGACTTTTTTGTAAGGTTTTGGAAATTCGGGTACTTAATTGCAAAACTCTCAAGAAATAGACTAGGAGAGTTATAGGAAGGACATGAATGGTATGAAAGTGCTATTGGAGGACCAAATTGTTCATGGAAGACAAATTTGGACAAAGGAAACATTAAAGGCATTAAGGACCTAAATGTCATAGTGTAAACCTTGAGGTGTTCAAGCTTTTGACTTAAGTCAAAGGGTAGAATTGTGGGGTTATCCCATCATGGGGGAGGCAACAAAAACTTGATAAATAGTCAAAAATGTTGGGCACATGTGTACCAATGAGTGTAAGACAAAGAAACTAATGCCCGTTGGCATCTTCGCTGTATGACATGGTAAGCCTAGAAGAGATGTCTAGTGAAGAGGGCATTTGAAGAAGAGACTTCCGAGGAAAGATTGCCTGAAACACTCAAAGAGCAAGGTTTAGGAGGTCCCCAGAGCGTCTTTCCGGGGAAGGAGCCTCCGATGCCCAAGTCAGTATTTAGCGAGATGAAGAGTGATATGTAGAGAATAGAGAATATGTTTCTCTTGAGAGTCCAGTCTTCGCTCTCTCATTATAAGGTAATTTATCAAGTATTTATAGGAGGGTGTAAGGAGAAGTCCGTTTGACATAGCCCGCTTAGATCATGACACGTGTTCAGTCGGATGTAGTCCGTACCTTCGGGAATGGGGACCTCTAGCTGGCCATAGGCCGTCTTGGCCAGAAGTCAGGGCCGCAATAGGTCAGCATGTCAGGGCGTGTACAAGGCCAGCATGTCAGGACGTGTGCGAGGGCAGCGTGTCAGAGGTTCTTTAACAATTTTTGTCATACCCTCGAGATCCCTTCAATGAAAGAGACTTCCTCAGAATAAGAGGGCTTCTTGCCGAGGTTGCTCCAGTTATTCGCAAGTCCCCTCGGCACGGATGATCCCTTTCGCAAGTGTTTTCCCTACCGAAGATGGTGAGTCTCCCTCTCCTGAAGCTAATCAGGTCATCTTACCAAGGGTGGTAGCACACCATATTCCCGAGGTCAGTACTGTCATTCCCCGAGGGTGATGATGGACCACCGAGGTCGAGGGGTCAGGGTGTCAGACCCTATTTTCTCGAGGTTGGTGCTTTATTCTTCGGAGGTGACGCCTACCTTTACCAAGGGTGGCGATTTTCCCGAGCTTGTGGGTTTGAAGGGCAATAGCACTTTGGTTATCACATGCCCCCCCTCCGAAAGTCAAAGTGGAGACTTCGGGCAGTAGAATCTTTGGGGGCACCTTGTGGGACTCATTGTAGAAAACTGTGTAGGAGACACTTCGCTTCCCAAAGGTGTGCCTTCCCAGCCGAGGTAGCCTGTGGGTGTCACTCCTTGGCCCCTGGTTGGTCCCTTGGTGTTTTCGAGGTGTGCACTCCCCTTCTTTACTTTTTCTGCTGCAGGTCAGTGGACTGTCACGTCTCGTAATCAAGCGCGTCACTTCGGATATGTGTGCCTAGGTTTTCATGCTGTCAGAAGGCATGCCCTCATTTCTTACGTTGGACAACATGTGGCATGTGGTGATTGGTGGACAGTTGCATCGGTTACACCAGCCGCATCCTTTCGCCTTCGAGGGGTAATTATGGCGACGATTCGCCTTCGCGGGGTAGTTATGGCGACGATTCGGCTACCCCCTTTCGGTCTATATAAACCTTCCTTCCCCTCATAGCTCTCATTTGCTTTCCTTTGCTTCTGTCCTGCTCCCGTTTGCTCTCAAGCTCTTCTTTCTCCTCTACGGTGGTGCAAGCGGCGGAGCGATTTCCGGCAAGCTTTTACGATGGCGTCCACTAACCCCGACTTCGGCAAAAGTTTCAGTGCGTTTCCCTTCCAGAGGTCCCTCGGTTTCTTCCGTTTCCATTTTTTCTAGCGTCCGAAGTTGTTTTCTTTTTCCTGAAGTCTTTTGACATTCTTTCCTGAAGTCGTTTCTTTTTACCGAACATGTCTTCTCCTGTTCCAATCATGTCCGTCCAAACTACTCCCGAGAGCTGGCTTCCTCTCATGTCTCATCCGTGTTGTACCACTTCAGAGAAGTTAACGAAGTGGATAACTAAATTTTTTCTTCCTTCTTATGCTGTTATCAGGCTACCCCGTCCTGGCCTATTCAGCTTCATGAATAGATCGGATGAGGTTACTATTTTTTGAGCCCAACTTAAGGCCGGACTTCAGTTTCCTCCGCCGAAGATGATTTGTGACTTTTGCCAATTCCATGGCATAGCCGTGAATCAGCTTCCTCCCAACTCCTATTCTTACTTCAATGCTTTTCTCTGCATGTGTGGGGTTTTCAAGATAGAACCCCACTTCATCATCTTCATGCAGTATTACAAGCTCTATCCGGTCCCAAAGGGTGGCTTCTATTTCATGCTACCTCGGGGATCTGGGAGCAAAAAATACATGTTCACCTTCGACACCAAGGACAGTTGGCGAGGGTGGCAAAGGAAGTTCTTCTTCCTGACGGTGGCAGAGGCGTGGTCGCACGTGCCGACTAGGTGGGCCTGGGGGACGCTGGAGACAGATGTTGTTGATCCCAAGAAGTTGCTAACTCCCGAGTTAGCAGCGAGGTTTGAGGATTTTGACAGCCGTATCCGAGCTGTCGCCGATTGGGATGCCGAGGTCCCACCATGCTCCTTGTATCCTTTCCCCATCAGGTGGGATCTCATGACCGAAGAGGTTCTTCGGGAGTTAGGGGTGATCAAGGAGCACAAAACCGACCTCGGCATGCCAGCGCCTCCCATCGATGGAAAGAAGTCGTGGCTGGTGATGCTCATTCGGAAGGAGCTCACTTACGAAGCCCTCGTCGAGAGTAAGTTGCTTTCCAAATTTTGCTATAAGTACCCCTTTGGACTTACACTGATATTTTCTTCCTTTTTCAGAGATGGCCGACTAGTCAGCTACCTTCTACAAGTCCTTCTTTCTTGGTCAGGCCGAGAAGAGGGAACAGAAGAAGAAGGCAGCCCCGAAGAGGCGGAAGGCATCTGGAGGGGGGCCATCCTCGGCCATGAAAGTGAAGAAGGACCCTCTTCCCCCCCTCCGAAAGATGTTGAAGGGGTCGGGGACCATCCTTCTGTCCACGCCGACCTACCATTGGAGCTGGCCGTCAGCTCCACTCCTCGGAGTCCTGTCACTTCGGCGGATATCCTGGGCACTTCTACCGAAGAGCTCGAGGAGCGAAGACGAAGAAAGGGCAAACACATCCCTGTCGAAGTGGAGGAAGTCCACGACTCTGATGATGACATTGCCGAGGTTCTACCAAGTTTGCCCCTTAGCGATTTTTTTATAAATTTAGACATCTTTAGCATCTTTGACATTCTAGACATATGGCTAAGGGACAACGTACTGATGGAACTCCGGCGTGATTTTGCAAAGGAACTGGCACCCTCAGCGTGGATGGTGGAGCACGGCCGAAAGCGCGCCCTTTGGGACTCCTATATCCCGAAGGATAAGGTTCCAAGAGAGCCTTTCTGGTTTTTCACGGAGGACTTGAACTTGTTCTCCGAGGACAGCCAGCAAATGGCTACCCAAATGATGAGGGGTGTGCTCACCCAAGTTACCTTCAAATCTCTGGCGGAAGAGTGCCCGAACGAGGAGATCCTTGCTGCGAGGATGTCTGAACACGCTGCCCAGGTATCCCTCAAACACTCTGTCCTTTCTCCAAATTTTTTCCAAGTGTTTGCTTTGCTTTGCAAAATTTCACCAAGTGTTCTTCTTTTTGCAGCTCCTGGCTTATAGTGGATACTTTAGAGCTTGGGCAGTAAAACAATCTTCGGTCCGATCTTAGGTCGAAGAGTGCCTGGAGAAGGGTAAGGTATTTTGTGCCAACTCAGTCGTTAAGTACGCCGAGCTGAACAAAATAGCCAAGGAGGAGGTTGCCAGACTTCGGGAGGAGTTCTTGAAGAGTCAGGAGGAGCTCTCTCAAGAATTCTCCTAGAATGTATTTGACCTCGGCGCAAAGGTCGTTGAGCTTACTTCAGCAAATGAGGCCTTCCAAAAGGAGAAGGAGGAGGACTCTGCTCTTCTGACGAAGACTCTTGCGGACAATGCTGATCTTCAAGCTGAGGTCGCTAAAGAAGGAAGCGAAGAAGAAGACGAAGACGCAGAAGCTGGAGAAGGAGGTCTCTGAGTTGAGGAATGAGCTGGACAACTTGTTTGTCCAAAAAGACAAGGCTGATCAAGCAACCAAGGTTGCGTTCCAGGATGGCTTTTGTCTGGTTTGGCATCAAGTCTTAGTGAAGTACCCCAACCTCGACCTCTCTTTTCTAGCTGCCTTGGACATTCCCGAGGGGCCTCGCTGGTACTGGTAAAAAATAGAACATCTCAACCTTCCTTTTGCTCTTCCTTCGGTGCTAAAGGCTGCGATAAAGAAGGTTGGCGATGGATCAGTTCACGACGACGAGGCCCCTTAGGCGTCCAGGACTTCTCTTTTTCCTTTTTTCTTTGTAATTCTCTCCTTGTAAGCTCCTTCTTTTTGTACTGAGGTATAAATTAATAAAACTCCTTTTTTCCTCCAAAATTTGGCTAAGTCTTAAGACAAATTTCCTCTATACTATCTTTGTACCGAGGGCAGTTCGAACATGTTTGGCCTAAGTCCTTCAAGAAAGTAGCAAGTATCCTTCGCGCTTTTTATTAGGATAAGCGTCTTCAGTGTACATGGGACCAATTTCGGCTAACACCTTTTGACAAAGTTTTGCCTATCTTATCAGTCGTGTTCGGTTTACGGCTTCTTTGGAGAAATTGTGTTACTTTCCTAAGTGGATACTTGCACCTTGCTCGGTTAAATTCCTTAGGTGACACTGTTTTTCATAGAAAATTTTTCTAAGTGTAGAATTCTTTCAAACCATCTGAATGCCATGTATTTTGTAGTTATCCACCTTCGATATCACCGAGCTTATAGACTCCTGGCTGAACTTCATCAAAAACCAAATAAGGTCCTTCCCAATTTGGCCGAAGTACTCCGTGAGACGGTCTTCAGGTCTTAAACTCAGCCTTTCGAAGGACAAGGTCCCTCTTTCTGATTCCTTTTCGCTTGACATGCGAGTTTGCAGAGATAGCTACTCTTTGCTGAAAAGCTTTTCTTCTAAGCTCAGCAACTTCTCTGTGTTTGTCAATGAGATCCAGCTTAGTTCTCAACCCGAGGTCGTTCCCCTCTTCGTCGAACACTTGTACTCTTATTGATGACCACATTACTTCAACAGGAATGATGGCCTCTGTGCCGAGTACTAGTGAGAAAGGTGTCTCACCTGTGGCCATTCGGGGAGTTGTCCGATAACTCTATAGCACACTAGGGAGCTCTCCTGGCCATCTTCCTTTTTCTTCGTTCAATCTATTTTTCAAACCATCCTTTATGGTTTTGTTGGACACCTCTACCTGTTTGTTACTCTAAGGATGAGCTACCGGGGCGAAGTGCATTTTTGTCTTGAGGTCGTTGGTGAATTCCTAGAACCCCTTGTCAACAAACTGGGAACCGTTATCAGCCACTATCACCCTCAGTATGCTGAACCTGCATACGATGTTCTTCCAGATGAATTTCTATATGTCCTTGGCCGAAATGCTTACCAGAGGCTCTGCCTCAATCCATTTAGTGAAGTAATCTACTGCAATTACGCAGAACTTCATTCCTCCAGGTGCAGTTGGGAATGGCCCGATAAGGTCAATACCCCATACTGCGAAGGGACAAGGGTAGTTAGCCGGGGTCACCATTTCCGAGGGTAGCCTCTGGATGTTAGCATGTCTTTGGCAATTGTCACATTTTCTGGACAAATTGCCTTGTGTCCTTTTTTATGGTGGGCCAGAAGTATCCCTAGCGGAGTAGTACTCCTGCCAGGGTGTCAGTTCCTATGTGGAACCACAGGCCCCCTCGTGGACTTCTTTGAGGACTGTCTCTACATCCTCTTCCCTGACACACCTTTGCAGCGGGCTTGCGTACCCTTGTTGGTATAACTCTTCCCCGATCAAGAAATATCGCCCAGAACATCTTCGCACTTTCGCTGCCTCAAGAGGGTCTTCGGGAAGCTTCGAGGTTGTAAGATACTTTTTAATGGGATTTTTCCATCCTCTTTCTGAGGTTGCTATGCTCATTATTGCTATGCTCAGGTGACTTAGTACTTCGGTGGACTTTTTCGACTTGGCCAGAGTATTTGCTTCAGTATTGCCTCGACGAGGCACGTTCTCGATGTGCACTGCGTCGAACTCTTGGATGAGCTTTGATACGAGCTCGTGATACTTTGCCAAAGTTGGGTCCTTTGTGCTATAGTCCCTTACCATCTATCGAACCAGTAGCTGAGAATTGCTGTGGGCCTTTAGGTTTCTCACACTAATTCTTCTGGCAAGGCGCAAACCAGCTATCAGGGCTTCATATTCTGCCATATTGTTGGTGACATTAAACCTGAATTTGATGGCTTTCATAGCTTCCATACCTTTGGGACCACGAAGAATTACTCCAGCTCCTTGATGTTCAGAGTCGGAGGCCCTGTCAACAAATAGAGTCCACTAAGGTTCATTATTCCCGAGGTTGGATTGACTTTCTTCGCCAATGGGTACCTCGGTAATGAAATCTGCCAATGCTTGAGCTTTTATAGCCTTCCTCGGCTCATAGGTGATGACATACTCATCGAGCTCGGTGCACCACTTCGAAAGCCTTCATGAGTGGTTTACCTTCTTCATGATATCTCGAAGGGCCAGGTTACTTCGGACGATAATTGGGTGGCCTTCGAAATAAGCACGTAGCCTTCTGCTTGCAAGTACCAGGGTGTAAATAGCCTTTTGTAGCAAGGGGTACCTGACTTCGGCATCATGCAAGGATTTGCTCACATAATATACTGGCCATTGCTTTGCCCCTTCTTCCATTACTAAGACCGAACTAACTGCCTTTTCAGAAACGGTGAGGTAGAGCATGAGGGGTTCTCCTTCCCGTGGCTGCTGAAGTGTTGCTAGATGAGTTAGGTAAACTTTAAGCTCTTCCCAGGCCTTTTGACAGTCTTTGTTCCAAGGCCGCGCCTCGGTTCTGAGATCATCGCCATTTTTTGCTACCTTAGTGAGGACCTTGAAGAGCGGTCGGCAACAATCCCCTATTTGGTGATAATTCTGCTGAGGGACATGATTTTCTCTATGTGTCTTTGCACATCCTTAGTCATCGTGGGAGTTCGGAATCCCAACAGGGCCTTGACCTTTTCTGGATTAGCGTCGATACCTCTTTTCGACACCATGAATTCGAGGAACTTACCCACATTTACCCCGAACATGCATTTTTCAGGGTTTTGACGGATTCCGAAGGTCCTCAGTTGGGGGAATGTTTCCTCTAAGTCAGTGATATGACTACTAGGTAGTTTGCTCTTAACTATCATATCATCGACGTAGACTTTCATGTTTCTCACAATTTGGGAGTTGAAGACCCTGTTCATCAACCTTTGGTATGTGGCCCCTGCATTCTTAAGTCCGAAGGGCATTCTAATATAGCAGTATGTACCAACTTTGGCGATGAAGGTGGTTTTTTCCTCGTCTTCGGGGTCCATCCTGATTTGATGATACCCACTAAAGGCGTCGAGGAAGCTAAAGAGGCCATACTCCCCGGTTGAGTCTACCAATTGGTCTATTGGTGGTAGAGGATATGAATCTTTGGGGCAAGCATCATTTATGTTTCGGAAGTTAATGCACATTCAGAGTTTATCGCTTCTTTCTTTTGTGGCGATAACCACGTTACTAAGCCATTCTAGGTAGTTGACTTCCCTTATTACACCTGCTTCCATTAATCGGTGGACGTTAGTTTTGATGAAGTTGCTCTTATGTGCTGAGAGGCTTCACTTTTCTTGTCAAATAGGCTTTGCCTCTGGGCGCACCTTAAGGCTATGTTGGATTATGCGAGGGTCTACCCCAGGCATGTCCTTCGGCGAGTAGGCAAACAGAGCTTTGTTCATTAATAGAAAAGATACAAGTCTTTCCTTATCACCTTCGGCCAGTTTTTTCCCCACTTGGGTACTTTGGCCTGGTACAAGTTCCACATCTTTTGTTTCTATTCTCTCGACATCTTCTATTTCTTGTTTTTTTGCCTCCTCAGCGAGCACGCTCTTTGTTCCCGAAGTCTATGCGTAGATCTTCGCTGGGACCTTTCTTGCTTTTACAAAGACCTTTCTCACTTCCCCTTGGTCGATGAAGATCTCAGCATCTTCATCCTTCGTTGCGAAGGTGATAGTCAAGTATTTCACATCTGGGCGGATGTGGAGGTTTCCTTGCGTCTGTCTCCCAAGGCATTATATGACGAAGGGACATCTATGACGATGATCCTTGTCATTGTGGAAGCAAAAAGCTCATCTTTGTTTTATGGTGAAGTTCCCCTTAGCATTAGAGGGAGGTCAATCCATCCGAGAATAGGGAGTTCGGATGGACCTACTCCGAACTTAGGGGAGGTGACAGGCTTGAGATCGCCCTTTGGGATACCCAAATTTGGCATCAGATGAGAGAATAAGACGTCAGCGTTAGAACCATCATCGAGGAGTACTCTTTTGACATCCCAACTCCCTATCCTTGCCATGATTAGAAGTGGGTCATCATGAGGAAATACTATGGTAGACCCATTTTTCCGATCAAGCTTTTTTTATGGGTTACCGAATTCCATCACCAAGATCTCCCTGGCTTTTCTCTTTCTTTCTGTCGAAGGTAGTCCAGTGGTGATCGTTTGGATTATTCCAACTGGAGGTGGTGGATGTCTTTTGGGACTTCGGTTCCGGCGCCTGTCAGAATCATATTCCTCATCATCTCCTTTCCTTTCTTCTTCCTTCCTCCCCTTCGGGGAGGGCATCCGCAGGTAGCGCCGAAGTTGGCCCTGCTTTATTAGAGACTTGATGTACTTCCTCAGCTGGAAGCAATCCTCAGTGTCATGCCCATGATCCCGATGGAATTGGCAAAACTTCTTCATATTTTTCTTGTTTTCGGAAGTCATGGCCTTCGGACGCTGGATTGGGCTTCCTTGCCTTTCCATGGCCAGCAGTATGTTTGTTCGGGAGGTGTTTAGGGGAGTAAATGACATGGGTCTTTTCCCCTTCTGCTTCCAAGTTTTTCCCCCGCCCTCAGCTGGATAATGGGGTTGATGGCTTTTGCCTTGGGGATGATGATGATTAGACTTTGATTCTCCCATTCTCAGCTCTTCGGCTGTCATGTGCTATTCGGTTCTATGGTAGAACTTGCCAAGGGTGTCCGGAGGGTCTTTCGAGAACTCGTAAAAGAGTTGTGAGTCTCGTCGAAGTCCCCGTATCATGGCAATTATGCGTATTTCAGGAATAAAAGTCTGGCACGCTCAGGGCCTCTCGGTTAAATCTTTCGACATAGTCGCGAATGGTTTCCCCATTCCTCTGTGCTATGTCAAACATCTAGATGGGCATCTTCGCTATCGGCCTGCTGCTGATGAACTACTGTGTGAATGCTGTGGACAGCTCTTGGAAACTCATTATCGTCCCAGGGGCGAGGGAGTTGTACCACGCAGTTGCCAGACCGGAGAGGGTGACCTCAAAGCATTTGCAGAGGGTGGCATCAACGGCACCATGTAGCACCATGTTGCATCTGTACTTGGTTAGGTGGGCTTGAGGGTCACTACGTCCGTCATAGCTTTCCAGGCAAAGGACTCGAAAGTCACTTGACATTGGCGCTTTTACTACTGTCCAGACGAAGGGTGACTCTTCTCCAGTGAAGTTCTCAGATAACCTTGACCATATTGGCTTTCGGGTGATCTGCCTCTCTACTTATTCTAGCTTCTCTAGGATTTTTTCCATGAGGATGGTGGCCCTGGGCTCTTCTCGCTGCCTGGAGGCCTCTGGCAACGGAGAATGACGCTGCCTTTTCGGGGAATAACTTCGGTGGCAGGGGGACTGTGATCTTTCCTCAGGTGAACAACTTCACCGGTGGGAAGTCCTAGCCCCTTTGGACTCCATTTCTCCAGTACGCCAGACTCTGGGAGGCACGTCTTCCATTGAGGACTCATCATGGAGGTCCCTGCTCCCCGAACTCCGGTGAGTAGATTTTGGGCTTCTCTCCCGACGGGGTGCTGGCGAGGATGCCCTTCGTCCCGAAGGCTATTGTGACCACTTTTGGTCCAGTTGTTGCGTCATTTCAGCCACTTTGGAGCATTGAAAATCATGTAGAAAGCTCATTGTGACGGTTAGAGGACGTTCATCCTCAGGTAAGGAAGTCCCTGCGGTGGGTTGTTCGGTCACTGGTTGAGTTTCCGGCGCAGACGGGGACTTAGGGAGTCCCTTGTCCTTAGAACGCTGAGTCTCGACGGTGGCCACCTGAGAGTGGTTTCCCACAGATGGCGCCAAATAATGCCTGCTGGCATCTTCACTATATGACATGTTAAGCCTAGAAGGGAATTCCGGTGAAAAGGGCGTCTAAAGAAGAGACTTCCCGGGAAAGATTGCCTGAAACACTTAAAGAACAAGGATTAGGAGGTCCCTAGAGCGTCTTTCCGGGGAAGGAGCCTCCGACGCCCAAGCCAGTATTTAGCGAGATGAAGAGTGATAAGTAGAGAATAAAGAATATGTTTCTCTTGAGAGTCCAGTCTTCACTCTCTCCTTACTAAGGTTATCTCCCAAGTATTTATAGGAGTGTGTAAGGACAAGTCCGTTTGACATAGCCCGCTCAGATCATGACACGTGTTTGGTCAGATGTAGTCCATACCTTCGGGAATGAGGACCTCTAGCTGGCCATAGGCCGTCTTGGCCAGAAGTCAGGGCCGCAGTAGGTCTGTGTGTCAGGGCATGTACGAGGGCGGCATGTCAGGACGTGTGCAAGGGCAGCGTGTCAGAGGTTCCTTAACCATTTTTTTCGTACCCTCGAGATCCCTTCGGTGAAAAAGACCTCTTCGGGATAGGAGGGCTTCTTGCCAAGGTTGCGAATACGGATGATCCCCTTCGTAGGTGTTTTCCCTACCGATGATGGTGAGTCTCCCTTTCCTGAAGCTAGTCAGTTCATCTAACCGAGGGTGGTAGCGTACCATATTCTCGAGGTCAGTATTGTCATTCCCCAAGGGTGATGATGGACCACCGAGGTCGAGGGGTCAGGGTGACAGGCCCTGTTTTCCCGAGGTTGGTGCTTGTACTCCTTAAGGGTGATGCCCACCTTTACCGAGGGTGGCCCTTTGCCCGAGCCTGTGTGGTTTGAATGGCAATAGCACTTTGGCTATCAGAAACCATAATTAGTGAGAAGGAAAATGATATAAAGCAAGGTTAAGCTTGTTTAAGTGTGTTTTGTGCCCTTAAGCTCATTTAAGGCCATTTAAGTGGCCAAATCACTTATCCCTCTCTCATTTTCGTCCTCCTCCAGCCCAAGAACACAACCACACTTCCTCCATAGCCACCACACCTTCAAACTTGTGATTGATTGAAATTGAAGGCAAAAGGAAGCAATTGGAGTCAAACTAGAGCTATTCCTTTGATGCTTTAAGGATCAAGCTTGATTTTCAGCCTACCCACTTTGGTAAGGGTTCTCTTGCTCTCATGGACTATTTTCTGCAATTTTCAAACATCCATGGAGCTAGGGCTAAGCTTGGAAGAGAGCCATGAGCTTGATGAACCAAGCATAGTGAGGGGAGTGCACTTATTGAAGGTTTTGTGACCTAGTGTGAAGTGCACAATGATGGCAGTAAAGTGAGGGTTTCTATGGCCCAAAGTTAGTACTAACTACTTTTAAAATCCTCCTAAGACCAATCATTAGCTTGAGGATGGCTGCCATAGTGATTTGTTTATGTTTCTTATGTGTTTTATCGACTAACATTTGGTATATCTTACTGCTGCGTTTCATGTGTTTGTTGGTTGTGAATGACTGCTGCATTTGGTTGCTATATATTGTATATTTGCATTGTGGTTTTTGTGTTTTAGTTTCTTTGGATGCAGGTTTTAAATATGGTTACATTTCCTATTGAATCCAATTGCTACCCTTACTAAGTTTCTCAATGAAACTTACTCCCCTCAATTTTGTCATTTCAGGTCCAGCAGAAAGATCACCTTCAAACTAACCTTTTTGGTTTGATTTTTGATCTGAAATTTCAGGTACATGACCTTCCATAAGTCTAGTTATGATCTGGAAATTTTGGTGATTTTAGGAGCACATTTGGTATTTTTAATGGTGGTACTTATTGTGCTGTGCAGCAGCTGTCCAACATCCTGTTTTTGGAGTCCATTTTGTCTCAGGATCTCCTGTAACCTAGGGTGCGTATTTAGCTGAGTTAATACAATTTTTTAGTTCATGTATGCATGTACATGTAGTGTGTGTAAAATGAGACAAGTATGTGAACATTTGAGTAATGTTTTGGCTATGTAAGTGATGTGGTGCAAAGCTGCCTAAGTGTGAATGATGGGCTGCTTACTTGTAAATTCTGTTTTGGCCGCATAAAGTTGTTAAAAGCAAGGGAATTTAATTTTTATGTGTAATGGACATATATGGGATAGCTTTGGATGGTTTTCCCCTTGTGAATGAAGTGTTTGCACACTTATGAAATTTTGTATGGGCAAAATGGTCATAAAGTGACCAGAATTTTCACTCTATACTTAAAGTTCTATATCTCCCTGTGTATAAGGCATCTTGCTCCGAAATTTTGACCAAACCTAGATAACATCTATAGGTTGGACTGGGATTTGGAATTTCTGAATTTGAAGCCATGTACCCATAGATATGACATTGAAAAGTTGGCTAAGTTACTGTTTATTTGGTCAGAATTTTGTAACCAACTTCAAAAATTCATAACTTGGTCCATAGATGGGCTATTAATGTAAAAAAAATTTCCTTGGTTTTCTATAAGCATCTACTTGATAATGGACCAAATAAAATAGGGGGTTACATGGCTATAATAATACAATTTATTAGTCAAAGTTACAGGTACAGTGGCTGGTCACTAGAACTTAACAAGGTTGCCTAATGTGTGGTAGCCAAGATTAGGACTTGTGCTAGTGTTTTCCTTATTTGCTGCCATAGTGTGCATGAAATGTGAATATGTGTGTGATGGTTGGACCAATATGCATGTGTTTACATAGTGCCCAAGAAGGCCCCTTGGGTATGCACACTAAGGATAGTGTTCTGATGGCCTACAGAACATTACCAATCTTGGGAGTCTAAACGCACAATTTTGGCACCATAATTGGACTACCCCAGAGTGGGTAATAGCTTTGGTCTGAAGGAATACAGTTTCTAGGGCATATCATCAGTGCTCAAGGTTTGTCAGATGATCCTAAAAAGGTTCAAGCAGTGGTTGAGTTGAAAAGACCAACTATAGTCACTAAAGTCAAGAGTTTCTTGGGCTTGGCAGGCTACTATAGGAGGTTCATAGAGAAATTCTCTTTGATAGCTACCATTGATAGCCTTGACCATGAAACCTCAAAAGTTTGATTGGACACCAAAGTGCGAAGAAGCTTACTTAGAATTAAACAAAGGTTAACAAGTGCACCAATAGTCATTCTACCAGATCTAAACAAAGCTATCACGGCATACAAAGATGCATAAGGTTTTGGTTTGGGTGTGTATTAGTGCAAGAAATTCAAGTGATCACCTATGCCTCAAGGTAGTTAAGGCCTAATGAGTTGAACTATCTAGTTCATGACCTTGAGCTAGCGGCGATTGTCTTTGCTCTTAAACTTTGGAGGCATTACTTGGTGGGGAGATCATTCAGAGTTTTCACTTATCACAAGAGTTTGAAATACATGTTCACTCAAAAGAACCTAAACATGAGACAACGACAGTGGATCGAGTACATGAAAGACTACAATTGCTCGATTAAGTACTATGCAAGCAAAGGAAATGTAGTAGCGGATGCACTAAGTCAGAAGTACACAAGAGTGATCCTATCTAAGAATCAGGCTGCAGGTTTCTCAGGGGAAGGATTGAGGGATTATTTCTTGGCTTTGCATGAGTTTTGCCAAAACTGAGAAAAGTCCCTAGTCTATTCTGCTAAAGTCATCAATGTTCAGATTAAAAATCCGTTGTTGAACAAAATTTCTATAGAAGAGAAACTTGGTACTATAAAGAAGGACTTCCAGTACAAGGATGGGACACTACACAATAGAGATTGACTCTATGTGCGGAATGTAGAAGGACTTAGGCAGCAAGTCCTACAAAAGGCTTATAGTAGTAGGTTAAGTGTTCATCCTAGTGTCAGTGAGATGTACCATGACCTGAAGACGCATTTTTGGTGGTCAGGGCTTAAGAAGGATATAGTAGGACATGTGGCAAAGTGTTTGACATGCCAAATGGTTAAAGCCAAATATCATAAACAGGCAAGCACACTTCAGAGTTTACCTCTTCCAGAGATAAAGTAGGAATCCATTACAATGGACTTTCTTATAAAGTTACCAAACACCTGGAGTCAGCATGATGCTATATGGGTAGTGGTAGATAGGTTGATCAAATCAGCGCACTTCATACCCATAAGGATTACTTATACTTTGGAGAAGTTTGGCTCTAGTTGTATGTTAAGGAGATTGTGAGGTTGCATGGTATACTAGATTAGATCATATCTGATAGAGATCCTTGATTTGTATCAAGGTTTTGGAATACTTTCCATGAGATGTTGGGAAATAAGTTTAGTCTCAGTACTACCTTTCATCCTCAGACAGATAGACAGTCTGAGTGAGTGATTCAGGCTTTGAAGGATATCTTGCATATGTATGCCACTGACTTTCGAGGAGATTAGAATCAACACTTACTGCTCATCGAGTTTGCTTATAATAACAGTCATCAAACTATCATCTGTTGGGTTTTCGGGAGCCAAACAGCACAGCAGAATTTAAACCGAAACCCTCCAGGATCCAAGTGACACGGAGCAAACTAGGTGTTCAAAAATTTTCAAACCTAATTTTTGGTTGAGATTCTCTACGGTATCCACATGAGCCTCTCGGGATCACCACGCTTCCACCACATCTCGGGCAGATGTGTTTCTCTTGCGCTCACAGTGCTAGCTTGTGTCCTCCAAGGAATTACAAGAGAAGAGTGCAGCTATCCTTTTGGGAGGCTAGGGCAAGAAGCTGTGAATTTCTCACTAAAAGTTGTATTTATAGTGAGACTCAACTTCTAGGCCTAATGGGTTTCAAAGCCCTAATCCAATTAGGCTTCAATTTTGGGCTTAATAATGGCTCAACTATTGGGCCCATTATTAATATTAAATTAAAGTAAAACTTTAACCCAAATAATTAGCCCATGCACTCTAATTATCCAAATAGCTCTATGTGTGTGACCCAATAGGCTCCTACCACGTTGGCAATGATCATAAATCACATTTATGATCATAAGCAATGAGCGGTGTCTAGCAACACATCATTGCTACCCAAGTGACAAGATTGTCGGTGATTCAACTAAACCTTTATGATCATTGCCGATATATGCCATTGTCCCTTTGTCCAAGATATCAAGACTAAGCATGAGACATGGAATGTGTCACTCTCGTATAGCCCAATCTTTGGTTTCTTGATTACCGAGTAGACCAACTTAAACTGATGACATTGATATTGTATATCAACTCATCCGAGCATGGCCATGCATTTTTCTAAGTCTTACTCTATCAAGGGGCCCGAAGATATCACTCCCGTTACATAGGAGGGACAAATCCCATCTTGATCATACAAATCCCTCCGCATGATATGTGACATACCCAATGACCTCCTTCAAGTTCACTCAGTTACGAGCAACAAAGGAAATATCAAAGTATGTGACTCACATGTAGGGAACCTTGATGATCTTAGGTCAAAGGACTACATATACCATGATCACTATGAGAATCACTTATGACACTCATATAACGATCCATGTAGTGTTCTCATGGTGGGTCGGGCCAAGTACACAAGTTCTCCAACTTGTACCCAATATGTAGACTACATATCTCATATTAGTCTCCACATATGCTAGTCGTTATGTATTATTGCAACCCACTCCAACAATAATACTAGACTAGGGACTTTAGGAGAATATCATTATTCTAGGGTTACAATTATGTTTGTTAAGTTACGCAGAAACAAAACAATAAACATATTTGCTGGATTAATGCCTTAATAAAATATCATGACTCAATGTGCAAAAAATACAATCATCTCATGATTGGCTTTTTGGGCACAACACTAACATTATCAATATGGGCACCTTACAAGGCTTTTTACGGTAGGCAATACATGATGCCACATTGTTGGGCTAACCCTTCAGATAAGGTAGTTATGGAGCCTAAAACAATAGCTAACACTAGAGCTAATATTAAGTTAATTTAGAAACAAATTAGAGTAGCCAATGACCATCGGCAAACTAAGTATGCAAACTTGAGTAAAGAAGTGTTCAAACTTTGAGTTTTGAAGTTTGGAGACAAAGTACTTTTTAAAGTGTCTCCCATGAAAGGAGTTACTCGGTTTGGGCAAAGGGGTAAGTTAGCCCCTAGGTACATTGATCTTTATGAAGTTTTGGAGAAAATAGGGAAGGTTGCATATTAGTTGGGATTACTGCCTAACTTGTCCTAAGTGTATAATGTGTTTCACATTAGTCTTCTGAGGAATTACATAGGGGATCTAGGACAAGTAGTTAATCCTTGGGCAGTGCCCATACAGGAGGACTTAACATATGAACGAAAGAAAAGCCTGTTCAGATTCTCAAAAGGCATGTTAAGAAACTCTAAACCAAGTGGATTCCCATGGCCATGATCATTTGGTCAAACAATAGTGGAGAGGAAGCTACTTGGGAAACGGAGCAGGATATGGTGAAAAGGTATCCTAGTGATTTTCCTCAATTGCAGTGAAATTTGGGGGACCATATTCCAAAATAAAGGAACAATGTTATGACTCTCCTAGCAGGAAGCTTGATCAAGAAAGGTAAAGTAATTAAAACCTAGTTCGGAACTTTATTTCAAGTTCACATAACAAAAATAGGTATGTTGGGCAAAGTTTACAAAGTTCTAAGAGTTGTTTAAGGCACCAAAATAGAGGTTCGGAGAGCAAAATGGTAAGTTTACATCCCAAATTGTCGGGGCAAGAATCGAGTGTGAAAAATGAATTCTGGAAACCTAACTTTTGCATTAAAACCAAAACTTAACTCAAATAAACAAGATTTGACCCAAGGTTTAACTTTAGTTACTATTTAAGGAAGTGGCCTTTTTGCAACCTTTTATAAACTTGGGTGGCTTATGGTTTAAAAGGATATAAATGTTGGTAAAGTAGAGGATGGCAGGCCATTTTACACTTCAAACCTGATGGCCAGGGGCCTCATCGTTTATAGTCATAGTGACTGGTGGAGAGACTTCTGGGAGGAAGAACGCCTGAAGGATGGTCCGCCCAAGGGAGTGTGCCTGAAATCTCAGAAACAAAGGGTTAGGAGGCCCCCGGAATGTGTTTCCGGGGGGGGGGGGGGGGGGGGCCTTCCGGGGGGGGGGGGGGGGGGGGGGAGCCTCCGACGCCCAAGTCAGTGGTTGGCCAAGAAAAGGCAGAGGAAATAGCACACAAGGGCTGAAGAGTCTCGCCTGGTAATTTTCTCAGAGTGTAGGAGCAGTGTTTTGCCAACCAACCTCCTGCCCAATATTAATTCCTGGTATTTATAGGAGCGCCTAGCCCGTTCAGATCGCGACACGTGTTCGGTCGGATGTTCCTGAATTTCTGGGCGTAGGAGACAGATAGCTGGTAGCAGGTTGCCTTGAGCCATGTGCTGAGATGGGCCATGATGTGATTTTGATGGCGTCAGTGTGGCAGTGCGCCTTTTGAGGCGGATTGTGGCGTCTATGAATGGATGTGTCAGAGGCTTCCTTAAATGCTTCCATAAATGCTCCTGCCGTACTCCCGAGGTCCCTGGGTGAGGTCGTCCTTTGGTACGGACAGAGCCTCTTCGGGAAACAAGCCCTCAGTTCGGGGGTTCCCAGTTTCAGGGAGTTCCGCCTTCGGGGATATCATGTTCGGCTCGCTATGTCAGGTGCCGTTTTTCCGAAGGCGATCTGTTCACAACCTTGGGGGGGCAAGTAGTGTCCTCGGGTTTTCCTGGCGTGCCGGGCTCGGAGCTCTTCGGCTATCTCCCGAGGTGCATGATCACACCTTTTCTCGGGTAGCGCCAGCTTCTTCTGGCCATTCTTGTGGCAGGGAGTTCGGCCAGATAGAGGCGATAGCGTTTGGCTATCACATGCCCCCCTTTGGAAAGCCGAAGTGAAGACTTCGGTTTTGCATCTCTTTCCGAGGTTGTTTATGGGAGTCTCTTTGGAAGCTCAACCTGTTCCGAGGATGCGCCTTTTGCCCGAAGATCATGGGCTCTTCGGCCTTGGCCTGTTCTTTGGTGTCTTCGAGGCGGAGCCTGTGCCGAAGATACACCTCTTGCCCGAAGGTCATGGGCTGTTCGGCCATAGCCTGTCTCTTGGCGTCCTCGAGTTGGCCTGCTCTTTGTTTCTGCAGGTCTGTTTGGCCAAGCGTGTCAGTCTGAGCGGCGCGTCCCAGTTTTCCAGGGATGTCAGAAGACGTGTCCCAGTTTTCAAGGGACGTTTGGAGGACGTGTCCACCATTTTTCCGCAGCGGTTGACACGTGGCGCTTTGCCATTGGAGGAGAGTCACGTCGGTTACAGAGGGCGCGCCTTTTCAGGTGCAGAGAGCAGTTACGGCGACGGTTCGCCTCCAAAGGGTACTTATGACGATGTTTCGGTTACCCACCTCTGGCTTTATAAATAGCCCATTCCATCATAAGTTCCCTTTGCTTTTTCTTCTGCTCTTTTCTCTGCTTTGCCCCTGTTCTTGCATTTTCTTGCTTTCTGTGGCGGAGCTACCTTAATCAGAGCTTTTTTCCAGCCAACTTTCACGACGGCGTCCTCAGATTTTGGCAAATCTTTCGGTGGGTTTTTGTTTTCCAGTGTGTTTTGATCCCTCTGTTCTTTTGAGTTTTTCTCTGGAAACTGTTTTCTTCCGTTTTCAAACTCGTTTTCATGTCGAAAATGCCCATTCCTGAGAGCTGGCAGCCTCTTTTAGCCCATCCTTGTTGCACCACCCCTGCAAAGTTAGAGAGGTGGAAGAAAAAATTCTTTCTTCCCTCTTACGCCATTACTAGGCTGCCTCGTTCTAGCCATTATGCTTTTTCAAACCATAGTAAGGAGGTTACCATTTTCCGAGCCCAGCTGAAGGCCGGTCTTCGGTATCCTCCCCCGAAGATGGTGTGCGAGTTCTGCAAATTTCATGGCATTGCTGTGAACCAGCTTCCCCCGAACTCGTTCTGCTATTTTAACGCCTACCTCTGCATGTGTGGCGTCTTCGGGATAGAACCCCATTTCATAATCTTTATGCAGTACTACAAGCTCTCTGTGGTCCCGAAGGGTGGCTTCTATTTCATGCTACCTCGGGGATCCGGGAGCAAGAAATTCATGTTCACCTTCGCCACTAAGGATAGCTGGCGGGGGTGGCAACAGAAGTTCTTCTTCCTGAAGATGGACGAGGCCTGGTCGTACGTTCCGACCAAATGGGCTCAGGGAACACTGGATGTGGACGTTGTTGATCCGAGGATGCTGCTGACCCCAGAGTTGGCTCCCGTGTTCGCGGATTTCGACGCCCGCATTCGGGCTGTCTCTGACTGGGATCCCGAGGTCGCTCCGCGCGCCCTTTACCCTTTTCCAATCAACTGGAAGTTGATGACCGAAGAGGTCCTTCGGGAACTAAAGGTGGTAAAGGAGCACGAGACTGACCTCGAGATGCCAGCTCCTGCCATCGCCGGGAAGGATTCCTGGTTGGTCAAGCTTCTTAAGGAGGAGATTTCTTTCGAAACGCTTGTCGAAAGTGAGTCATCTTCTACTCCTTTGCTGTTTTTTTCCTCGGACTTACGCTGATGTTTCTCTCCTTTTTCAGAGATGGGCGACGGGACTGCCGCCTATTACAAGTCCCTTTTCACCGGCCAAGTGGAGAAGGGCGATCAGACGAAGAAGGCGGCTTCCCGAAGGCGGAAGTCTACTGGCGCGGGGCCTTCGAGGAAACGGGCAAAGAGAGCTACCCAGGTTCCTCTAGAAGAAATTCCCGAGGAGACTGCCGAGGAGCCTGGGACAGCCGAGATTCCGGCGTCTGAGACTGCTGCTTCCGAGGTCCCTTCAACCGACGTCCCTCCTCAAAGTCCTACTGCGTCGCAGGCCCTCCTTGATGTAGTGGTAGAAGTACCTTCTGCCGAGGAGCGGCGCAGGCGGAAGGGCAAGGGCATTTCGACCGAGGAGGCCGAGGACTCCGAGGACGTCGCTGTCGAGGTTCCACCAGGTTTGTTTCCAGACAAAGTGTACTTCCTTTGTTTTTTCTGGATTGCCTTCTTTGTCTTTAATCTCCTTCTCATTCTTGCCACGCAGGGGAGTTGACTACCCCTGACTGGGCGGCCGAACATGCTCGGAAGCGAGCTCTTCGGGACGCCAAAATCCCGCAAGGGAAGATACCAAAGGAGCCTTTCTGGACGTTCACGGAGGACATGAATTTGTACTCCGAGGACTGTCCTCAAATGGCGAAGGAAATTTCGAAGGGGGTGCTTACTGAGGCCTCCTTCAAGGCTATAGCGGCGGCCCATCCGGGGGATAACACTCTCGCCGCAAAGATCACCGAGCATGCTGCTCAGGTATATCCTTCACAGCTCTTTCCCTTCAATTTTTTCCTAAGTGTTTGGCTCTTACTGACCTTGCGTTTTATCTTTTTGCAGCTGCTGGGGTACGCCGGCTTTCTCCGAGTTCGGGTGGCCAGGGAGGTTGCCTTCCGAACTTCGGCCACTCAGACCATGAATGAGGCGAGGATCGCACTCGCGGAGTCGGCCGCCAAAAACCAGCAGCTGAAAGAGGCTGCTGAGAAAGAAGTGACTGCCCTTCGGGAGGAGTTCCGGAAGGAAAAAGAAGAATTTCAAAAGGTCTCCTCCCAGAAGATCGCTGACCTCGGTGATCAAATAAAGGGGATGCTCGCCGCCAACGAAGATCTTCTCAAGCACAAGGCTGGTTCTGACAGCCTTATAGTGTCGTTGACGAGTGAGAATAACACTCTCCGGGCTGAGGTCGAGTCTTTGAAGAAGGGGTCCAAGGGGACGTTGGAGATAAAGGCGCTGAAGGAGGAGATTGCTGAACTGAAGGACGACCTTGACGACCTCGAGCTTGATAAGAACGAGTCTGATCAAATGGCCAAAGTTGCCTTTCAGGACGGCTTCTGCCTTGCTCGTCACCAGGTCCTCCAGAGGTTCCCAGATCTGGACCTCTCTTTTCTAGAGGCTCTAAACATTCCTGGGGGACCTCGGTGGGAATGGTCCAAGGTCGAACATTTGAACCTTCCTCCTTCAATTCCAGCGCGAAAGGTGGTGGAAAAGGGCGGGCAAGCGAGTGGCTCTCGGGACGCCGCGAACCCTTAGGCTATTTTTTAGGGCCCCTTTTCCTTCCCTTCTATTTTGTATTCCTTCTTCGGGCACTTCTTTCCTGTAAAGCAGCTTTGCTCTTAATGAAGATTTTTTGGCTAAGTCTTTTCTTGCAAGTTTCTTCATTTCCATTGTCCCGAACACGTTCGCTCAAGAGACTTCGGAAAACCTGCGATCAAAGAAACTTTTTTACCTTCCTTTGGCCGAGCCTGTTCGCTCCAGAGGCTTTTTGGAAAGTCTGAAAAAATTTGACTAAGTCTTTTTGCAGGCTTTTGCATTTCCATTTTGTCCCGAACACGTTCGCTCGAGGGACTTCGGAAATTCCTTAGTCAAAAAATTTTCCTTCTTTTCCTTTTGTCCCGAGCATGTTTGCTCAAGAGACTTAGGAAATCTTTCGAGAGTTGTTTTCCGTTTTTCCCGAGCGTGATGGCTCAAGGGACTTCGGAAAACTGTCTCTGCGCTTATTTCGGCGAGTACTTCTGCGACGTTCTTGTTTCCCATCTTTCCCGAGCATGATGGCTCAAGGGACTTCGGAAAACTGCCTCTGCGAGATTTCTCCATCTTTTCCCGAGCGTGATGGCTCAAGGGACTCTGGGAGGTCAATCTGCGCTTTATTACGGCGAGCATCTTCGCGGAATTCTGCTTTGCACAATTTTGGATACTTAAGAACTTTCCTTAAGAGCATTCTGTACCTACAATTCCTCCGCTTCATCTTAGGCGTAGAATTTTTTCAAGGCGTCTGAGTGCCAAGTATTTTTCAATTCTACGCCTTCGGCGTCGCCAAGTTTGTACACGCCTTTTCGTACTTTGGTGAGAACCAGATAAGGTCCTTCCCAGTTTGCGCGAAGTACTCCGTGGGACGGCCTTCGGGGTGCAAAGTCAGCCTTTCGGAGAACGAGGTCTCCCTTCTTGATCTCTTTTGGCCTGGCCCGTAAGTTTACAGCCGCGGCCACTCTTTGCTGAAAAGCTTTTCTTCTCAGCTCGGCTATTTCTCTGTGTTCGCCGACGAGGTCGAGCTTGGTTCTGAGGCCGAGGTCGTTTCCACCTTCATCAAATATTTGCACCCGTATTGATGGTCTGACTATCTCGACTGGGATAATGGCCTCTGTCCCGAAGACTAGTGAAAAGGGAGTTTCCCCTGTGGCCCTTCGGGGCGTCGTTCGGTAGCTCCACAATACGCTTTGGAGTTCTCCTGGCCATTTCCCTTTTGCTTCTCCCAGTCTCTTTTTCAGGCCATCTTTTATGGTCCTGTTCGATACTTCCACCTGCCTGTTACTTTGGGGGTGAGCTACTGGGGCGAAGTGCATCTTTATTCCGAGGTCGCTGATAAATTCTTGGAATCCTTTGTCTATGAATTGGGATCCATTATCAGCTACTAGTACCCTCGGTATGCCAAATCTGCATACAATGTTCTTCCATACGAACTTCTGCACTTCTTTTGCCGAGATAGTTGCCAGCGGTTCTGCCTCGACCCATTTAGAGAAATAGTCCACTGCTACAACGCAGAATTTCACGCCTCCGGGTGCTGTGGGGAGTGGCCCAATAAGGTCTATACCCCAGACTGCGAACGGCCAAGGATAGTCAGCCGAACTTACCGTCTCCGAGGGTGCCCTCTGGATGTTCGCGTGTCTCTGGCAGCTACCACATTTTCGGACGAACTGTCTTGCGTCCTTTCTCAGGGTAGGCCAGAAGTATCCTTGGCGAAGTATCACCGCTGCAAGGGCATCAGTTCCGATATGTGAGCCACACATGCCTTCGTGGACCTCTTCAAGGATCATTTCAGTATCCTCTTCAGCCACGCATCTCTGCAGCGGGTTTGCATATCCCTGCCGGTATAACTCTTCACCAATCAGGAAGAATCGGCCGGAGCGTCTTCGCAGTCTCGCAGCGTCGCCGGGGTCTTCGGGGAGCATATTTTCTGCGAGGTATCTCTTTATGGGATCTTTCCATCCTTTTCCCGAGGTCGCTATGCTCAGCACTGAGATGCTCGGATGGTCTAGCACCTCGGTGTATGTTTTCGACTTCGCCAAGCAATCTGCCTCAGTGTTATTCCGCCGAGGTACATTTTCGATCCGTACGGCGTCAAACTCTTGGATGAGCTTTGCTACCAGCTCGTGGTATTTTGCCAAGATTGGGTCCTTCGCCCCATAATCTCCTGCCGTCTGCCGAACTACCAGCTGGGAATCGCTGTGAGCCTTTAAGTTTCTCACGCCAATCTTTCTGGCCAAGCGTAATCCCGCTATGAGGGCTTCATACTCAGCTACATTGTTGGTGACGTTGAAGCTGAACTTGATAGCCTTCATTACCTCCAGGCCTTCGGGGCCCCTGATAATTACTCCAGCTCCCTGGTGTTCGGACCCTGAGGCTCCGTCTACGTGCAAGGTCCATTCTGGCTCACCCTCTTTTGGATCTGAATGGCTCTCCTCAGTGGTGGGTATTTCGGCGATAAAATCTGCCAGTGCTTGAGCTTTTATGGCCTTCCGAGGCTCATACGTGATTTCGTGTTCGCCCAGCTCTATGCACCACTTGGAGAGCCTTCCCGAATGATCAACTCTCTTCATGACATCCCGTAGCGGCAGACTACTTCGGACGATGATGGGGTGAGCCTGAAAGTATGGTCGCAGCCTTCTCCCTGCAAGCACCAAGGCATATATAGCTTTTTGAAGCAAAGGGTACCTGATTTCGGCGCCATGCAGGGACTTGCTGACATAGTAGACCGGCCATTGCTTTGGCCCTTCTTCTTTCACAAGGACCGAGCTCACAGCTTTTTCTGTGACGGCGAGGTACAGTACGAGGGGCTCTCCCTCCCGAGGTTGTCGCAGAGTCGGCAGGCTGGCCAGGTAGACTTTGAGTTCTTCCCAGGCCTTTTGGCAATCTTCATCCCAAGGATGATCATTCCTTCCGAGGTCGCCTTCCATTTTTGCTGCCTTTGTGAGGACTTTGAAGAAGGGTCGACACCTATCTCCGTACCTGGAAATAAACCTGCTCAGAGAGGTTATTCTTCCGGTGAGTCTCTGCACGTCTTTGACTGTGGCAGGAGTTCGGAACTCAAGCAGAGCCTTAATCTTCTCGGGGTTAGCATCGATGCCTCTTTCGGATACCATGTACCCAAGGAATTTTCCCGAGGTCACCCCGAAGATGCACTTCTCAGGATTAAGGCGGATCCCGAAGGCTCTGAGCTTTTGGAAGGTTTCCTCTAAATCTGCAACGTGGTAGCCAGGCAGCTTGCTCTTGACTATCATATCATCAACATACACCTCCATGTTTCTCCCCATTTGGTCTTTGAAGACCTTGTTCATCAGCCTCTGGTAGGTGGCTCCTGCATTTTTGAGCCCGAAGGGCATCCTGATATAGCAATATGTTCCTCCCTCGGTGATGAAGGCAGTCTTCTCTTCATCTTCTGGGTCCATCCTTATATGATGGTAGCCACTGAAGGCGTCTAGGAAACTTAGGAGCCTGTATTCAGCAGTTGAATCTACCAGTTGATCTATTGGCGGCAGAGGGTATGAGTCTTTCGGGCAAGCATCGTTCAAATTTCTGAAATCGATGCACATCCGGAGTTTGCTGCTACCTTCTTTTGTGGCGATGACCACGTTGCTTAACCATTCGGGGTACTTCACTTCCCTGATAACTTCAGCATCTAGGAGACGCTGGACTTCGGTTTTGACAAAGTTGCTTTTGTGGGCTGAGATGCTTCGTTTCTTTTGCCAGACAGGTTTTGCTTCCGGGCTTACTTTGAGGCTGTGCTGTATTATGCCAGGGTTCACCCCTGGCATATCTTTCGGCGAGTAGGCAAACAGATCTTTATTTTCCAGCAGAAAGGATACAAGTTTTTCCTTGTCACCTTCGGCCAAGCTCTTCCCTATTCGGGTAGATTGTCCTGGGACAAGATCTACTGCTTCCGTTTCTGCCTTTGCGGGATCTTCTCCTTTGCCTTTCTCCTGCGCCTTTGCCTCCACCGTTTGTGTAGAGTTGTTTGCCTGAGCCTTTCGTGCTTTCACAAACACCTTTCTTACCTCGGCTTGGTCTATGAAGATCTCTGCATCTCCATCCTTGGTGGCGAATGTGACAGTCAAGTACTTCACATCAGGGCGAATGTGCAGGTTTCCCTGTGTCTGCCTTCCCAGGATGGCATTGTACGAGGACGGGACGTCCATGACGATGAATCTTGCCATTGTGGAGGCGTACAACTCAGCTACTATGTCTACCGAAGTCCCTTTCATCATCAGCGGGAGATCGATCCATCCGAGGACGGGGAGTTCGGATGGTCCAACCCCAAAAGTGGGCGAGATGACAGGCTTCAGTTCGCTGCTGGAGATGCCCAAGCTCGGCAGCAGGTGCGAGAATAGGACGTCAGCATTTGAGCCATCATCAAGCCACACTCTTTTGACATCCCAGTTCCCTGTTCTCGCCATAATCAGCAGCGGATCATCGTGGGGGAAGACGACGGTGGAGCCATCTTTGCGGGCCAGCTTCTTTGATGGACTTTGATACTCCATGACTGCAATTTCTCTGGCTTTCCGCTTTCTTTCCGAGGATGGGAGCCCCGTGGTGATGGTTTGGATAACCCCTACTGGAGGTGGAGGTCGCCTTTTTGGACTTCGGTTTCTCCTCCTGTCGGAGTCGTAGTCCTCGTCTTCGGCCCTTTCTTCCTCCTATTTTCTGCCTTTTGGGGAGGGCATCCGCAGGTATTTGCGAAGTTGGCCCTGTTTTATCAGCGACTCTATGTACTTCTTCAGCTGGAAGCAGCCTTCGGTGTCATGACCCTGGTCACGATGAAACCAGCAGAACTTCTTTGCATTCCTCTTATTATCGGCGGTCATGGCCTTTGGCCGCCGAATCTGCGTCCCTTGCCTTTCCAGCGCCATGAGGATGTTGGTCCGTGCAGTGCTCAGGGGCGTGAAACTTTGAGGCTTCCTTCCCCGCATCCTCCGAGATCGTCCTACCTGTTCGGTAGGATTACGAGCTTGCTGATTGGACCCTTCGGCACGGTGGTTCTCTGACTTTGGCCAAGCCATTCTCATCTCCTCGGCTGTCATGTGCTGTTCGGCCCTTCGGTAAAATTCTCCGAGGGTGTCCGGGGGGTCCTTTGAGAACTCGTAGAACAGCTGTGAGTCCCACCGAAGGCCCCGTGTCATGGCAAGAATGCGGATTTCGGGCCGAAAGTCTGGGACGCTCAGGGCTTCCCTGTTGAACCTTTCGACATAGTCTCGGATGTTCTCTCCGTTTCTCTGCTCTATGTCGAACATCTAGAACAGGCATCTTCGCCGTTGGCCTGCTCCCAATGAACTGCTGGGTGAAGGCTGTGGACAACTCCTGGAACTCAGTGATGGTCCCTGGAGGCAATGAATTGTACCACGCAGTTGCTGGCCCTGTGAGGGTGACTTCAAAGCATTTGCACATGGTAGCGTCATCAGCACCGTGCATTATCATGCTGCGTCTGTATTTTGTCAGATGGGCTTGTGGATCAATGCGGCCATCATATATCTCCAGCCGAGCCACTCTGAAGTCAGCTGGCATGGCTGCTTCAGCGACGGCACGAGTGAAAGGGGAGTCATCTTCGCAAAAGGTCCCCGAGAGTCTGGCCCAGACAGGTTTTCTGGCCACTTGTTTCTCCACTCTGTCCAGCCGTGCTAGTATCCTCTCCATAAGCACTGTGGCGCTAGGGCCTTCTTCAGGGAATGGAGATCGCCGGTGCCTCTTCGGGGAGCGAGTTCGGCGCTGAGGGGACAAGGACCTCGCCTCAGGCGGCGAACTGCTTCACTGTGAAACTCTCGGTCGCTTGGACCCGGTTTGTCCCACAGGCCATTTCCCGAGGGCTATATCTTCTGTGGATGATTCTTCGCGAGGGTCTCCACTCCCCGAACTGCGATGTGTAGACTTGGGGCTTCTCTTCCGAGGGCGTGTCGGTGAGGGGGGTCTCTGGGCCCGTGCTTGCTGTGGCCACCTTCGGTCGATCTGCTGGGTCATTTCAGCAACGACCGACTGCTGAAAGTCCCTCAAGAAGCTCATGGTGACTACCAGAGGGCGGTCTTCCTCAGGCGCAGAAGTCCGTGCGAGTGTTTGCTCAGCAGCCGGTTGTATCTCAGGCGCGGACGGGGACCTTGGGAGTCCCTTGTCCTTAGAACGCCGAGTCTCAACGACGGTGATCTCAGAGCGGTTTCCCACAGACGGCGCCAAATGATGGCCAGGGGCCTCATCGTTTAGAGTCATGATGACTGGTGGAGAGACTTCTGGGAGGAAGAACGCCTGGTGGATTGGATCGCCCAAGGGAGAGTGCCTGAAAGCTCAGAAACAAAGGGTTAGGAGGCCCCCGGAATGTTTTTCCGGGGGGGGAGCCTCCGACGCCCAAGTCAGTGGTGGCTGAGAGAAAGGCAGAGAAAATAGCACAAAGGGCTGAGGAGTTTTGCCTGGTAATGGGAGCCGTATTTCGCCAGCCAACCAACCTCTTGTCTGGTACTAACTCCTGGTATTTATAGGAGTGCCTAGCCCGTTCAGATCACGACACGTGTTCGGTCGGACGTTCCTGACTTTCTGGGCATAGGAGACAGATAGTAGGTTACCTTGAGCCATGTGCTGAGACGGGCCATGATGTGATTTTGATGGCGTCAGCGTGGCAGAGCGCCTTTTGAGGCGGATTGTGGCGTCTGTGATTGGATGTGTCAGAGGCTTCCTTAAATGCTTCCATAAATCTCCTGCCGTACTCCCGAGGTCCCTGGGTGAGGTCGTCCTTTGGTACGGACAGAGCCTCTTCGGGAAACAAGCCCTGAGCTCGGGGGTTCCCAGCTTCAGGGAGTTCCGCCTTCGGGGATATCATGTTCGGCTCGCTAGAGCCTAAAGCTTTATGTGTAGTATTAAGTTCACTAATGTTGTTAACTTGAAATAAATTAAGGTAAGGGTATACTTGCTAGGCCCCTGAGGCTGCTTAGGTATCAAGCTTGAATTCACTTTTAGTCCTATGCTATTTGCTGGCACTGTATGCTGTGTGCTTGATTATTTGGCATTTGTTTGTGCATGCTTGGATTTGGGTTTCCCACTATTTAATTGCTTTATGTGTAGTGTTAAGTTCACTAATGGTGTTAACTTGAAATAAATTGTTGTATACTTGTAGGTGTGTGAGGCTGCTTGTGTAGTGTGTGTGTGTGTGTGCATTGTGTTGTTTGCTGCCCCTATTTATTTGTCTTCCTGTGTTTACTTTACATGTGTCTTTGGAGATTATGGCATACATGCTTATGTATATGTAGTACAAGTGCATTTGTAGGCTTATAACATTATATGATCCTTAGTTTATGAAAAATCATGCCCTGTCCTTATTGATTTTTAGGGAAAGGCCTTGAGTGACTGACCTTGGATGATTGCCTTAGTTTATGACATTTTGTTTAGTTACTATTTTGTTTTGATCACTAATGCTCAATAGAATTGAATTGCAGCTTAAATGCTTAGATGACAAGCTAATTGATTTGGCATGCAGTCTTTTAGATTGTTATGACTCTCCTAGCAGGAAGCTTGTTTGAGGAAGAAAAAGTAATTAAAATCTATTTTGGAACCTTATTTCAAGTTCACATAGCAAGAATAGGTATGTTAGGCAAAGTTCACTAAGTTCTGAGGAGTTTAAGGCACTAAATGAGTTCAGGGGTAAAATGGTAATTTTGCATCCTGAAGTTTTGGGCTAAGTCCTGAGTTTTAAAAATAAGTTTTTGGAAACCTAACCCTTGTTTTAAGCCCAAAATTAATTAAAATAAATAATATTTGACCAAGGTTTGACTATAGTTACTATCTAAGAAATGAGGCTTTTTACAAGGTTTTATAAACTTGGGTGGCTTGTTGTTTTAAAAGGTATAAAACCCGGTAAAGTGGAGGAGGCTGCCATTTTTCTACTCAAACCCAAATTCAACCTTGCCTCCACCATTTCATTAAGAACTCAAGCTAAAAAATAAAAGATTTTGGTGAAAATTGAAGCCACCGGGGGTATATATATGCTTTGGGAAGCTTGATTTAGGTGGATTTTCATGTTTTTAAAGCTTGGAATCATGTTTCCAACTAGCCCCTATTTTTTATGGGAGGTAACATGTGTTTCCATTGTGATGTCTTGTTTATTTAGTGATTTGAAGCTTGGATTTTGGTTAGAAGTTAGTAATTTGGTGTCTTGTGCCTTTGTTTGCTTGGAACTTAGGTAGAACTTTGTGGATTCTTGTTCTTGGTGAAAAGTTGATTGGTTCTCGCTTGTGACTAGAAATCAAGGTAAGAAAGTTATGGTTTTATGCTTGATTAATGCTATTGGAGTATGTTTGCTTGATGAAATCAAGTAGATTTGGCAATAGCATTAGTTAGTGGGCAAGCTTGATCATGGTGGACTATAAGTTTGATGAAGCTTGGAATGATGTTATAATGCATCATAGTTATGTTTGTGATAGTTTGTTGTGGCCTTTGTAACATGTTTTATAGGTATGTTAAGTTGAAAGGCCATCCAAGCATGTTTAGTATGTTTGGGAAGTCTTCCAAAGTATATGCAGCAAAACAAAATTTTTTTAGGCATTGAAGCTATTGGCGACATGTTGCCAATATCAACGACACGTCGCCAGCACCACAAAAAGTTCCAGGAACTTATTTACTGTGGCTATGCCTCGCTACAGTTATGTTGGCTAGAAATTTTCAATTTTTCTAGAGGGTTTGAGGAGAAGCCCGAAAGGGTGCTTAAGGTACCTAAGGGTCAAAGTATCCCTGGGGGTACTCTGAAGCCTCCCGAAACTCTTTGAGACCTAGGAGTTTTCTTGAGTTTTTATGGTTTCTCTTACCATAAGCAAGAAAACTAGTTTATAAAGGGCCACAATAAAGTATCACTAGTTTGGGTAAAAGGTTTAGTACCATCAGTGACCTAGCTGTGCCATTGGGCACGAGGTTTCAATATGGAACCTTAGTGCGCTTAGTGGGCCCTCAAGACCTTGTCGACAGTAGTCCTACCATAGTGCCCCTATACAACATAAGGGAGTTTCAACTAGTGAATTTTCATTAGTTAGGCTAGTAAGCCATGCTTGCTAGTAGGCAAGGCTTTGCCTTGTAGTTCAAGTGACTAGGTTGAGAACAAGTCCCAAGGGACTGAAACCTATGCGCATAAGTTTAGCCTCAAGCTATACGAGCTCACAGACAGATTACATATGTTCATATATGTGTTGTCCTTAGTATCTTTCCTTGCAGGTGAATGAAGACCCTTACTAAGAATTCTTGAATTCTCACTCCCTAGTTTATGCTATGTAGATTATGATGTTGTTGGGCTCGATAACCACTGAGGGTTATCGAGGAAGTCTATTGTTGCAAGTACTTTTCTTTGAGAATCTTTATGATTCTAACTTTCATGGTTGCTTTTTGGTCAAGTAACAATACTAACTATAGTATTTTTTTGACTGCAAAGGCTAGCAACACGTGAATAGGCTTTTGTGACTCGCTACTAAGATTTATCTCTAAGGTGGGAGTTAGTTGGGAGGATATCAGTAAGAGACTTATGTGTGTTGAATGCCTAGTTATGTCCCATGTCTATGTTTGGAGCTTTAGACTCTAGGGTTGCTTTTGGGTGAATAGCATTAGCCCATTTTTGTTGAGTGCCTTCCCACGGTTATTATGTGTAGTAATGATAATACAAATGTTGATTTTGTATGCTTTGGCTATTTGAACTTGATTGCAATGAAAAGTGCCTTGGCCATATGAATGTTTTATGATTTCCAATTACTTGAGTCAGAGCTAAAAGAGCATGCATCTTGCATTTTCTAGGATAATCAACTAACATCGTGAAGTTTTAGTTCGCACACATATATAACTAGCCAATTTCAACCATTGTGAGATCCGCTCTCACAGGTTTCCTAGGCAGGGCTGAGGGTGGCAATGTCAGTTTTTGGTATCAAAGCCCAATTCATAGATATTGAAGGCTAAGACTGAGATCTAGTTTAAAGTCCATGTGCTAAGATAGTTAGTACTAACCAACATCTATGTAATGCTGTCTACCTTTGGTTATAGTTTACTATGGTTGACACTAGGTCAGGAACTTCAAGAGAAGCTAAGGAACCTAGTGAAGGTTCTAGTGATCCAATTGTGGTAAGATTGGATGAGATATCCAGGGTGCTTCAGGGGATAACTCAGACTTTACTGCAAGTGGCACAAAGCATGACTACTATAATGAATGAATTGTTTCAAGACCAAGAGGATAGAGGAGTTTTCCAAGAAGAAAATTACCAAGCTATTAAACCACTCCGAGGCCAGGAGAGGCATGCCAAACATCGGTAAGTGCCTAGGGCTCATGAAAGACAAGATCCTGTTTATGACCACGTGGAGGAGCCAAAGGTTATGGAGGCTCAAAGGAGGGGAGAAGCCTCACATTAGATAAGATTGCTTGAGAAGTTCAAGATTGTTGACCCACCAAATTTTGATTGGCTGGGCGACCCTGACCAGGCAGAGGATTGGTTATCTAGGATGAATCGAGCTTTGGCACTTGTGGAGGCTATGAGTCAAAGCAAAGGATGGCCTTAGTACCTTTCTTTTTTAGAGGAAGGGCTAATTTATGGTAGGATGATGAAGTGTTGGAAATGTTGAGAAAAAGTAATGGTAATCGACCGGGGCATAAGAAAAATGTGCTCAAGTGGTCGAACTTTGAGATGTTTGTGAGGAAGTATGAGTAGTGCTACAATTTGCTCATTTGATATGCTCCTTATATGGCTGGTGATGATGAGTTGAAGGACAAGAAGTTCTTTCAAGGCCTTAAGTCCATTCTTTGAATGTATAAGGTGACAGTGAACATTCGGAGCTATTGCCAAATGGTTCAAAAGGTGTTGGCCTTAAAAAGAAAGATCGAGGACTCGAGAACACAAGCCTAGAAGGTGGAGGTTGGACCATCCAACCTAGGAAAAAGTTCTGGAAAACGCCCAATGGTAGGAAAAATGGCCAAAAGTCAAGGTCCTTTCAAGAGGAGGAAAAGAAGCTTGTGCCTCAAGTGTAGATAGTTCCATGGCACAAAGATATGCACTTTGGGAACCGACAATTGCAACAACTGTAGATAGAGTGGTCATTGGGCGAGGGAATGCCCACAAGCTCGGCCCTTGCCGGGTCTGTTAGTACTGTGCCAAAAAGCCAATTATAAGATGATTTTATTTTACACATTGAGTCACGATATTTTATTGAGGCATTAATCTAGTAATTGTGTTTGTTGTTTTGTTTCTGTGTGACATAATCAAACATAATTATAACCCTAGAATAATAGTACTCTTAAATGTCCCTAGTCTAGTATTATTATGGAATGGATTGCAATAATACATAAAGACTAGCATGTCTGGAGACTAATATGAGATATGTAGTCTACATATGGGTACAAGTTGGAGAACTTGTGTATTGAACCGACCCACCATGAAAATGCTACATGGATAGTTATATGAGTATCATAAGTGATTCTTAAAATGATCATGTATATGTAGTCCTTTGACCTAAGGTCATCAAGGTTCTCTACATATAAGTCACATACTTTGATACTTCCCTTTATTGTTCATAACTGAGTCAACATGAAGGAGATCATTGAATATGTCACATATCATATGAAGGGTTTTGAATGATCAAGATGGGATTTGTCTTTCCTATATAACGAAAGTGATATCTTCAGGCGCTTTGATTAAGTAAGACTGAGGAAATGCATGGCCATGCTCGGATGAATTGATATGGAATATTAATGTCCTCAACTTTAGTCAATTTACTTGGTAATTAAGGGACCTTAGATTGAGCTGTATGAGAATGACACATTCCATGTTGATAGCCGAAGGACTATCCCCTCTCCCAGTGCATACTTCCTGCCGAAAGTATGATCAGGAAGCCTGGCATCACCTGAAAGAGACACCATCACTGACCTCGGAAGGAACGAAGCCAAGCACCCCGAACTTGGAACTTCGGCAAGAATGCCAGGGCTCGCAAAGATGGTGCCGGCTCCCTCGGGGGACTGAACGGATCGCCTTCGGATGCAGAGAATTAGCTATCGCAAACAGAAGGGAATCTCCCCGAAGGTGGAACCTCCGAACAAGGGAACCCCCCAAAAGCACGAGCATAACTCCCGAAGAAGGGCGACCGTGTCAAAGAACGACCTCGCCCAGAGGACCTCGGGAGTACGGCATGAGCATTTAAGGAGCCTCTGACATGCCGCCCACAGACGCTACATGTCACCTCAAACGGCGATTTGACACGCCGACGCCGTCCAGGTCTTGTCACGACCTGTCTCGGTTCAAGACTCAAGGAGCCTGTCACCGGCTACTCGCCCCCTACGCCCAGAAACTCAGAGAACATCCGACCGAACACGTGTCGTCATCTGAACGGGCTGGGCTTCTCTATAAATACCAGGGAACAGACCCTGGCAAGGGGTTCGACTCCTCCTCCTTGAGAAAATACAGGCAAGCCCACTAAAAACTCTAGTGCTTCCCCCTTACCTTCTCAGGAAACTGACTTGGGCGTCGGAGGCTCCTCCCCGGAAAAGCACCCCGGGGACCTCCTAACCCTCTTCTCTGAGCTTTTCAGGCACATTCCCCTGGGAAACCTCAACTCCAGACGCTCTCCTCCACAAGAAGTCCTCCCGGAAGTCACCATGCCTTCCAGTGAAGATGTCTCAGGGCATCATTTGGCGCCGTCTGTGGGAACCCATCCTCGGGTCGCCGTCGTTGAGACTCGGCGTTCTAAGGACAAGGGACTCCCGAGGTCCCCGTCCGCGCCTGAAGTCCAACCGGCCACTGAGCAAGCCCTCCCAGGGACTTCCACGCCTGAGGAAGAGCGTCCTCTGGTCATAACCATGAGCTTTCTGTGCGACTTTCAACGTTCTGTTGTGGCTGAAATGACACAACAGATAGACCGAAGGTGGCCGCAACAAGCTCAAGCCCAAAGGCCTCCTTCGCCAGCACACCCTCGGGAAAAAAGTCCCAAACCAACCCATCGTAGTTCGGGATGCGGAGACCCACGAGAGGAGTCTTCAACGGAAAACATGCCCCTCGGGGCACGGCTCGCGGGACAAGCAGGGTCAAGATGACCCAAAATCACACACAGGAGGAGCCAGTCACCTGAGGCGAGGTCCCCATCCCCTCAGCGCCGAACTCACTCTCCGAAGAGGCACCGACAATCTCCCCTCCCAGAAGAAGAACCTAGCGCCACGATCCTTATGGAGAAGATATTGGCGAGGTTGGACAGAGTGGAGAAACAGGTGGCCCGCAAACCCGTCTGGGCTAGGCTGTCTGGAACCTTTTGTGGGGATGAGTCCCCATTCACCCAAGATGTAGTTGAGGCAGCCATGCCAGGTGACTTCAGAGTACCTCGGCTGGAAACTTATGATGGCCGTACTGATCCACAGGCCCATCTGACCAAGTACAGACGCAGCATGATGATGCACGGTGCCGACGACGCTACCTTGTGCAAATGTTTCGAGGTCACTCTCACTGGGCCAGCAACAGCCTGGTATAATTCATTGGCCCCAGGAACCATCACGGAGTTCCAGGAGTTATCCACAGCCTTCACGCAGCAGTTTATCGGAAGTCGGCCAACGGCGAAGATGCCGGTTCAGATGTTCGACATAGCGCAAAGAATTGGAGAGACCATCCGCGACTATGTCGAGAGATTTAACAGAGAGGCCTTGAGTGTCCCAGACTTTCGGCCCGAAGTACGCATCCTCGCGATGACACGGGGCCTTCGGAGGGACTCACAGCTGTTTTACGAATTCTCCAAGGACCCCCCGGACACGCTGGGCGAATTTTACCGAAGGGCCGAACAGCACATGACAGCCGAAGAACTGAGAATGGGCGGACCGAAGTCCGATCACACCCGGGCCGAAGGGTCCAACCAGCAAACCCGGTATCCCACCGAACAGGCAGGCCGACCATGGAGAACGAGAGGAAGGAAACTCCCCATTTTCACACCCCTGAACACCACAAGGACCAACATCCTCATGACAATGGAAAGGCAGGGAACTCAGGTTCAGCGGCCACGGGCCATGACCGCCGACAACAGAAAGAATATGAAGAAGTTCTGCCAGTTTCATCGCGACCACGGCCACGACACCGAAGACTGCTTCCAATTGAAAAAGTATATAGAGTCGCTGATAAAACAGGGCCAACTTCGGCGTTATCTGCGCATGCCTTCCCCGAAAGGGAGAAAAGAGGAGGAAGGAAAGGCAGAAGATGAGGACTATGACTCCGACAGGCGGAGAAACCGAAGTCCGAAAAGGCGCCCCCCACCTCCAGCGGGAATCATACAAACAATTACGACGGGACTGCCATCCTCGGAAAGAAAGAGGAAGGCCAGAGAAATAGCAGTCATGGAGTATCAAAGTCCAACAAAAAAGCTGGCCCGAAAGGATGGTTCCACCGTCATTTTTCCCCATGACGACCCATTATTGATCATGGCGAGAATTATTGATCATGGCGAGAATAGGAAACTGGGACGTCAAGAGAGTGCTGCTTGACGACGGATCAAATGCCGATGTCCTGTTTTCACACTTGCTGCCGAGGTTGGGTGTATCTAGCAGCAACCTCAAGCCCGTCACCTCGCCTACCTTCGGGGTAGGTCCGTCCGAACTGCCTGTCCTCGGATGGATCGATCTCCCTTTGATGCTGAAAGGGACTTCGGTGATTGGGACAGCAGAGTTGTACGCCTCCACAATGGCAAGGTTCATCGTTATGGATGTCCCTTCATCGTACAACGCCATCCTTGGAAGACAGACACAGGGAAACCTGCACATTCGCCCTGATGTCAAGTACTTAACCGTCACTTTCGCCGCCAAGGATGGAGATGCGGAAATCTTCATAGATCAAGGCGAAGTAAGGAAGGTGTTCGTCAAAACACGAAAGGCTCCAACAAACAACTTCGCGCAAGCTGTGGAAGCAAAAGTGCCAAAAAAGGGCGAGGCAGAGAATCCCGCGAAGGCGGAAATGGAAGAAGTAGAACTTGTCCCAGGCCAAAATACCCGAATAGGGAAAAACTTGGCCGAAGGTGACAAGGAAAAACTTGTATCTTTTCTACTGACAAATAAAGATCTGTTTGCCTACTCGCCGAAAGACATGCCAGGGGTAAACCCTGACATAATTCAACATAGCCTCAAAGTAAGTCCGGAAGCAAAGCCTGTCCGGCAAAAGAAGCGAGGCATCTCAGTTCATAAAAGTAACTTTGTCAAAACCGAAGTCCAACGACTGTTAGAAGCCGATGTCATCAGGGAGGTCAAGTACCCTGAATGGTTAAGCAATGTGGTAGTTGCCACAAAAGAAGGAAGCGGCAAACTCCGGATGTGCATCGACTTCAGAAACTTGAACGATGCTTGCCCGAAAGATTCATACCCTCTCCCACCGATAGACCAATTGGTAGACTCAACTGCCGAATACGGGCTCCTAACTTTTTTAGACGCCTTCAGTGGGTATCATCAAATAAGGATGGACCCTGAAGATGAAGAAAAAACCGCCTTCATCACCGAGGGAGGAACATACTGCTACATCAGGATGCCCTTCGGGCTCAAAAACGCAGGAGCCACCTACCAGAGGTTGATGAGCAAGGTCTTCAGCGACCAAATAGGGAGAAACATGGAAGTATATGTGGACGACATGATAGTCAAAAGCAAACTGCCTGGCGACCACGTCGCAGATCTAAAGGAAACTTTCCACCAGCTCAGAACCTTCGGGATCCGCCTTAATCCCGAAAAGTGCATCTTCGGAGTGACCTCGGGAAAGTTCCTTGGGTACATGGTATCAGAAAGAGGCATTGATGCCAACCCAGAAAAAATTAAGGCTCTACTCGAGTTCCGAACTCCTGCCACAATAAAAGATGTGCAGAGGCTCACCGGAAGGATAACCTCCCTCAGCAGGTTTATTTCCAGATATGGAGACCGGTGTCGACCATTCTTCAAAGTCCTCACTAAGGCAGCAAAAAAGGAGGACAACCTCGGGAGTAATGACCATCCTTGGGGTGAAGACTGCCAAAAGGCCTGGGAGGAACTCAAAATCTACTTAGCCGGTCTGCCCACTTTGCGGCAACCTCGCGAGGGAGAGCCCCTCGTGTTATACCTCGCCGTCACAGAAAAAGCCGTAAGCTCGGTCCTTGTGAAAGAAGAGGGGGCGAAGCAATGGCCAGTCTACTACGTAAGCAAGTCCCTGCATGGCGCCGAAGTCAGGTACCCTCTGTTGCAAAAAGCTATATATGCCTTGGTGCTAGCAGGAAGAAGGCTGCGACCATATTTTCAGGCTCACCCTATCATCGTCCGAAGCAGTCTACCTCTGCGCGATGTCATGAGAAAAGTTGATCATTCGGGAAGGCTTTCCAAATGGTGCATAGAGCTTGGCGAACACGACATCACTTATGAACCTCGAAAGGCCATAAAAGCTCAAGCTCTGGCAGACTTCATTGCCGAAGTACCCACCATCGAAGATAGCCATCCAGATCCAAGCGAAGGTGAGCCAGAGTGGACTTTGTACGTCGACGGAGCCTCGGGGTCCGAACACCAGGGAGCTGGGGTAATTATCAGAGGTCCCGAAGGCCTTGAAGTAATGAAGGCTATTAAGTTCAGCTTTAACGTCACCAACAATGTGGCTGAGTATGAAGCCCTCATAGCAGGATTGCGCCTAGCCAGAAGAATTGGCGTGCGAAATCTAAAAGCCCACAGCGATTCCCAGCTAGTAGTTCGGCAAACGGCAGGAGACTATGGGGCGAAGGACCCAATCTTGGCAAAATATCACGAACTGGTGACAAAGCTCATTCGAGAGTTCGACACCATACGGATCGAAAACGTACCTCGACGGGATAACGCCGAAGCAGACTGCTTGTCGAAGTCAAAAACATACACCGAGGTACTAAGCCGCCCGAGCATTGAAGTACTGAGCATAGTAACTTCGGAAAAAGGCTGGAAAGACCCGATAAAAAGGTATCTTGCGAACAACGCGCTCCCCGAAGACTCCATCGAGGCTGCAAAAGTGCGAAGACGCTCCGGGCGATTCTTCCTAATAGGCGAAGAACTGTATCGGCAGGGATATGCAAATCCTTTACAGAGGTGTGTTGGCGAAGAGGATACTGAAATGATCCTCGAAGAAGTCCACGAAGGCGCTTGTGGTTCACACATTGGAACCAACGCCCTGGCAGCAGTAATACTGAGCCAAGGATACTTTTGGCCTACCCTAAGAAAGGACGCTAGGCAGTTCATCCGAAAATGTGGTAACTGCCAAAAACACGCAAATATCCAGAGGACACCCTCGGAAATGGTGACTTCGGCTGACTATCCCTGGCCCTTCGCAGTCTGGGGCATTGACCTCATAGGACCACTCCCAACAGCGCCTGGAGGCGTGAAATTCTGTGTAGTAGCAGTAGACTATTTCTCCAAATGGGTCGAGGCGGATCCGTTGGCTACTATCTCGGCAAAAGAAGTGCAGAAGTTCGTATGGAAGAACATCGTATGCAGATTTGGCATACCAAGGGTACTAGTAGCTGATAATGGATCCCAGTTTATAGACAAAGGGTTCCAGGAATTTATCAGTGACCTCGGAACAAAAATGCACTTCGCCCCAGTAGCTCACCCCCAAAGCAATGGGCAGGTAGAAGTATCTAACAGGACCATAAAAGATGGTCTGAAAAAGAGGCTGGGGGAAGCAAAAGGGAAATGGCTAGGAGAGCTCCAAAGTGTACTATGGAGCTACCGAACAACACCCCGAAGAGCAACAGGGGAAACGCCTTTTTCACTCGTTTTCGGTACAGAGGCCATCATCCCAAGTCGAAGGTAGTGCAACCATCAATCCGAGTACAAGTTTTTGATGAAAGTAGAAATGACCTCGGCCTAAGAACCAAGCTCGACCTCGTCGGCGAACATAGAGAAATAGCGGAGCTGAGAAGAAAAGCTTTTCAGCAGAGAGTGGCCACGGCTATAAACTTGCGTGCCAGGCCAAAAGGAATAAAGAAAGGAGACCTCATTCTCCGAAAGGCTGAATTTGCACCTCGTAGATGCATCCCACGTTTGTATTTCGAATGAACTGGGAAGGTCATTATCTGATCAAGGATTTAGTGGCGGCATTGAGCTTAACATGGGGAATGGAAAGCCACATTGCACCATGCAAATTTTTGGAAGATGCCAAAGTTAGCATTTTAGCTAATTAAACTTTAAAACACTCGGCCAAAACTACCAAGGCCATTTTCCTTAGTTCATTTTCGGGTTTCCTTGTTTTGTTTGGCCGAGTGCTTCTTCCTTGAGTGCTCATCCAAATTTCTCCTGGTAAAGTCGAGCTAATTCCTTGGAAGCTTTTGAAGAATTCAAGCTTGAGATACTTGTTTCGGCCTTAGTTCACTTGGATGGTCAAGCTTGTTCTTGAAGATGGGAAGGAAGGCCGAGCCAATTGAGCTAGGGTATCTTGGAGGTCTTCCTTGGCATGGTCCTTGAATCCATGAGTATGTTTCTTCCATGAACAAGGGATTTAAGTGCTAAATTAGTGTTGGATTGAGTTACACTTGGACAAGCTTGGTGTCGGTTTAAGAAGTTGATATTGGCCGAATTAGGTTGGATGATTGAGACTTGATGTTGCTTTTTCATGTTCCATGGTTCAAATTAATCCAGTGGCTAAGTGATGGTTAAAATCTGCCATGTGATGTTAGTTGCTTGATGGGCTTGAGCAAAGTTTCCTATCATGTTGATCAAGTGGTAAGTTTTGTTGAAAGCTATACTTTGAACTAATGTACATGTACCAACTCTTGTTTACATGTGCATTGATGCCATGAGATGTGTTTAATGATGCTTTGATGATCATGGTGTTGAGATTGAATGGATGAGGAACATTGGTCAATGTGAAGTTTAGCTTTAAGGCCGAGGGCTTGAAGTGGCATTAGATTAGTGCCCAGGAAATGCTTGAATGACCCATGGTAATGATGCCAGATTTGAGAAATGAAATAGTAGTAATTTGGTCATTATATGAGGAACTAAATTTGATGAAACACTATGGTTATGTGAAAAGGGACATATGGCCGAGAGCAAGAGTTGATGTAATTGTGTGTCAATCACTTGATTTGCTTTGGTGTGATGTCCTTATGAATGCAAGCTCCCATTTATGGGTTAATTGAGCATGTAAGTTGAGTTAGTTGATGACCCCAGCACATTACTATGTGATTATGAGTTTGTATATGAGATGCTTGGTTTTATTGTAAAATGTGTGTGTTTTGCAGGTTGAGCTAACCAAATGGAGGTTAAGCTTTGAGTGAACACTCAGCAAACTAATTAGACTCATTTGAGATGCTTATGTAGTGAAATGTGGATCCTACTGAGTAGTGCTCACTATGAGGAGTTAGGCACTTTAGCCGAAAGCATGGACATTCGGTGTGACATGGTGCATTTCACTTGCTTACTTGTGTAATGCACTACCATGGATAATGTTCACTAATGATTAAAATAACATGTGCTTATGTTGGAATGATGGGTTCAGCACAATGTATGGATATATTGGGCCTATTGTTGGCCGAGAGCTTAAGTGTGTGTATTGCATGGTGTTCTTGGATGTGAGTCATGGTAGTTATGGATCCATGAGCTTGTGGTGTTGATGTCTATGTATTGTTATGATAGGCATTGAGGAAGCACTTGGACGCTTAAAGCAGTGTGTGTGACTGTAGAGCATACTTGAGGTAGGGTTCACTGGCACTTGACTTTGCTTGGTAATAACTTGGCATACATGATTCAAGTGTCATAGATGTGGCTAAGTGATGTGTTAAAACTTGCCAATCATGACCTTAGTTGCTTGTTTGGGCATTGAATGATTATACTTGGTTGTTTTGTTGATTAGCTAATTAACTATGGTACATGTTACTAGAAATGCAAGTGAATGTAACCCTATTTGCTTGGCATTTTGGGAGCTCCAAATGGAATGGTATTATTGGTGAGTTTTGTGTGCAAGAAATGCACATGGGTAGCATATGTATAGGCTTAGATGAGCCGAGTAGTCTACAATGTGGACAAGTGGGTGTGTACTTGTGTGCTTTGGTGTTTCTATGTGCATGCTAACACCCCATTTATGAATTATAGTGACATAAGTGATACCCATCTTGTATATGGCATATGCCTGTTTTTCTTGTCTAAGGTCATCAAAGTTTTGCTAGGTGTGAGCTATCTAATGGGAGGTTAAGCTTTGTTGCTGATTACTCAACTTAACTTAAATAGAGGTCAATATGAGTTGTCACATGTGTTGTTAAGTGAATCCTACTGAGTTATGGTGGGATTTGCCCATCCTTTATTTTTCAGGCAAGGACATTCGGGCCCCTTGAGTAGAGTTTACTTAGCTTGTTGCTTGTGTTTGCACTAACTTTGCTTGTTTTACAAGGTCAATGTCATCAATGTGTGCTTAGGCTTAGCATTTTGGTTTCATTACAAGTCTTATTCTTGGGTTGGCCGAGACTTATATTCTTAAGTTTGCAGGCTGTAGAGTGGAAACTTGTACTAGGAGAATGGCATCGATACTTGATGACCTAAAGCTCTGATTGTGGTTTTCACCTTTATGACACATGGGTAACATGGCCATAAGTCTAGACAAACTGCAGTGTGTACTTCTATATCATAATTTTGAAGGTTTTGTTATGACCATTAGGAGTATGAGTCTTGGTAGGGTAATAACTTGGCATGAATACTTTTGGTTTCATGGCATGTGTGGGCCTATGTTATGGTTGCTAGTTTCATTAGACTACCCTTTTTGTGTTAATATGTGTAGTCTTTAACACCTAGACTTGTGATGCTTTAGCCCGTTTTGTATGCCAAGTGGATGTATGGGTTACAGATGGCATTATGCTTGAAGTTGAGTCTTATTATAAATACAACTTTTAAGTGAGAAATTCGCAGGTCTCCTTGCCCTAGCCTCCTAAAAGGATAGTCGCACTCTTCTCTTGCAATTCCTTGGAGGACTCAAGCACATTATTCATGTGGTTTTCAAATCTAAACCAACTCTATGGGCTTCTTGGTTGTCATATAGGTAGTACACTTGATGCACACCATGTATGCACTTAAAATTGTATTAAGTGTTACCTTGCTTGCTGTGCAAGTTAGGGGTTTTGGGCCTTGCCCTTGCTGCAAGTTGTTAATGGAACTTTGTTAAAGCCACCTGGGCCACCTCCCAGGCCCCATAACTTAAGAAAATAAGACTTAAAAGTTGCCTTTGCTTGCTAGGCCGGGAGCTAGGAACCTAATTATGGAGTTGGGCTTGTGAGCTAGTTTAGGAACTTTTAGGCCAGGGCCTGAGTGAGGTGTGACAGGCTTTGTTTGGTATCAGAGCCTGCTTGATACTATGATCAGAGTTTAGCCTAGACAGAGTCTCCTTTAGGGTTAACTTGAATAAGACTTGTATTATTTGGATATATGTGAATATCTGCAATTGAAAGTGCAGGATGAGAACCAGAGGCAGGGACAAAGGTTCCCTGAGACAGGAAGAAGAAACTGCAGCCCATCATGTAGAGGGATTGCAGGAAAATGTGCCTGAGACCCAGGCAGAAGAAATGGGTCATATTGGGGCTGAAGAGCCCACTGCCAGGTACCAAGCACCTGGGCCAAGCAGAGACAGACAAGAGAGGATGGAAGTGATGATGGAGTCACTAAATGCCACAGTGGCTCAGTTAGTGCTGGGAATGCAATCCTTGGATAGAGGCGAAGCCCAGAATCAAGAAGAAGTGGAACCAGCAGAAGCAGTTGGTAGGAGAAGAAGGAGGCCTGGCAAAGAGCCAGTAGGTTATGATCAATCCAGCAGAGCTGGAGGTAACCAAGAGGAGGAAGAGGCAGATGAGGAAAGGAGACACCCAAGGGCCAAAAGGATGAGGTCAGAGGTGAGGCAGGAGCCCATTATTGAGGAGGAAGAGGAGGATGACAGCCCAGATATTGAGGAGAGACATGCATACATATACTCCAGGGGGACTGAACCCTCTACTGAGGAAACCACACTCAGGAGTAGGTCAAGCAGATCATCCAGGGGTAAATCCAGTAGCAGAGAAGAAAGCAGAAGAAGGCAAAGTAGAGGAGGACTAAAGGAGGGCCAGTTGGAGGGATTCCTGGCACTGAAACCTCCAGTCTTCAGAGGAGGATGTGACCCAGAAGAGGCAGAGTTCTGGGTATATCAGATAGAGAAGATATTGGAGAGGATGGAGGTTACTTCTGCACAGAGAGTATTGCTAGCCACCTTCAGGCTAGAGGGGAATGCAGAACTCTGGTGGAGGGCAGTACAGAGGAGTTACCAAGAGAGGAACCAGAGGAGACATCCAGACAGGAGGAGGTCTATGAGGTGGGCTGATTTTCTCAGAGTCTTTAGGCAGCAGTATGTTAGTGAGGCACAGAGAGACCAGAAACAAGTTGAATTTGACCAACTGGAGCAGGGGAACCTCAGTGTGCTGGAGTATGAGCAGAGGTTCAATAGTTTGATCAGATATGCCCCACAATATGAAGGGCAAGAGGAGCTGAGAACAAAAAGGTTCATCAGGGGGCTGAGACCAGAACTGAGGCAGATCCTCAGAGCAATTGGAGCCAGAGACTACTATACAGTCATGCAGAGTGCTTTGGCTCTGGAACAGGAATTCCAGGAACAATATAAAAGTCGGCCTGGAAGTGGTAGTGGAACAAAGAAAGGCCAGACATCAAAGAGGCCGAGAGAAGAGAGAGATGCAGGAGGAAGCAGGAAAGAAAATAGGCAGGGTAGAGGGCCACAGACACAACAGTATGGTCCTCAGTGCAGTACTTGTGGAAAGTTTCATGGCAACAAGCCATGCTTTAAGGCTTCCACAGGTTGCCATAGATGTGGTGCCCCAGACCACTGGGTGAAGGATTGCCCAAAAAAAGGTGAAGGCAGCAAGAAAGTGCTGGGAGCTTTTAGTCCCAGAGGACCTAGGGGGCAGCTGCCCATGCCCCAGCTGAGGACTCAGGGGCCAGGCCAGGGTGGAAGGCCCGCACCCAGAGTTCCTCAAGAGCAGTGAAGGCCTGGTACTCTTCCAGGAAGGGTGTTTCAACTGGAATCTTCCAGGAGAGGACAGGAAACCCCTAAGGCCGAGAATGCCGAGAGAGAAACTAGTCAGCAAAAGACTAACAGAAGGGCCCTAAAAGGTACAATTTACCTTAATGGTGATAGCCAAAGGCTATCGCCACTATCTGGCCGAACTCCCTGCCACAGTCATGGCCAGAAGAAGCTGGCGCTACCCGAGAAAAAGTGTGATCAGGCACCTCGGGAGATAGCCGAAGAGCTCCGAGCCCGGCACGCCAGGACACTACTCGCCCCCCCCAGGGTCGTGAACTGATCGCCTTTGGAAAATTGGCACCTAACATAGCGAGCCGAACACGATATCTTCCTCCTAGAAGTCCCTCCACCAGTCACTATGACTATAAACGATGAGGCCCCTGGCCATCATTTGGCGCCGTCTGTGGGAACCCGCTTTGAGATCGCCGTCGTTGAGACTCGGTGTTCTAAGGACAAGGGACTCCCGAGGTCCCCGTCCGCGCCTGAGATACAACCGGTTGCTGAGCAAACACTCCCAGGGACTTCTGCGCCCGAGGAAGACCGCCCTCTGGTAGTCACTATGAGTTTCTTGAGGGACTTTCAGCGTTCGGCCGTGTCTGAAATGACACAGCAGATCGGCCGAAGGTGGCCACAGCAAGCACAGGCCCAGAGACCCCCCTCAGTAACACGCCCTCGGGAGAGGAGCCCCAAGCCCACACATCGCAGTTCGGGGAATGGAGACCCTCGCGAAGAATCATCCGCAGAAATTATGGCCCTCGGGAAACGTTCCGTGGGACAAACAAGGTCCAAGCAGCCGAGAGTCTCACAGCGAAGCAGTTCGTCAACTGAGGCGAGGTCCTTGTCCCCTCAGCGCTGAACTCGCCCCTCGAAGAAGCGCCGACGATCCCCATTCCCTGAAAAAGGCCCTAGCGCCACAGTGCTCATGGAGAAGATATTAGCACGGCTGGACAGAGTGGAAAAACAAGTGGCCAGAAGATCCGTTTGGGCCAGACCCTCGGGAACATCCTGCGAAGATGACCCCCCTTTTCACTCAGGCCGTCGTTGAGGCAGCCATGCCAGGCGAGTTCAGAGTACCTCGGTTGGAAATTTATGATGGCCATACTGATCCGCAGGCCCACCTGACGAAGTACAGATGGAGCATGATAATACACGGTGCTGATGACGCTACCATGTGCAAGTGCTTCGAAGTCACCCTCACAGGGCCAGCCACGGCATGGTACAATTCCTTGCCTCCAGGGACCATTACTGAGTTCCGGGAGTTGTCCACAGCCTTCACCCAGCAGTTCATTGGGAGCAGACCTACTGCGAAGATGCCTGTACAGATATTCGACATAGAGCAGAGGAACGGAGAAACCATCCGAGACTATGTCGAAAGATTCAACAGAGAAACTCTGAGCGTCCCAGACTTCCGGCCCGAAATCCGCATTCTTGCTATAACACGGGGCCTTCGGCGAGACTCACAGCTGTCCTATGAGTTCTCAAAGGACCGCCCGGAGACCCTCGGAGAATTTTACCTTAGGGCGGAGCAACACATGACAGCCGAGGAACAGAGGATGGCCGGGCCGAAATCTGATCATCACCACGCCGAAGGGTCCAGTCAACAAGCTCGGCATCCTACCGAACAGGCAGGAGGACCTCGGAGGATGCGGGGAAGGAAACCCCAAAGTTTCACACCATTGAGCACTACACGGACCAACATTCTCATGGCGCTGGAAAGGCAGGGGAAGCTAACTCGGCGGCCAAGGGCCATGGCCGCCGATAACAAAAAGAATGCCAAGAAGTTCTGCCAGTTTCATCGCGACCACGGCCATGACGCCGAAGATTGCTTCCAGCTGAAGAAGTACATAGAGTCGCTGATAAAACAGGGCCAACTTCGGAAATACCTGAGGATGCAACCCCCGAAAGACGGAAAAATGGAGGAAGAAAGGGCTGAAGATGAGGACTATGACTCCGACAGGCGGAGAAACCGAAGTCCAAAAAGGCGCCCCCCACCTCCAGCAGGGGTGATCCAAACCATCACCACGGGGCTCCCATCCTCGGAAAGAAAGCGGAAAGCCAGAGAAATTGCAGTCATGGACTATCAAAAGTCCATCAAAGAAACTGGCTCGCAAAGATAGCTCCACCGACGCTTTCCCCCCACAACAATCCACTGCTGATCACGAAAAAGGTAGGGAACTGAGGCGTCAAAAGAGTGTTGCTTGATGATGGCTTAAAAGCTGACGTCCTATTCTCGCACCTGCTGCCGAGCTTGGGCATCTCCAGCAGCGAACTAAAGCCTATCACCTCGACCACTTTCGGGGTTGATTTATCCGAACTCCCAGACCTCGGATAGATCGATCTCCCGTTGACGATGAAAGGGACTTCGGTAAGCGGAGCAGCTGAACTGTACGCCTCCACAATGGCAAGATTCAACGTCATGGACGTCCCGTCCTCGTACAACGCCATCCTTGGAAGACTGACAATGGGGAACCTGCATATTCGCCCGGATGTGAAGTACTTGACCGTCACATTCGCCACCAAGGATGGAGATGCAGAGGTCTTCATAGACCAAGTCGAGGTAAGAAAGGTGTTTGTGAAAGCACGAAAAGCTCCGGCAAGCAACCTCGCGCAAACAATGGAGGCAAAGGCGCCAGAAAAAGGCAAAGAAGAAAATCTCGCCAAAGCAGAAACGGAAGCAGTAGATCTTGTCCCAGGACAATCTACCCGAATAGGGAAGAGCTTGGCCGAAGGTGACAAGGAAAAACTTGTATCCTTTCTGCCGGAAAATAAAGATCTGTTTGCCTACTCGCCGAAAGATATGCCAGGGGTAAACCCTGGCATAATACAGCATAGCCTCAAAGTAAGCCCGGAAGCAAAACCTGTCCGGCAAAAGAAACGGAGCATCTCAGCCCACAAAAGCAACTTTGTCGAAACCGAAGTCCAGCGTCTCCTAGATGCTGAAGTTATCAGGGAGGTCAAGTACCCCGAATGGTTGAGCAACGTGCTCATTGCCACAAAAGAAGGTAGCAGCAAACTCCGGATGTGCATCGATTTCAGAAACTTGAACGATGCTTGCCCAAAAGACTCATACCCTCTGCCGCCAATAGATCAACTGGTAGATTCAACTGCTGAGTGCGGGCTCCTAAGTTTCCTAGACGCCCTCAGTGGCTACCATCAGATAAGGATGAACCCCGAAGATGAAGAGAAGACTGCCTTCATCACCAAGGGAGAAACATATTACTATATCAGGATGCCCTTCCGGCTCAAAAATGCAGGAGCCACCTACCAGAAGTTGATGAACAAGGTCTTCAAAGACCAAATGGGGACAATCAAGAGCAAGCTGCCCGGCTACCACGTTGCAGACTTAGAGGAAACCTTCCAAAAGCTCAGAGCCTTCGGGATCCGCCTTAATCCTGAGAAGTGCATCTTCGGGGTGATCTCGGGAAAATTCCTTGGGTGCATGGTATCCGAAAGAGGCATCGATGCTAACCCCGAGAAGATTGAGGCTCTGCTTGAGATTCCGAACTCCTGCCACAGTCAAAGATGTGCAGAGACTTACCGGAAGAATAACCTCTCTGAGCAGGTTTATTTCCAGGTACGGAGATAGGTGTCGACCCTTCTTCAAAATCCTCACAAAGGCAGCAAAAATGGAAGGCGACCTCGGAAGGAATGATCATCCTTGGGATGAAGATTGCCAAAAGGCCTGGGAAGAACTCAAAGTCTACCTGGCCAGCCTGCCGACTCTGCGACAACCTCGGGAGGGAGAGCCCCTCGTACTTTACCTCGCCGTTACAGAAAAGGCTGTGAGCTCGGTCCTCGTGAAAGAAGAAGGGCCAAAGCAATGGCCGGTCTACTATGTCAGCAAGTCCCTGCATGGCGCCGAAATCAGGTACCCTTTGCTTCAAAAAGCTACATATGCCTTGGTGCTTGCAGGGAGAAGGCTGCGACCATACTTTCAGGCTCACCCCATCATCATCCGAAGTAGTCTGCCGCTACGGGATGTCATGAAGAGGGATGATCATTCGGGGAGGCTCTCCAAGTGGTGCGAAGAACTGGGCGAACACGAAATCACGTATGAGCCTCGGAAGGCCGTAAAAGCTCAAGCACTGGCATATTTTATCGCCGAAATACCCATCACTGAGGAGAGCCTCAGAATCCGAACACCAGGGAGCTGGAGTAATTATCAGAGGCCTCGAAGGCCTAGAAGTAATGAAGGCCATCAAGTTCAGTTTCAACGCCACCAACAACATGGCCGAGTATGAGGCCCTGATAGCAGGATTACGCCTGGCCAGAAAAATTGGCGTGAGAAACTTGGAAGCCCATAGTGATTCCCAGCTGGCGGTCCGGCAAGTGGCAGGGTACTATGGCGCGAAAGACCCGACCTTGGCAAAATACCACGAGCTGGTAGCAAAGCTCATCCAAGAGTTTGACGCCGTGCGGATCGAAAATGTACCCCGGCGGAATAACACTGAGGCCGATTGCTTGGCAAAGTCGAAAACGTACACCGAGGTGCTAGACCATCCGAGCATCTCAGCGCTGAGCATAGCGACCTCGGGAACAGGGTGGAAGGACCCAATAAAAAGATACCTCACAGAGAATTTGCTCCCCGAAGACCCCGGTGATGCTGCAGGACTGCGAAGACGCTCCGGAAGATTCTTCCTGATTGGCGAAGAGTTATACCGACAGGGATATGCGAATCCGCTGCAAAAATGTGTGGATGAAGAGGATACTGAAATGGTCCTTGAGGAAGTTCACGAAGGCATGTATGGTTCACACATTGGAACTGATGCCCTTGCAGCAGTGATACTCCGCCAAGGATACTTCTGGCCTACCCTAAGAAAGGACGCAAGACAGTTCGTCCGGAAATGTGGTAACTGCCAGAGACATGCAAAAATCCAGAGGACACCCTCGGAAATGGTAACGTCGGCAGTCTATCCTTGGCCCTTTGAAGTCTGGGGCATAGACCCTATCGGGCCACTCCCCGCAGCACCCAGAAGCGTGAAATTCTGCGTGGTAGCAGTGGACTATTTCTCAAAATGGGTAGAGGCAGAACCACTAGCAACTATCTCGGCAAAAGAAGTGCAGAAGTTCGTATGAAAGAACATCGTATGCAGATTCGGCATACCGAGGGTACCGGTAGCTGATAATGGATCCCAGTTCATAGACAAAGGATTCCAAGAATTCATCAGCGACCTCGGAATAAAGATGCACTTCGCCCCAGTAGCTCACCCCCAAAGCAACGGGCAGGTGGAAGTATCAAACAGGACCATAAAAGATGGCCTGAAATAGAGACTGGGGGAAGCCAAGGGGAATTGGCCAGGAGAACTCCAAAGTATATTATGGAGCTACCAAACGACGCCCCGAAGAGCCACAGGGGAAACTCCTTTCTCACTCATCTCCGAAACGGAGGCCATTATCCCAATAGAGATAGTTCGACCTTCGGTACGGGTGCAAGTATTTGATGAAGGTGGTAACGACCTCGGCCTAAGAACCAATCTCGATCTGGTGGCCGAACACAGAGAAATAGTCGAGCTGAGAAGAAAAGCTTACCAGCGAAGAGTGGCCGTGGCTATAAACTTACGGGCCAGGCCAAAGGAAATCAAGAAGGGAGACCTCGTTCTCCGAAAGGCCGACTTCGCACCCCGAAGGCCATCCCATGGCGTACTTCGCGCAAACTTGAAAGGACCCTATCTGGCCCTTGCCGAAACAACGAAAAGGCGTGTACAAGCTTGGCAACGTCAAAGGCATAGAATTGAAGAACAATTGGCACTCGGGCGCCTTGAAAAAATTCTACGCTTAAGGTTGAGCAGAGGAAGTATGTTGAACAAAAAAATGTTCTAAATATATAGTAGTATCTTGAGAAAATTTCTTAAGTGCAGGAATGAACAATATTCCGTGAAAGATGCTTGCCATGATAAAGCGTAGATATGGCTTTCCAAAGTCCCTTGAGCCGCCACGCTCAGGAAAGATGGAAAACAAAAATCTCGCAGAAGTACTCGCCGTAGCCAGCGCTGAGATAATTTCCCGAGCTCCTTTGAGCGAACGTGCTCGGGAAAATGGGAAGTGAAAAATCTCGCAGAAGTACTCGCCGTAGCCAGCGCTGAGATAATTTCCCGAGCTCCCTTGAGCGAACGTGCTCGGGAAAATGGGAAGTGAAAAATCTCGCGGAAAGTTTTTCCGAAGTCCCTTGAGCAAACATGCTCGGGACAACTGGAAAAACAAAAATTTTGACTGAAGGTTTTTCGAAGTCCCTTGAGCAAACATGCTCGGGACAACTGGAAAAACAAAAATTTTGACTGAAGGTTTGCCGAAGTCCCTTGAGCAATCATGTTCGGGAAAAATTGGAAATGCAAAAGCCTGCAAAAAGACTTAGTCAAAATTTTCTCAGACTTTCCAGAACGTCTCTCGAGTAAAACGTACTCAGGACAAAGGAAGGTAAAAAAGTTTCTTTGATCGCAGGTTTTCCGAAGTCTCTTGAGCGGACGTGTTCGAGACAATGGAAATAAAGAAACTTGAAGCAACACTTAGCCAAAAATCTCCGTTAAGAGCAAAGCTGCCTTACAATAAAGAAGTGCCCGAAGAAGGAGTACAAAAAAGAAGGGAAGGAAAAAGGGCCCTAAAGAAGCCTAAGGGTTCGCGGCGTCCTGAGAGCCACTCGTTTGTCCACCCTTTTCCGCCACCTTCCGCGCTGGAATTGGAGGAAGCTTCAGATGTTCGATCTTGGACCATTTCCACCGAGGTCCCCCAGGAATGTTTAGACCCTCTAGAAAAGAGAGGTCCAGACCTGGGAACCTCTGGAGAACCTGGTGCCGAGCGAGGCAGAAGCCGTCCTGAAACGCGACCTTGTTCATTTGATCAGACTTGTTCTTCTTAAGCTCAAGGTCATCAAGCTCGTCCTTCAGATCCCCGACCTCCTCTTCCAGCACCTTTATCCGCTCCTCCCCCTTCGGCTCCTTCTTCAAAGACTGGACCTCGGCTTGAAGGGTTTTCTTCTCAGACAAGAGTGTGACTATGATATTCTCTCTTTTTTTGCCTTGTCTTGGAGAAGGTCTTGGTTTGCAGCGCGCAGCCCCGCCACATGATTGCGGAGGTCGGCAATCTTCAGGGAGGAGTCCGCCATCAAAACTTCCTTCTCCTTTCGGAACTCCTCCCGAAGGGTGGCAGCTTCCTCCTTCGCAGCATCTGCCAGCTGCTGGTTCTTGGCGGTCAATTCCGAGCACGTCGCTTTCGCCTTTTCTAGGGCCTCTGAGGCCGAAGCTCGGAATGCCGTCTGCCTGGCTACCCGAACTCGGAGAAAGCCGGCGTACCCCAGCAGCTGCAAAGGAGATAAAACGCAAGGTCAGTAAGAGCCAAACACTTAGGAAAAAATTGAAGGGGAAGAGTTGTGAAGGATATACCTGAGCAGCATGCTCGGTGATCTTCGCGGCAAGAGTGTTATCCCCCGGGTGGGCCGCCGCTATAGCCTTGAAGGAGGCCTCGGTGAGCACCCCCTTCGCAATCTGCTTAGCCATTTCAGGACACT